>OX276335.1:84947446-85547446 GCA_946251815.1 Dasysyrphus albostriatus
ACTAGGCCCTGGTTCTCCATGAGCTGTTGCGCCACTAAATTTATTATTATTATTATTTTATTATAGCTTGTTTAACTGCAAGTCAAAATTATGTCTTTTTAAGTTCATTTGAATAGGAACAACGCTTAAAACGTCACTTTTCTCATTGCATTCACTGTAGTTTAAAGCTATTAAAGCTTCGTTTGGCTTTATTCACGTGTTATTATGATTAACGAAAAAAAAAATTGATAAGTTGAAAATGGGTAGGGGAAAAGCTCTCAGTGCGGTTGAGAAACCGAAAGTTGATATTTTTCACGACGTTGCAGTAACGGGTCATCCATTAAAAAAAAAAAAAAATAAAAGAAGTGCTAATGTCGTTCATAGTTGTCTGAAAAATAAAGAAAAATATGGTGTAAACATGAAAGGGCACAAGATCGTTTTCTCTGATGAAAAGAAATTTAATTTCGCCGGACCAGATGGATACAACTTCAATTTCTATGATTCCAGAAAAAATTAGCGTTTTTTTTAAACCGTAATCATAGTTGGAGGTGTCATAGTGTGGGCTGAATTTCATATAATGGAACTTTAGATTTGGAGTTTCCTTTAACTAAAATGACCGCAAACTCGTACAAAAAACATTTTAGAACGGGCTTTTCCTAAATACTCGAAATTACTTGGACCTATTCAGTGGACAAACTAGCAAGACAACGCTCCCATCCACACTGCACGACTCGTCAAAAGTTGGGTAGAACAACAAGATGTGAATCTTCTTCATTGGCCACCCTATTCAACTGATTTGCATATAAAGGAAAATGTGTGGGGGTTGATGACAAGAAAGGTATATGAATCTGGAAGGCAGTTTGAGGGACAAGACGCCTTAACTAATGCGCTTAAGAAATTTCATTAGACTATCTTATGCAGTTATATGATTCCATGCCAAGCAGAATGTATGAAGTTATTTTAAACAAAGGTGGAAGTACACACTATTAATCAAATGAAATTATTAAAAAAATTGTGTTTTTATTTTTAGACATAGATTTTTTACCTTTGCATTTTTTACTTATTCAAATGAACTGAAAAAAGAGGCATAACTTTGACTTGTAATTAAAATAATTATTATGAAACAAGTAACAGTGGTATAATTAAGTTTCTTTTTTTGTCATTTAATCTCAAATTAGATACTTAATCTTATGCCATTTACAAACAATTATTCAGTTCGTTCAGTTAAGAGTAACAACGGCCCTACGCTTTCGAAAATTATGTACCTATTCAAATGAACGGGAGTGTATAAGGAGTAATTTTTACAATGGCAGTAAATTAAAAACAATGGGAGTCAAATGTTACAGGAACGTTATGATATCCCTGATATGAAATCCCGCAAACTAAGATCTCGAAAAACGAAATCTCGTATCATTTGAATTCTCGATTAACGATGTCTTGCAAATTAAAAATCTTTTTTTCTATAATCTCGCAATTAAAAGATCTTACTTTAACAATCTTTCATGTACGTTTCGCATCAAAATATCTACCAAATTTTAGCCAAAATCTCGCAAATTGAAATCTTGCAAATCTTAATCTCGCAAATTGAAATCTCGTAGCAACGTATTGCTTCGCACTAAAAATAAAAATCCTGCCACATTTTGAATTAAACAAATGTATTTCTTGCAATATATGTAATTTGATTTTGCGAGATTTTGATTTGCGAGGTTTCGTATGTAGGATTTCACTTTTATGAAATTATGAAAAATGGGATTTTGTTGTTGCGAGATTTCGAATGTGAGATTTTAATTTGATTAGCGAAATCTCGCAAATTAAAAATCTTATCTTTCCATAATATCGCAATTGCAAAAATTTTTTTTTTTTTTATCAATCTCTCATTATTATGTATCTAGCACCAAAAAATCTCACAAATTTTAGCCAAAATATCACAAATTGAAATCTTGCAAATCTAGGTCCCCCAATTCTAATTCACACAGTTACGTATTGCTCGTGGCTTCACACAAAAAAAATTAAACTCCTGCGAGATTTTGATTTAAAAAATGTATTTGTTGCGATGCAATTACATTTTGCGAGATTCAAATTTGCGAGGTTTTTGTATGTGGGATTTCACTATAGCAAGATTATGAAAAACAGGATTTTGTTATTGCGAGATTTCGAATGCCAGATTTTTATTTGCGAGGTTTTGTTTCCCAACCCAAAAGTAACATACAAACGATTAAACAAAAGAGTGCGCATGTGCACTTATGTACGCGCATTTGAAGTTATACTTCTCCACCTTAAAACATCTATTTCCCCACATGTCTATTAATCATATGACCTATATAAGTTAGCACATCTACATTTCCTTTAACCTTCAAATTCATGCGTATACTTCACTTTACCAGTAGTATGATTTTTTCTCAGATCTGTTAACACTTAACATTAATACTATTGTCGGCCGTAGTTTTGGACTCTCATTCTTTTCTTGCGATATAGGTAGCTACTATAAGGCAAGTAAAAAAATAATATATTGATGATAGAGAACACAAAAAAAGTGGGTGGCAAAATTTTGTCTGTCTATTAAGCTACAGCTACAGCCTTAACGGCTGGATCGATTTTCTTAAAACTTGATACATAGTTGTTTTTGGTGATTTGCCATACAATTTTCTTAACAATTTTACAAAATCTTATTTTTCCCAAAAACAGCTTCACGGCTGCTAAAAATCAATATATTTCTATTGCTAAAAACTACCTGTGGATGGGAAATCATTTAAAAAAAATTATTAGTAAAGAACCATTTTATTTATTTTCGATTTAGACAGAGCTTCTATAATATGTGAATTGTTTTTTTTACCAAAGTTTTCAAAAAATATTTTTTGGATTTTTAAAAAATATTGAACATTTTTTTAAATCAAATATTATGAAAAATAAATGGTCGATTTTTATAAAACTTGGTATTTATGGATTTTTTATACTTTGTAAAGTATTTTAAGAAAAAAATTTGCTTTTATAAAAAAAATAACGGTACCTATCTTCCATAGAAATGATAAAAAGCCGTCAAGGAAAATATTTTTTTTTTTTTCAAAAACGGCTCCTACGATTTTTATAAAATTTTTTCTTTATTCTTTAATTAGTGCTATTTTTTCAAAATTATACTAAGACCAATTATAAATAATTACAAATGGCAACTTTTGATAATACATGCTTCTCATACAACGTTTTTTTAAAATTTTGAGTTTAATTATTATTATTATTATTATTACTAAAATTAATTTTTATATACAAATTTTAATTAAGATTAAGGATGTTGCATACCAAAATTTAAAAAAAGGTTTTTGAATTTAAAAAAAAGTTTCAAATTTTTTTTTGAAAATTCAACACCTCAAAAACGGGTTGACAATTTTTTTTTTTAAATTTTATTTTTATGTAAATTATTACTTATGATTTGCATACCAAAAATTTTGCTTTTAAATGTTTCAAGAATTTGACATATAAAAAGTTATTTTTTAATCTCAAACAATTTTAAATAATTTTTTACCATACCCTCATAGTCAATCAAGAATTATGATGTAAACAATAACTTTTGAATTTTTACAAACATATGTATCTATATATTTTGTATATACAAAAAATAACTTTTTTAAAACCGCTCGTTGAAGTATCTTGTAAAACAAAAATTTTTTGTTATTTCTCGGACGCACTCTTGCTTGCACTCACTATAGAAGTAGAATCTTTGTTCAAAATTTGACCAAAAACATGTAAAACCATTCATAAAAAATAAAAGGAATAACCTCAACAATCTTCAAGAGCCCAATTTCTGTTAGGTAGATATGTAATATTATTACAATAGTTAAGGATAACACAGGTACAAAGTTTAATCGAAATTGTTTGAGCTATATACAAGAAAGTTTGCAAACAAAAATTACTTCAGTCGATTAAAGTGGCTTTCTTATACAGTTATGATTTAAAATTTTCATGTACATAAATATTTTCCTTCTTTTTATTTTATGTTGAAAATTATTTAATAGCCGACGGACATGGTTGGATATTTAGAAAGTGTAACTCGAGGTTTTAGTAGAAACTGTGTTAGGAAAAGAAACAAGAGATTTGAAAAAAAAAAAAAAAAAAATACGGAAGAGAAGGCAAAAAAATCTCATGATGGTGTTTGTTTAAATGATGCGATAAAAAAATACATTCTCAGTTCATTGGATTAATAAATCTTCAAAAAACTTAATTTTGACAACATTGTTGATGTCTTTTGAAGATGAGATGTCTTTTTGAAGAGAGATGTTCTTTTTTTAGAAGAAATGTTTTTTGAAATTTATTACTTCTTTAAATGGTGTAATTAGTATTCTGTATTCATTTTAATTTTTCATCTGTAACATCCATTTTATCACCCCTTTTTCTGCCTACCGATATGTATGTATTTGTGGTTTAAAAGTAAGTTATATTATAAATATATTTTGACTATGTTGGATACAATAATATATACATGAAGTCGAACAGAAGCTTTGTCTTTTATAGCGTGTATTCACTTACCAACGTAATTTTTTAATTCTATTATTTACTCCCTTATTCAAGTTGATACTTTAAAAAAATACAATACAAGACTTCGAATACCGTTTAAATTGCTTTTTAACGTCATTTAAGAATAAATGCTTCCTTAAGACATTTGTCCCCTCAACAATTCAATCGTTAATTGCTTTTAGCAATACTTGAGCCAACGATTTGCTTGGAGCAGAGTTGTAAGGTACTTAATTACATTTTTACTTCAGTACTTTGTTAGTACCCAGTATCTTGTACTTGTTCTTGTATTTGTACTTTAAAAAACAACGTCTGTGAAGTTAGCAGGGCAAGTTTCACTCACGCAATTGGGGCCTTTACAGGAATTTGCAGTTTTTTTGCATTTCTATACCCAATTTTTTATTTCGCAAATAAGGGTGTAATCGAGTGAACATTTCATACTGACCTGCTTACTTCACTGTAAAGCATGCTAGTAACTTACAATAGTGCTCCAAATTTGCAGTTTTTTTGCATTTCAAGAATAGGCTGGATCAAAATTTTGAAGTCCTTTTTCAGTTAGCAGGTATGAAATTTTTTCAAAAAAAAAGGACTTCAAAATTTTGACCTAGCATTCTTGGTTCCAGAGATACATGATGTGACCTACTAACTTCACAGTGAAGTAAGCAGGTCAGTATGAAATTTTTTTCAAATTGAGGACTTCAAATTTTGAACCTAGCCTATAGTTGAAATGCAAAAAACTGTACATTTAAGGCCTTATTGATAGTTCCTAGCATGCTTGGTTCTTGAGATTCACTATTAGTGTTGGCAGGTCACATCATGTATCTCTGGAACCAAGAATGCTTGGTCAAAATTTTGAAGTCCTTTTTTAAAAAAAAATTCATACAGACCTACTAACTGCACTTAACAGGTCAGTATGAAATTTTTTTCAAAAAAAGGACTTCAAAATTTTGACGCAGCCTATTCTTGAAATGCAAAAAAAACTGCAAATTTGGAGCCTTGTTCACTTCAGTGTGATTGAAGCAGGTCACTCGATTACACCCTTATTTGGCGAACTGCAAAATCGGGAATAGAAATGCAAAAAAAAAAATGCAAAAAAAATGCAAAAAAACTGCAAATGTTCCAAGTATGTGCATGTACTTGGTACTTTAATACTGCCCTGCCCAGTACATTTTCAAGTACTTTTTAAGTACAAGTCTATTTCAAGAACTTTTCAAGTACAAGTTTCTTTCAAGTACAACTCAATTTTAAGTACTAAAATAATGAATAATGCAAATAATGCAAAACTTTAGCGAGATGACGCCAACACAACGAGAAACCATCAGCCGCCGTTATCTGTTTTTGAGTTGAAATGGTCATTATTCGATAGCTCAACAAGAGTACTCAACGAATTGTCCTTGAAAAGTACTTGAAATGGACTTGTACTTGAAAAGTACTTCCCCTTGGGCAGGGCAGTATTAAGGTACCAAGTACATGTAATTCAATAGGGACGCTAAAAAAGTAGAGCGACAAAGACAGCAAACGACGCCATATTTCTTGCCGCTCTTTTGACATTTCTCTTCAGTAAGGTTTGCCATTTCATGATGGAAAGATATACGAGCCAACGAGTCGAAATTATTTAAATTTACTACCGAAATTCGGAGTCATTGTCTTTAACGTTAAGAGCGCTACGTCCAATTTATGGTCGTCATAATCATCCTAGCAGATCAACAATTGAGCGTCTAGTGGACAAATTTGAATCCACAGGCATAGTACAAAATGTTCCCGTGCCAGTGAGACAAAGAAGTGCCCGTAGTGTCGAGAATATTGCTGCCGCTGAGGCTTCAGTTGCAGAAAGCCCAAATGTGTCTCTCACACGTCGTTCTCAAGCGTTGGGCATCTCTGTGACGTCGTTGTGGCGAATTTTGCAAAAAGATCTTGGCCTACATCCGTACAAGATTAAATTGACGCAAGAACTGAAGCCGCTTGACCACCAGAAGCGTCGTATGTTCGTGAATTGGGCTGAGCAACAACTTGAAAATGATTCGGATTTTCATGGAAAAATTATCTTCAGCGATGAGGCTCATTTCTGGCTGTATGGCTTCGTCAATCATTGTCATCATTGCATCCCGAAAAAAATACGGTTTGATGTGGTTAATGGGCTGGCGGCGTCATTGGGCCGTACTTCTTCCGTGATGATCAAGACAGGCACGTTACTGTGAATGGGGATCAATACCATTCAATGATAACCGAATATTTTTGGCCCAAATTGGATGATATGGACTTGGAGGACATGTGGTTCCAACAGGACGGCGCGAAATAAGTTTTGTGTTCCCACAAAAGACTTTTTAAAAAATATATATAACTTTATTCAGAAAAAACAATTACAGAAAAATAGTGTAACAAAGTTGACTGTACCCGCTGGTTGCAAAGATGAAAGTGTTCTGTGGTTGCTCGGCTCGAGTTTGAGATGGTGATCTTCGTCGCATCGAAGATCGTTAAATCTTTTGTTGTTCCATGTGAAGTGGTGGTTGTTTATTTCGTCGAAGATTATCCAATGTTTATATTATCTCTCAGGAATGTGAGAATGTTTACTTAAACTGATGTCCGAATTTGAGCGTCGTCGTCGTTTCGGTCTCAAGTGGTTTATCGTAATCATCTGCATTGTGTGGTTGATTGGGGTGAGGAGACGTAATTTGAGAAGATGTAACTCGCGCGCCAAAAGCCACACAGCGAATGTCACAATCAATTTATTGGAAACCTAGTTTGGAGAACGTGTTATATCACGAAATGGTCCAGTCGCTTGGCCACCTCGGTCGTGCAATTTGATGCCGTTAGACTATTTCCTGTGGGGCTACGTCAAGTCTATAGTCTATGCTAACAAGCAAGCGACGATTGATGAACTTCGTACGAATATCGAACGTGAAATTGCAGCAGTATCGGCCGATTTATGCTTGAAAACCGTCGAAAATTTGGTTCAGCGTCTGGACTTCCGCAAGCGTGCCCGTGGTGGCCATGCAAAAGAAATCGAGTTCCATACACAATGACATTGAACGTCTTTTCACAGGAATAAAGAATTTCATTGATAGCCAAAACCGTTGTTGTTTTATTTAAATAAAACTTTTGTAGCGCTCTTATTGAAAAACCCGATACATACTTGGAACAAAGTACTTGACAAAGCACTTGTACTTGGTGTTTTTCAAGTACGAAGTACATGGTACTTGTTGTCTTCAAGTACAAGTAGAAGTACAAGGTACTGGGTACTTGGCTGGTAGGTACTTGTTCTTGAAAGTTTACAGGTCTGGTTTGGAGACTTTTCCGCAAATCACAAATGAAAAATAATTTACCTGTCTCTATCTACTGACAATTCGAATTGCATCTTTACTCTGTTTTCCTACTCCTACGGCCTTGGCCAAATTTTAGGATTTCTTTTTTTTATGGAGATATTTAAAATAATTGAAACACATACAAATCTACAGAAAAATCTATTAGAAAATATCTTCTTCATTTGTAGTAAATTAAAAAGTTTTCAAACTTCGAAGAAAATTTTTCTTAATTTGTATTTAAATTTCTCAGTGATTTCCTGCTTTATTATTCACACAGAATTGATATTTCATTTAACATAACCTAGCCCTGCCTCTTTTCAGTAATTATATACACATCAAACTTGTATAGTGTTTCAATTCATAGCAAATTTTAAGCTGCTTTGTTTCAATCTCCTTTAGTGCTTTTTTTTTTTTTAATTTATCCTCACTCTAATCCTTCCTGCTGTTTTAGAATTTGCACCAAAAAGGTAAACAAAAGTTATAAGTTTTAACGTTTAACCTACATATTCTCAGCTTCTAGGTAAATTCACGTCATTCTCACCTAAAAGTCTCTGACGTTGACAATTTAACAAAATTCTACAAAAAAAAAAAAAACTTCTCATTGTGTAAGGTTCTAGTGCGGATATACGCGATGGCTTTTGTTAATTGTTTTAACCACGCTCCGCATCCTGTTACCTACGTTGTGTTTGAGTTAAAGCCAGGATTTTATACAATTGTGGCGTGTATAGATATAGATACTAAAATCCACAGACCGCACAGTGTTAAATTGTATTCACGTAATGTATGTACGTTGGTATACGTTGGCATTGAGGGGTGTATTGTATATGCCTTCGCTTTGTTTCATTAAAATATAAAATAAAGTGTAACGAATGAGTTGCACTTATTTGCTCCAAAAATTTTTTTAAATCAGGTTGATACAATTTTATGAAATTTAGTTTTCAGGTATGTGTATTAAGAGCCAGTTTTACAGTGCAGTACAGTAATTAATTCCAGAAAAATGTGTTTTTTAGTAAATTTGAATCCTAAGGTAACCTCTTAGTTAACTTAACACCTAATTTGGTGAGTTAACTCAGCGACTAAACTGAGGGCAAATTCCGTTTCGGTGGCATCTTAGTTTCGATAGTGATAGTTAAATAAATTTTTGGGAGTGCAATTTTCGTTGCGGCACACAGTGGTCCGTTTGCTGAATTTTGGCGACAAAAATCAATTCCCACGCCAATTTATTTTAATATAAATTTAAGCATATTGGTATTCCGGGATGTTGAATTTAGTGGTACTGCCTATTTTTTTCAACTTCAAACAGGGGCTTAACAATTCACAATTCAGGTCAGAACATGGTCCCGAATTTCAAAATTTTAAATAAAGTGGTGTTTAAGTCAGGAACTAGAGTGTAGTTTATGTTTGAAATGTCCTAAAATATGTGCTTGATTGTATACTCTCTTATAATAAAATGGCTGCCATACTGATTTGTACCTCTGACCTGCCCTAAAATATTTAATAAAAAGGTAAAAATTCCGTTTAATATGCTAAAAACTTAACACATGTATTTCAATCAGTGATTTCTCAGTGAACACAAAATAGATATATTAGAAAAGCTTAAACTGAATTTTGAAATATTATTTTCAAGAATTATTATAACATTTGTTGACAAAAATTGTTTACCTTGAAAAAATATGCACCTTACAGATATCTGGGGCAGTAGCAAATATATTTTAAAGACGCAAATTTAAATTCAAATTTTGAAGAAAATAATTTTTTAGACAAGGAAAACGCTTATTTTTTAATTTTTTAATGAGAACAAAAACTCGAGCTTAGGGGGGAAATGGTTGACGGATTTGAGCTCAGCACCTAAAGTAGGCATAGAAACATTCTTCACTTATCGTGTCAAAAACTTGAAGTGATACGGGTTGCCATGTCATCACCTCCCAAAGGCCATAGGCAGTAATTTTCTCTATGAACCTATGAGTGAATGCTTGTTAGAGCCTTGTTGCCATTGAATGAGATGTTGCAGGTTAAGCCGTGTCATCCGAAAATAAAAATATCCTCCTTTTTTATTGAGGCACTAATGTCTTGAACTCTGACAAACAGAACTGAACCAAAAACAATTCCGTATCTAGAATTGTCGTTATTTAAATAATTTTTTACTTTGTTAAAAGCTTAGTAGACATCGATAAAAGCTCTTAAATAAATCTTTTTTCCTTCTATATAAGGACCTCCTAATTGATACGATTTATATAGCTATTAAATGTGGTCCACTGTTGAATGGTCTCCCTCCACTATACATCACGATAGAAAACAGATAAAGCGTTAAAATTGAGATTCCTTACATACCAAACTAACATTTGATTGTAAGATTTATGTGTTTTCATTCGGGGATCTACGTGTTATTATTGCTTCTGTGATTTGAGTGACCTGACCTGAGTTTGAAATTTGTTGTGTTTGGTTACCTGAGTACTGGAAATTAAATGCTATAATTTTTATCATTTGCAGATATCATTGGATATTGTAGAAACCCTTTATGTCGGCTTAAACTTTAAATGCTTTGACATTAATTATTATTAAATTGTTCGTAGACATTTCGTGAGAAAAATTATTAAAATAATTTTTTTTGTGTAACGTGAAAACTCCATACATAATAGAGAGGCACTTATTTTTGAATTTTTTGACCTTCTTTCGCCTAATCACCTCCCAACAAAATTCTTTTGAGATCGGTTAACGTTAATACCGACCGGCAATCACTTGAAATTTCCAAAACAAAATAAATGGTGATTTCTCGTTTTTTACCCAAAATTTCGTTAAAAGTGTGAAAGTGGATGGAAAATCTTCAAACTTGGTACACATATTAAGCCCCATAACAAAAAAAATGACTTTCAATTTTTTCACACTGTATTTACCCCGTTTGAAAAACTACAAGTAATTTTATTTGTATATTCCTTAAAGCCTACTCAAAATGAGTACCCAGTTTAAAGATTTTCTAACCGCTTCCACATTTTAATGACATTTTTTTCACATTTTTTTTCAAAAAACAGGTAGTTTTCCAAAAATTCAGAAAAAAAATCCTTTTTTCAACAAACCCTTAACTTACCTTTACACGTAAAGTGCTTCTGCATGATAATAATTATCGCAAGTAAAAAAGGATGTGGTTAAACTTTTCACTTTCCTCACATTCGTGTATATGTACTTGTACCTATGTATATGATGTGCATATCACGACACTCATGCAAACACACAGGATGTAAAAATAAGATAACGGAACTACAACATGGATAAATAATAATTTATAAAATTATAGAGATATTGTTTTAAGACTAATGAGCAAAGAAAAGTAAACGGGAGATGCTAATTAAAAATAATAAATGAATCGGATTATGGATTTACAACAAATTCCATAAAAGGACATAAATATAAAATTGTTCACTACATTCCTTAAGGAATGTTTTAAATTTACGTGAAGTAAGATCTATTTATACAAAAAAAAAAGATCCAATGCTGGGCACGAATATAAGACTAAATAACGCAAAACTTCAAAACAAACTCTCAGAAAGCTGGATTTCAGTGGAGAGCATTAGTTTTGCGTCTTAAGCATTTTCCAAAAAGGAGCTTTTATTTCGATTAGAGCTAAAGATCTTAAGGGTAGGAGGGACGTAGCAAAAAATCTGAAAAGTCTATGGCTGAATACGTAAGGTTAGGTTAAATTGAAGTGGCTGCCAGTCGTGAAGACTGACACACTTAGACCAGGACTTGGTCCATTTTGACACCACATGAATCTATGAAAACCCTGTTCCTTACTCGGCAAACCAATTGGAGCTTCTTATGAAGCGCAGTAGACCACCTATATCCAAGTTTATTAGATCACTAGGATCATTGAAATAAAAATCACCAAGGTGAAGTCTTCGTCTATTAGATAGAGCAGGGCACTTGCATTGAAGGTGAGGGATCAATTCAATCTCTTCCTCATCCATACATCTTCTGCAAAAATTGTTAGAGAATACTCCAAACCGCATTGCTTGCACTTGCCTATAAGACAGTGTCCGGTTATAACACCAATCATGCAGCCAATGTGCAATCTACTTAACGAGATCAAACTCTTAGACCGCTTTAAATCCATTACTGGCCGGATTTGTTTTGTTGCCAAACAAGGGGTGATACTGTTCCACCTGAGGTTTGTTCTTTTTAAAGCATCTTGCTTGAGCATACGTTTACATATAGCGATGGGTATATACTTTTATCGGCCTTGCTAGGTAGAAGAGGTAGAGTTTGTTTCACTTCTAGCGAGCGCATCAGCCTTACCCCGGCACCCAACTCAGGTGAATGTTAAACTGCGCCATCTCCAACAGAGATTTAGGGCTGTTATAGAGTTAGTAAAGACAGATTCCACAGATTTGATAGCTGCTTGACTATCCGAGAAGATGCGGATATCTGTGACTGATTTCACGTTTTCTTTCAGCCAAAATAAGGCTTCTTTATTCGCCATAACACACTACAATAATTAGGCGGACGGAATGAGAGACTTAATTTTAGTCTTTCTGAGTACACACCGCCACCCACCCTTTCATCAGTTTTCAATCCGTCTCTGTAGATATGAACCCATTCATCATCCAAAAAAGTCCCAGAGGGTTCTATAAGGAATGGTGACTTGAAAGTTTTTTACCGAATTGTGGTTTTAGTTTAATCAATGTGACTTTGGTAGTGATCCGAATGAATTCAGAATGATGGAATCGCCAATATTAGTCATGGCTGACTAAGTGACCAATGACTGAAACATATTGAATTTACTTGACGATTGAGTAGCCGTTCACATGTTATACTTTGTTAGTAAATATTCCACAAAGGTGCAAAAAATCGCTTGAAAAAATATTAAAAAACAAAACAATGCTGGGTCAATAACCGAAACTAGCTGATTTTAAATAACCGTTTCGTGGCCTTTCATATAGAATTCTTAAATTAGTGTCAAAATGAGGTGGCACCTTTATTTCTTGTAGCCTCGACAAAAGTTTATTTAAAACTATATCACTGATCTAGTGGTCTTTCAGATGGTATACGTTTTCTACGAATATCCTTCAAATGAGTGACTAAAAATAACATGGGTTACCTTGAAAACTTTCACAAGTAATAGACAAATTTTCTATATGCTAACCAATGATAATGATATAATATGCTGACACTTCCTATTACCAAATAACGTTACTATTTGAATTTGTAGCTTATGAAATTCTATTTTGGACATTTTTTGAAAATTCTTATAAACCAAACTTATCCCGTTATATATAAATTTTGTATTCTTTGTACCAAATCAACATTTTCAAACAAAAAGTACTATAAAAACCGTAAGGTCCGTTTTTGAGATATATTAGATTTTCTTTGACGGTATAAGTCATAATTTTTTAAGTATTTCCGAAGGTAGGTTGCTTCTAAGTTTCAAAAAAAAAAAAATATTCTTTTTTTTTGAGATATTTATTGAGTTTTCAAATTAAAAATTTAAATATTTTTGAAAAACCCAAGAAATATGTTTTTGATAGCTTTGGCACACAGAATAGGGTATTATTATAATAAATTAATAATTACTATCTACTACAATGCAATTTTCAACTACAGTTCCTTTTTCCAATAAGAAAAAATAAGCCAAAGCTTTTTCTAAGATGGTACACTGTGGCGTATACGTACTTTTGCTCATAATTAAAAAACTGACAAACCTATGCTAATAGAAGAAGAATACCCAACTGTCTTAATACTTACATTCAGTTTTAAATCTCTTATTAGAGTGTTTTTTTCTTTAAGTTAGGTTTTTGGGGTGTTGAGACCGAACCTGAGGTTTCCAATTAAAATTTCGTGACACAATTTTTTTTTTTTTTTATCCGATGGAAATCTTCAAAAGACACTCGGTAAGAATCGGTACCAAGTAGTGTGGGACTCTTACCGCACTAAAACCACCGGTGAATCAGGACCAATCTATGAAAGATCGACAAATGATTTTTCTTTCTTAATTTATCAGTCGCATTGTGGGAAGTTTAAGTTATAACACTTTCCATAGCTTTTAGACCATCAGCTCATGAGGCTTGGTTCTTCTTAATCTCCGAACATTGTCTCGTACATTTAAGACGGTCTCCATTTCGGAGTTGGTATGACTTTGCAATCGCTGATTGTGTGATACAGCGTGTTTTTTAACCACTTCTGTAACCATTTCAATTTGAAGTTCACGATGTAGATCGCTATTTTTTATATACCAAGGGGCATTTATTATTCCTCGAAGGACCTTGCTTTGGAATTTTTGGATGGGTTCAGCATTTGTTTTCTTTGTACAGCCCCATAGTTGGATGCCATATGTCCAAACGGGTTTCAGTACTTGCTTATATAACATTAGTTTGTTCTGGATAGATAGATCAGAGTTCTTTCCTAGTAACCAGTACCAGTAACCAGTACCAGTTTTCTATACTTCAAGTTTAGTTCGTCTTTTTTCTTTTTGAAGTGCTGTTTGCATTTAAGCTTTGCATCCAAAGTCAATCTAAGGTATTTTGTAGTATTGGAGTAAGGTACTGTTGTACTGTTTATAAGAATTGGAACATTGTTTATTTTTTTGTTTGTAAAGTTTATATGCGTCGATTTTGTTTCATTTAGTTTGATTCGCCGCCATTTTTGCGTCCAATCACTAACTTTATCGACTGCATTTTTCAGTTTTTGTGTAGCCTTCGTAACGGATTTATCTGGCACCAATATTGCAGTATCATCAGCAAAGGTGGCCATGATAGCGTTGATGTCCACTGGAATATCCCTTGTATATAACAGATACAGGGTTGGTCCTAGGACACTTCCTTGTGGTACACCGGCTTCAATTTTCTTTAGTTTCGAGTAATTATTTTGGTCGTACCGTACTTCTAAAGAGTCGGTTCGTAACGTAGGATTTCAGTATTTCGTAGTACTGCCTGGGAAGATCTCTTTGCAGTTTGTACTCAAGTCCCAAGTGCCAAACCTTGTCAAAGGCTTGAGCAACATCTAAGAACATAGCCGAGCATGTGACACAAAATGAAAAAAAAAAAAAGGATTCGCTTCAAAAGCTCATATCTTGAGCTTTATTTTTAAAATATTTAAAATTAAAGTCTGTGGACTTTAGGAAAATGACAGCGCGTCTTTTCCCATTTTTAATGAAGTGAAGTACATGTGGCCCTAAAACATTCCTCTGAAAACCGTTTTTTTCATCACCTCACCATTACCTCGAGTGCAAAAAAAAAAAAACCAGATGCATGCACCTACAGACCTTCGTACTCATTTTTTGGTTATATGTTCAACCCAAATACATGCTGCCAACTCTTAGACTATTTCACCCGTTTCCGAAAATCCACTCGAAAACACTTATTAATTACTTTGTGGACAGAATATATTCTTCTGATGGTTTTTGAATTTGAGAAATGTTAAAAATTGAAACAAAACTCATTAGATTTGTTTCAATATCTATCGTTTCTTGAGACATCGAATTTTATCGATGCGATAGTTACAGAACATGGGTCAACGATCCATCAAAACGCATTTTTTTCAAAAAACTTTAGATTCGAATGTCTTAAAACCGTGACTTGTTATAGCAGTTCTAAGGCGAAATTTGATTTCATCAATTTAAAAACCACTATCTATTTGGGTTCATTTTTGAGACTAAAATTCAAATTTTGTACGCAAAGTAATTATAGTGTTTTCGAGGGATTTTCAGAAACAGTAAAAATTCGTCAATTTTCAACTAGCGCTTGAATCCAAATGGGCTGTCACAGAAAAAACACCTTAAACTGAATAGAAATTGTGTATACTTTCAGTTGCACTCTGAACGATTCGAATGATTTATAGTTTTCGATCCATAAGTAAAAAACTCAAAATAAACCTCCCCCTTTCATCATTTTTACTTTTTTTTTCCATGTTGCATCACGAACTGTTGGTCGCAAACTTCAAATTCAGATTCAGCACCCCAAAAACTTTAAAGCAGCAGTAAAATCGAAACTTGCCAACAGTTTGCTTACTTAGACCCCTTTTGAGCACAAATGGACTGAACCAAATGTTGATACTCCCAAAAGGTTTTTATACTTTAATAAGCAAGTATGTACCTACTGAATATAAAATTTCAATCTAAGAATTTAAAAAGACTTTCAAAAGTCTGATACTAAGCTATATATCCTATACTCTTTAAAAAAATGTCATTCAATCTTATTTGCTCCGCAAAAATTTAAAATTAGAAAAAAAAAAACTGTTGATATTTGATCGAAATCGATTAAATGAAAGAAAACCCTTGTATACTTCGAAACCCTTAGAAGATATCATTGAAAAGATTCGCTCGGTGACTGACTGCTGATTAATGGTTGAATAACTCAATTTAAAAAAAAAATAAAATCACCCTTCTTCACTCGGCTCATGATTCTTTAGCTTAATTTTTTTTCCTTCGGGGTATTGTGTTGCGTTGCACATTAAAAGAACCTCCATTAAATTTCAATTATCGAGCTTCACTTAATTTCTCTCTCTAAATAACCTCAATTTTCTAATTCGATTAATTTCCTTTACACAAATACAAATGGTGGAGAATCATCAGCAGCTGGGTTTGGGATTTGTTGCTTCCTTCTCGGGTTCGAACGTCGCCGTATAGCTATACTTTGTCGTGGCACGTCTTTCATGTTGGTAACGGTATGCGGTATCTGTATACTGTTTGCGCTATGATGGGAACACTAAATGGAGATGCTTCGGTTGCCATTGATGGATGCCAGTTCTTTGGCTTTTTTTCCGGGTAGTTCTAGCTTTTGGGTTCTTGGATGGTTTCAGGCCTTTCTTGACGTGGGCAATTTTCTGGTTACAATGCGTTACCATTGCAGAGGAAGGTAGAAGGTATTGTGTGTTAATTAAAGGGATTAGGTTTTGTTAAACGAACGACGTGGTATGGCGTTTGGGATCGTGTTTGGTGTATTTTCAGTTTAAACGACTCCTACACTATTAAAACCCTTTATAAAGTCGCCCAATAGATACCCAGAACTTGGTGGTGTAATTGGTTTACATTGTCAGTATTTGAATATTGATTGAAAGCAAATACTTGTTGTTGAATTCAACAGAAATTTCAACCAACACGAAAGGATGGGTAATTGTTTTCTTTGTATTCGTATGCATATCGAGGTACTTACTTACATTATTTAGAAATTTAATGGTTTCCAAGAAAAGTCGTTATTTATAACTATGCGGTGGTATTATTATAAGATTCCTAGAAGTTTTCTCTATTTTCTTTCTTTTGTCTTGGCTGATAATAAAATACATAATAACATAGGTAAGTGAAGTACACACAGAGTGACAGTGATAAAGCCAGGAAAGGATAGGTCTGTACTATGAATTTTGCTAACTAGGTTAATCACTGTCGTATTAGCTATAAGAACTGTGTTGCATTTGCAAATTTCACAGGAAATTCATTTTAGATTATTAAAATGTGTTCAACATTCAAAAGTAATAATAAAGCGTTCGAGAGTGAGGCTTTGAAAGAAAGACATAATAATCTTTAATAGCACTGTATTAAGTTGGTTTTAAATAGGTAAATTTTAAATATTTAAGTACACTTCTGCTCTAAAAAAGTGCTAAGCTTTCATAATCAGTTTGATTTTGCATATTCAAGGCGGTTATTTAGATCTTGGTATGTGAATTTTGATGTCGATGCGGATGCATAATTCAAGTATTGCAGATAGATTTGTTTGCCTAGCTTAGCTATAATATTTGTAAACATTTCATACCAGAAATGCAACAAAAAACAGTGCCAATAACATACATTAATTTAAAATTTGTGTGTACCTATTATAAATATTATTATTATTTTTTTTGTTCACCATATCTCAAGAACAAATAAAGATATCGGCTTCGGATACATTTTATTTTATAGATAGAAGCTTTAGTACGTGCAGGACTTTCAAAAAAATTCAGTTAGCGGTTTTTTTTACTATAGCTACGGGAGTCCGCCGGGAAGGTATACAACTTTGTTTGTTTATAATTTTTGATTAATTGAAAGAGAATAAATCTTATATTGATTAATGTTTTATTTAATGTCGGGATTTATGTATGGAATACAATATAAGGTAAATGTCCGCCTCTGTTAGTCTCACAAATGTGATTCCTTTTGAGCACATTTTTCATTACATTCTCACACATTTCACGAGGTATTTCATTAATTTCATCAGGACTATTTTGTTTGACTTGCTCAAGCATTTCTCGTTTGTTTGCATAAACCTTGCCCTTCAGACATTCCCACAACAAGAAGTCTGGAGCAGTCAAATCAGGCGACCGTGGAGGCCAATCAACATCGACATTTCTGGAAATAACTTGCTGTGAAAAGAGGTCTCGCAGTAATTCCATTGTAATCCTGGCTATATATGCGATGTGGCTGTATGACATGATAATCAAGCCCTAAGCATGCAGTTGTGGCGTTAAAAAGTTTTCAAAGTCGTTCTTTGAAGACCAAGCTCCTGAGCACGGCATCGAATTGAGGTTGATGAATTGTTTTGAATTGTTTTTCCTTAAGTAGCAGTAATGTTTTCTTGCAGTACGTTGTGGTCCATGCTTGGGCCTATCACCTACAGACACTCTTTCTTCAAAATCATTCACTACACGACAAGTAGTGCGTTTTGATGTTTCTCTGAAAAATTTCACGTAACTTTCAAATCACTTATCAAAATCAATCATCGATTACTGTGACGATGAAAGTTTTACCATAATAAATTTGCCACGAGTCTATTTCACGACTGTCAAATATGAACTGTCAAGAATAAAGTTTACCAAAATGGGCTCAAAACAAAATAGTATACCTTTCCGACGGATACCCAGTATTTAAAAAAAGTTTTTGAATTTTTTAGTCTCGAATATTTCGAAAACGAATGATACTAGTATTGGGTTTCGATATCTCAACTTTTTTAATATCGACTCCATAAGGTCAATAAAGACCAACTAATCAAAATCTAGAAATTTTTTTTAGCGATTTTAAAAATGTTGACTTTTTAAAATATCAATTGTCAAAATGTCAAAGTGATCGACATTTTAACAATCGACATTTTAACAGTCGAGATTTTGATCATAGTTTAGGAAATGATGTTTACTAGCGTGCGCTAAATGAGATGAAAATTCAGTACATTTTATCGCTGAGTAAAAAGAATATTGGAATCTTGATAGCTGTACTAACGTGTCACTGCGCCATAGGCACAATGGCCGATAGAATGGGTATGTATTCTCACCCGATTTCTGTAGGAGCTGCTGTAATATGTCGAAGAAATGGAAACAATTAAACATCTGCTCTGTGATTGTCCAAACCTCCAAGCAAATCGCCCCCGTTATTTTGGAAACAGGTTTGTTGGAGAACTTGATGATCTAGCGCAGATCTCAATGACAAACATGAGAAAATTCATAAAAAGTACAGGCTGGTTCGCAAACGAACCAGTCTATCTGAACCTGTAGCTTAGGAACATCTCTGCTTTTATTTTGTAAGGGGATCACAATGGACCAATAGGCCCCCGTGGATAATGGCCTCCGTGCTGTGCACACCCCTTCTAACCTTACCTTATCTAAAGTTGTACAAGAACTTGTGTGATGTAACCATTTATTTTGTTTTAAGATAGTTCAAATAATCTTTTTTTTTTTTGCTTATACATATCTTTTGAGGTCTTAACTGCCTCTTCCTTAGGGTAGAGTGCTTTAGTAAAAATATAATAATAGAAACACACATAAAAAGAGACAATTATTGTAATACTAAAAAATATGTAGGTAAAACAAATTTATTATTGAACTGTCTCCAACCAGAACCAAGCAGAAAAGAATTTACGATTCTTTAGTTTATGCTTATTCCGTGCAAACATTCAAAGCAAGGCTTTGTTTTTTGGGTTACGTTCAAATGACCGACAAAAAAAATATCGAGAAGTACAAATTTCGACTGGTTAAAATGTCGACTTATATCGACTTTTTGAATTGGAAAAATTCCGACAAGTCGATATTTTTCCTTACTTTTTTCAGGAAAGTCAAGTCGAGATTTTAAAATGTCAGTTTGCATAGAATTACTGACGTAATTGAGAGAGCTCTTGAAGAAAAGAAAATCTGTTCGACTGTCTTTTTGGACGTGTCGCAGGCATTTGACAAGGTGTGGCACGAAGGCCTCAAATTCAAATTAAGACAAGTTCAGCCTGAAGGACTTTACAACATTCTAAACGGATATTTAAATGAAAGACTTTTTCGTGTAAAACATGGAAATGACTACTTTGATTTCAAAGAAATAGTGGCTGGGGTACCACAAGGAAGTGTATTAGGTCCAGTTCTGTACCTTTTATTTACACGCAGTATCATCAGCCACGTTTGCTGATGATACTGTAATACTAGCAGTAGGCAAAACGATTAGAATTAAATTACAAAATGCTCTTAATAATGTTAATGAGTGGACGAAAACATGGCGAATAGCGCTCAATGAACAAAAGTCAGTCCACGTGGACTTTACGTATAAAAAAATAAATAGATTACCCGTCTTTCTTAATACCGCTCGTGTTCCATTTGCAAATGAGGCAAAGTATCTGGGAATGACTCTAGACGCGAAATTAAAATGGAAGCCGCACGTGAAAAAGAAATGCGAAGAACTAAACAGTAAATTTAGAGATATGAACTGGTTATTAGGTAAATATTCAAAGCTTAGTATTGAAAATAAATTAATTTTATACCGACAGGTTCTTAAACCTGTTTGGACTTATGGTATACAACTTTGGGGTTGTACCTGCGATACAAACTTAAATAACTTACAAACGTTTGAAAATAAATTACTTAGGTCATTTGTAAATGCTCCGTGGTATTTAAGAAACGAAGATCTTCATAGGAATCTCGGGATTCCTACGGTGCGGGAGGAAATAAAAAGTTTCGCTCGAAAACATAGAAATCGACTATTAGAACACGCTAATTCAACGATTGTTGACATTCTTGACGAGTCGAATTTAGTACGCCGTCTGCGAAGAACAAAACCTTCCAACTTGGTGTGGTGAACAGAAAACCGCTTTAAAATCGCGGATTAAGCAGGAACTTTCACCGGAAAGTAACCTGCAACACTTTACTTAACTTCGTTAAAAGTTTAAGTAAGTTTTAACTTAGTTGCAATCGGGAAGTGGAGGTGGTTTTAGTGTAGTAAGAATCTCACACTTCTATGAGCACGCGTTTTCGGTCTACATAGAGCCTGAATAGCAGGTTTTGCACCTACCCACGGGAAAATAACCACAAAAAAAATGTCAATATTTTAAACAGTAGGTATTTTAAATTTCAGAAAAGTCAAGAAAAATCGGTCGACATTTTTCTTGTCGGTCATTCGTACGTAACCCATGATGCTATTGGCTTCAAATTTTACTCTACGCATATTGACATAATAAAAAATTGAAAAGAATATGAAATCATATTAACTTCCAGTTTTTTTTTTTATTAAAAAAAAAACTGCTAAGAATTGTGTAAGAAAAGTTTTTAGCTCCAGCATATTAAGAACTTGGATGTAATTTTATTCTAAACATGAATTTATAATAAATAATTAATAAAATTTGCAAAAATATTGAATGAATAAATTTTTTTTTAAATGAAAAAAACTTTAAGAAATTTTACCAAAAATTGTCATTTTTTTTCATCTCCAATATCTTGGGAACTAACAATGATGTTGGCTTTGGGTTAATTTGATTTTGCACATTAGCTCATAATTAATAATTGGTAGGATTTGCAAACAAATTCACACAAGATCACACAAAAGGATTAATTAAATTCATACACTTGGTCATAATTGATGTTTGACTACGGATCTGTAAAATAATTCAATAAACATTCTTTTTTAAAAGGGGGAAAAAAAAGAAACTTTACCAAAAAACAATTTTTGTCTTCTCAAATATCTTGAGAAAATTTGGCTTTGGTTTAGTTTTATTCTAATCATTGATCTCCACTTGATTGCATCTGGAACACCTGAAAGCATTTTGGAAGATCTTGAATTGGCGATTTTTTAAATTAAAAATAACATCGGTCCTCTAGCATACAAGGGGGTTTGGTATATTTCGCCAGCATTGTTTGGCAAATTGACGTTTTTCGGGGGTTCATTGAGACATTTTTTGTTTCGAATTTCTTTTTAGAATTTCGTTGTTCCGCATTTTACGTTTGTCGAACAACATTTTGTTTTCTATAAATGATTTGACAAATCATCATTTCGCATTCTACAATTTGGCATAAATTAGGAAAAAGCAAACACTTCTTGTCTTGAATATTATTCAATATTATCCAAAGAATAGGTGGAAAATTGTTTTTAAAATTATAATTTTTCTTACGCATAGAACTGTAATTTATTGCTTAGTGAGCAAAAAATTTATAAAATTCCAGCCAGCAATCCCACACACTAGGGATGAAAATTCAGAGTCCAAAAAGTGAGGCGGTGGAGAAATCTGACATTTTGAGTACCTTCACTTCCGTTTTCAAGAGATGTCTTCACATTCCAGAAACCAATTTTTGTTCGGGTACCAATAGCCAAAAGTTGTCAACGTGTTACCATTACTTATCCGAGGTGTAGTGTCGGTTTCAGCAGCGGAATTGATTTCAGTTACTAAGAATTCTAACCTCCGTAACCTATCCTCGAAAGGTAGGCCTTTCAGACTTCTAATTTTAGCCTATTTATGCGTATATAGGGATACGCAGATAGCTACCACGAGGAGGTACATAAGCACTTCACCGTGACTGATTGTTGCGCTACTGGCCCAGAGCGCAAGTTCTATACAATCAATAGTTTCACGATCAGGCACGATGAAGTGGGCCTAATTTTTTGTTTTGTTATTTATAAATAATAATATACCTACCATATTTGTTCTTGTGCCACCCTGACTGTCCCTACCTTAAACAAATCACCAAAGCGTATGTAAGTTTGCCAAGATAAAATAAAAGCAACGTCAGCAGAAAGAGTTTTCATTTATCCACCAGTACTGGTTCTCCTTCCTTACCCTATCCTTTTGAACCCTATCGGACACAGTCCTACTGAACCGAAGGCACTCAGCTCCATCTCATCCGAGAATATGTCTCGACTATAAAGGAGCCACCTATCTTCGGTTCTATGGCCGACCTGATAGATAAGCGGAATCGCCGCTCTATTATGAATCAGCTCTCGACTATCTAGATAGTGGAATGTTTTGGGTGGAATAAAGCAGCTCACTCCCACTCTCACAGTATTCGTCATTTTGAGCACGCTTTTTATCGTCATTAAGAAGCAAGATCTGGTGCGTCTCTAGACTTTATGTATGAACATATGTGTGCCCTTATGTCCACTAAACATAAAACTAGAGTCTAGACAGAAGACTGAGTTGCTTTAAGTTGCCATAAAACAATTTAATTTTTTTTTTCAAATTTCATTGAAAATGGAGTTTATCTTTTATATTGACTTAGTTGTAAAAAATGTTCTGTCCTTATAATTTCTCATTAGGTTAGGTTAGGTTAGAAGGGGTGATGATACGGCGGGCCGCATCATCTCACTCGGATCTCAGTGGATCCATTGCGCTCCCCAGAGTGAAAGGTGGGTGGTGAAGAGGGATAGGGAGGGGTTTGATGAGGAGTATTAGTTGTAGTTGGCCTCCCTGAACCATCCTGAGTTCTGAATGAATTTTAGGATGTTTTTTAGTGGCAATACAGAAATGTCGCCCAGTTCATCGAAGAAATATTCTCCTAGGGCTGCTTTCTTGGTTCTAGCTAGGCTGGGACATTCACATAAGAAGTGAAGGGAGCCCTCTTCCACCTCTTCATTATGACACCCTCTACATAAGTCCGATGAGCTGATGCCCATTCTTTTCATGGGGGTTCACATAGAGTTATGCCCCGTAAGGACGCCAACTATGAGTGACAATTGAGGCCTGCTTAGCTTGAGTAGGTATTCAGTTTTTTTCTTCGAAATATTCGGCCAAAGGTTCCTTGAAACCCGACAGGTGTCGATAGATGACCATCTGACATTTGCAGCTTCCAAGAAACCCTGGTGTATTCTACTTTTTTCTTCCTCCAGTGGAATGAGCACCGAGGCTACGATTCGGCTCGGATCAAGAGATGATCCGCTTTTGGCCAGTTCATCTGCCATTTCATTTCCGTGACTATCCCTATGTCCTGGGACCCATTTTAGGGTAACTGTGTTCGTTGCGTTGAGTACTCTTAACTCATTTCGGCAACGATCGATCAGTTTGGACTTTATGGTGATTGAGGAAATGGCTTTAATTGCCGCCTGGCTATCTATGAAAATGTCATAATATTATTGTTGACTAATTTACGTGAAGCAAGATGCTTCGCGGCCTCACAAACTGCCAGCACTTCCACTTGGAATACACTGCAAAAGTTTGGAAGCTTCATTGATCTATATATGGGTGGGTTATCTGAATAGATACCTGACCCAACACCCTCCAAGGTTTTGGAGCCGTCGGTGAAGACCGAAACATGGTTTGCATTTATGACCCTGTTTTCGTTCCAGAGTTCCCTGGGGGGATATCTGTCATGGTTACTGGGTTGAAATCAATGTGCGGCGAAACATAGTCTGTTTGAATGTCAATGTCTGTTAATTTCTCATTTAACTTTTTTTTTTTTTTCTCATTTAACTCATAATATTTTTTTCTTCCAAAAAAGTGTGAAATCTACCTAAAATTTAAACATAAGGTCAGCCAGTATTGAAAGCTTTTTAAAGCTTATTATTGCCTCTCTCTAAATAACTGAATTGTTCTGAAAACAATGAGCACTTCCAAACAATCTCTATTATTATATACTGATGTTCTTTGAACTTTTACCCTAAAAACCAAAACTAATTTAAAGGAACCAAAAATATATCAAATCAAGCTTAAAATAGCTAAAAAAAAAAAAAACTGTACATATAGGAAGTATATTTAACAACCCAAAAGAAAATAAGAAAAAAGAAACTTGAGCGTCAAAAACTCTTTCAAAAAAAAAAAAAAATTACAAACTTATATTGTCCTCAAAAATTAAAAGGAAATCCTTTGACCTTTTCTGCATTATCAATTAATGAAATACAATCAAAGAATCAGGAGGATAAATTAAAAAAGTTCTTTTTTCTTCATTCTTTTATTTTTTAATTATCAAACACCATACCACCCAAAGAAAATCCCTTTGGTTGGGATGAATTAAAAAAAAAGGATAATGGAATTACCAATAATAAAACACACAAAAAAAAAAAAAATTAAAGGAAAGGAAAAAGTTCAATCGTGCACCCAAATCAACAATCAAATTCAATGTTTTATTTAACAGAAATTCTTTATCCTCCCTCTCAGTACCTAAAATCACCAAACTAAAAGGATGACTTCAATCAATAAACCAAGCCCCATCTTCCTTAAAAATAAAATAAAAAAAAACACCTCTCCTTTTTGGCCGATTCATTGACAATTCAAATAGCACAAACGAAGCGGAACATTAATTCCCAAAATACAACGATACTAAATATTTCAAATAAACGGATTGCTACCTATATCTATAAATTTTGGGTCATCGAAGACCCGTCATCAATCGTAGAACGAAGAAAAAAAAAATAAATAAAGAGAGGATCCTTCACAGGACTAGAAAAAAGGGAATTATAACTTAAACAAAAAAAAAAAAAAACATCTTTAAAACGTTTCTTTTGTCGTTAGTCCTTCCGGTGAAGTCCTTTTTTGTCCAAGCTCCAAATGTCAGACAGTTTGTCTTTATACGCCTTTACACCCTAGAAAAGTGAATTTGATTGAGGAATATAGGGACATCCCTTTGACACATCGAAATGGGGACATTTTGTTTAAAAACAGATAAAGTTGTCCTTAAGGGAACTATGGCGGCTGGCGGGTGGACGGTGGGTGGTGGGTGGTGTGCGGTGAAGAAGGTCAGTGTTGGGGATAGATTGATGGTAGCGATTGGAAAGTTCAGAGAGTATAGAGAAGAGTTTTCTAAAATTAACCCAAATTTTACTTTCACTAAATCAAGTCTTGGGGCTAATAAACATTCTATGTTATGTTTCAAAGAACATTCAGGAAGGAAGTTCAATCTAACGGTATAGGTATATACTATGCATGTATTTACATGAATATCTACATTATGGTTCATCAAGATGTTAATTAAATTTTGTGGGTAAGTCAATACATTCAGTCTTTACTTGTAGCTATCCAAAATATTCTGATATATTTGGACATGGGTATATAGTAGACTATAAAAGACCCCAAGCTATTATATGGCAAGAGATTGAACGATACAATTATGGAAATTGGTGGATATTTGCCAAACATGTTCGTAACGAAATGTGAGAATTAATTATAATTTCCCAATCGATTAGGTAAAGGCAGTCATAGTTCTGTGTGTAGCTTTATATCGAGATACATTTTTATATAACTTTTTTTTTGTAGTTATTGGATTTTAATATTTGCTATATGAGTTCAGTATTATGTGACTATGAGTTGATATTAATTTTCATTTATGAAAGTCATGAATTTCAATCGAAAAAGTTTAAATTCACTTCCTAATTTTTTGGTATATGTTAAAAATTAGATAAAACTTTCTTGTTTTAATATTTTTCTCGGATATTTGAAGAATCACCAATTGATGAGTTAAAATCAGCCTCGGATCTATGAAGACCAATCCGGGACGCAGAGGGCTTAAGTGGTTAATCTTAAGCAGTCAAGCGATTTAGATGAAGTTTTCTGGAATAATAAAAAAATTCATAAAATGTCATAAGAGAACATTTCCGCCCACTGACACACCCTTCTATACAAAACTTTTTTCGAAGCCCATTTTAAGGGGTGCTTTTGAGAAAAATTATGTATTAAGACTTATTTCCATGAAAACAAAACGAATTATTTATTATTACAAATTAAGAACAAAGCACGATGCAAAAATTTTTACCACGCCTACTTTTTAGAGCTGTAGTATACTTACTAAAACAAACAAAATTAAACAGTTTATTTCATAAACGATAATCTAGAGCGTTCAGAAAGTCATAAATTGGATATTTTATGGCTTCTTAAAATTAAGCTTAAGAAGGTGTATTGAAAATGGTACTACCGCTAAGATAGAGCTCGACAAATTAACATTTATATTACATTGTCTATAATTTAGGACAAGGATTCAAAATCCCATAAAAAAACTGTCTTTCAACAAATTTTTATTTTCGGGGGTCTAAAGATATAAAGCAGCTGATTTTGCTTGTATTTGTTAAATGTTGGATCTATGTTAAATATGTACTCTTAGTCCGACCGGTATAGAGGAGGGACTATTAACTTGTTCTTAGTAGAATTTTGAATTTGTTTTAGAAAAAGGTAAAAACTTTTAAAATTCGTGCAGCAAATATTTTCCTATCAATTTTTTTTTTTTCCTAAAATTAAATTTGCTTTCATAATGTGCCCAGTAGAGGAAGAATAACAAAGAAGAAGTTAAAAGAATCATAAACTAAAAAATAATCGTCTTTGAAGTATGCTCATTTTTTACATCAAAATTATTGAAATTTCATTTATCAAATATGGGGTCCAAAATTTTACATTAAGATACCGATTTCATGAAAACATCCTGTTTTCAATGCTGTAGTACTCAAAAAAACTGCACTGTCAAAAACTAGATTATTCAGCAATCAATAAAATGATTTTTTACTGACACTAAATGAAATGAAATGAAATGAAATGAAATGAAATGAAATGAAATGAAACAAAGTAAAAGGAAAAGATTATTTTCATATAAAATAATTTTGTTTACTCATTTTTCTTCAAGGTTTTTAATTTATACATACATCACTAGTTTACAAAATTTTTGAGTCATGATAGGGTTCTTGGAAAAAATAAATGTTCTAGACAAATTTAGGGTCGCTGAACAAGAAAATGAAAAATTTTAAACAGGTAGCATGTCTTGATGATAGAGACAGTGATTATTAAGATAAGAAAACTGAGGAAATAGAGAGAAAAATTGTTTAAAAGATTATATCGCTCCCTGATTGCAAGAACTACGAAACTCAATTTTGATAATTTTGGAGATAGCAAGGTTCATAGATACCTAGCTACCAGATAACGAGGGAAAGTTTAATTTGTATATTTCTCACACTTCATAAATATCTCATTTTTTTCGATGGTAGAAAAAAATTGAACAAAAAGTCTTGAAAATTGCATAAAATAATACAGTTTTTGTCGAGATAAAATTGAGTTAACTAGTTCTTGCAATCAGGGGACGATATTAATTAAAGTAATGATTTTAGCTAAATGGCTCTAAATTTGAATAGTCTACTATCGTATAGACTATAGTTTGAGCTTCAAAGACCTGATATAGTCTAGTCAGTGACTATTCTTTTTGTTTTCATACGGTTTAAGAACCAACGAATATATCCGATCATAGCTGGAGACTACCGTCTCTGATACCTAGATTCTAAGGCTCGGGCTCCTTTATATAAGCTTATACTCCCTTCTCATCACTCAACACTCACCGTACCAAGATAATTCGAGAATAATTGTGAAAATTCTTTAAAATGACAAAAGTGACATTCTACATCCAACATTTTGGTACGACTATCATTTTCTAAAAGTTGCAACCAAATAATTTTGATTTATGAATTTGAAATCCTAATTTGTTGCTTAAACCAAAAATTTGTTGCTCGAATTTTTCTTGTTATTCAATTTTTCGCAAGCATCTACTGTGATAAAAATTTACCTTTTTAATTGTTATGTGAATTTGAAGCTAATTAAATACTATTTTGTAGTGGTTATTTGTTGCCCAAAACCTAATTTTGTATCTTTTATAGATATTCTTTTACTAACAGTTACGTTTAGAAAGTGCGTTTCCGGTTAAGTAAAAATAGGCTTGGAAAAAAGCCAGCAAATTCTTAAAAAAAAAACAGATTTTACATTTTTTTTTTGTTACTTTGCCTGTGCTAATTTATTGGTCAAACAAAAAATTTATAGCTCTAGCGGTTTAAAAATTAAGCCTCTAAAATCTAAAAACATAAAGAAATTTTGAATACCTGAAAAATTGTTAGAGCTACAAAGGGTTTTTCCCTAAGGAAAATAGCATTTAACTAGCTAACGGGTGATTTCTTAAGAGATTTAGAACTTAAAAAAAAAAAACACAAAAAATTTGAAAAAATGAATGAAATATTTATTTGAATCGATAGTTTGAACCTTGAAATTTAATGTTTAAAGATAATTTCATGCAAATGTTGACCGCGGCTGCGTCTCAGGTAGCCCATCCGCTGAGTCCAATTTTGGCATACTCTTTCACACATATCGGCCGGTATCTCACGAATGAATGCATGGATGTTGGCTTCCAGTGCGTCAATCGAAGCGGGCTTGTCCCTATAGACATTAACCTTGACATATCCCCACAAAAAATAATCTAATGGTGTCAAATCGCACGATCTAGGCGGCCAATTGACCGGCCCGAAACGTGAAATTAACTGTTCACCAAACTCGCCTCGCAATTGCGCCATTGTTTCGCGTGCTGTGTGGCATGTGGCACCGTCTTGTTGAAACCACATATCATGCAAGTCAAGAACTTCCATTTCGGGCAAAAAAAAGTTTGTTATCATCGCTCGGTAGCGTTCACCATTGACAGTAACGCTGCGATTCGCATCATCTTTGAAGAAATATGGCCCAATAATGCCGCCGGCCCATAAACCGCACCAAACAGTGGCTTTTTCGGGATGCATTGGTAGCTGTTGCAATGCTTCTGGCTGATCTTCACTCCAAATGCGGCAATTATGCTTATTTACGTACCCATTCAACCAAAAATGAGCCTCATCGCTGAACACAATTTTTCGATAAAAAAGCGGATCCTCGGCGAGCTTTCCAAGAGCCCATTCACCAAAAATTCGGCGTTGTGATAGGTCGGCTGGCTTTAGTTCTTGCACCAGCTGTATCTTAAAAGGCCTTACGCCCAAATCCTTCCGCAAAATTTTCCACGTAGTGCTGTAACAAAGGCCTAACTGCTGGGAACGGCGCCGAATCGACATTTCGCGGTCTTCTGTCACACTTGCTGATACGGCCGCAATATTTTCTTCACTACGCACAGTACGTTAACGTGTTGGTGGTTTAATGTCCAACAAAGTAAATTTGGTGCGAAATTTGGTCACAATCTTCCGAATAGACTGCTCAGAAAGTCGAGAATGCCGACCATAAAATGGAAGCAGCGCGCGATGAACATTTCGCTCCGAGCACGAATTTTGATAGTAAAATTCAATAATTTGCAAGAGTTGTTCATTTGTAAGACGATCCATGGTTAAATTGCAAACCAAACTGAAGCTCTTTGACAGTGACACAAGGTACTAAACACACGTCAGCTGTCAAAACCAGTGTTGCCAAAACCAAACCAGCTAAAAAATCACCCGTTACAAATTTCAGAAACAATTATTGAAAATATAATTTCTAATTATTTTAGATTTTTATTGCTAACTTCTGACTTATTTAAGCGGAAAATTAAATAATAAGAAAAGAACTCGAGCTGCAAATTTTTGGTTTGAGTAACAAATCAGCATTTAATTAGCTACAAATTCAGATAGCGAAATTATTTGATTCCGTCCACAAATGAATCCAGCCAAGAAAAGCGATGTCAATTTTCTGATTTGTATTGCCTTAAAAAACTGTTGATGACTACGATGGGTTAATTTTTGTTTTTGAAGTTCCCTTTGATTCAAATTTTGTATACAAAAAATCCGTTCGTAGCTAACTTTCTTATTCATCTATCAGCTTAGCCTAACTAAGTTCAGGGAAGAATGTCTTAGTATTCTTGAATTTTTTACTATCTTCGCCTTCTGCATTTTCAGATCTCCAGTTTACTTATCAAAAATAGAATATGTAATCTGTTTTTATCTCATCCGCGAAAAACTTAATATCTGAACATCTAAATTATATAATTTGGTGAATTTTTACAACATCATCTTTGATCCCTAGCCATATTTTATCAGCGGTACCTTTCCCCCGAATATTGATTCAAGTTGGTGGGTTGGCAGCCACCACAAATAGAAAATTTTTGTTTGGGATATTACTAACAAAAAAACTTCGAGATAAAAATTGAACATGAAAGAGAGAAAAAGTGAGGATAGTAAAATTCTATAATATCTGGATTTACAGCCTAAACAAATAATGCGATTATCTTCAAATTTTGAACTTAAGATTCTTTGGGTTTTCAATAGAGGAGAAATCAATTTCTTAGCTCCAAAGCTAACAGGATTACTTGCCGTATAGCCATTAAGGAAAAGCTTATCTAACTCAAAAACGGCTCCAACATTTTTTATAAAGAAATCAGTGTATTATTGTGGGTATGGTGTACTTTTTGGTAAAACAAATTGACCAACAACTTTTATTAGCGGTACCTGCATACTGCATATCAAAATTTCGAGAAATTTAATTATGGATTTTTAGAAAAAAGATTCTGATTTTTTTTTTTTTTTGAAAATTCAATATTCGAAAATGAGTCCATGAAATATTTTGAAATTTAAGCTTTAATACAATTTTTTTTTTAAATGGTACAAAATTTTATATTAACAAAATTTAATTTTGAGAACACGACTCCAACGATTTAATTTTTTGCTATGTATGTATAAGGGCGGTCCTCCAATTGGACGTAGTCTTGGATAGCCCTCATTCGATTCAAAACATTGAAAAACAACCTCCCAAATTTTTTTAGTTTTTTATTTCACCCCTCTGGTCACCTTATTTTCACTTAAAGGTACTAATTATAGATAAAGGATTATTCTTAAAAAACGTGAAAATAAATCATAATGTATTGATTAAATGTAGACGAGATAAAAATTGTTTGGGAGATGGGGTCTTTTTCCCGCCGTTCAGGCGGAAATGGTAATTTTCTAGAAATTTGGCCAAAAACAGAAAAAAAATATTATAATAATTATAATACGGAAATGTCACGCCTTAACTTTTCTTAAAGCCACGATTCCATTCTATAATATGCTTTCTAAGTAAAGTTTTTGTTTTAAATAGTTTTTGAAAAAATAATTTTTATCTTAATTTTTGTTTTTTAATTTTTAAATTTGAAAATTATTTTTCAAAAACTATTTGAAATAAAAACTTTATTTAGGAAGCATATTATAGAATGGAATCGTGGCTTTAAAAAATGTTAAGGCGTGACATTTTAAGTGTTCCCGTTTTTTTTTTAATAATTTTTTTCTGCTAAGTCCAAATTTTGAGAAAATTTCCCCTCCCGCCTAAACGGGGAAAAAGACACCACCTATGATACTATTTTTTTTTGTTCTAAATAGAATCTGTACTCTCAAATTATTTTTTTTTTGCTTTTTATTAGAATCACCCTAATCTCATAATTAGTACCATAAAGTGAAAATAGGGAGACCAGGGGGGTGAAATAAAAATCTGAAAAAAACTAGGGAACATTTTTTTTTTCTATGTAGAACCATTTGATGCCTATCCATCTCAGAATTTCAAAAAAAACCAATATAAGGACCACCCTAATGTATATATTAACATTTTTTCAAGTAATCAAATGGAATACTTGTTTTTGAGCTTTAGGCAATTAACGGGTTGTTTAAACAATTATTAAAAGAACGATTTACCTAAACGCTTGTTTATACTTTTTCTACAATTACTCGCATAACTCGCAAACTTAAGTTCCAAGCTTGAAAATTTGAGCACAAGTATGTGTGATCCAGTCCTGCATTTTTTTTTGAAATTTATTATTTATTTTGTGTTTAAGTTATTATTTTTTCGTGAAATGTTTTTGAGAAATTAAATTTTTAAGTTAACATTTTTGATAAAAAAAATTGAATATTTTTTCAAGTGTATTTTTTGAAAAATAAGTCGATCTACTGAAACCGAAAAAAAACGAAAACGTGTTAATTTAAAAAAAAACACATAAAAAAAAAATAAAAAATTAATTTTCAAAGAATATCACAATTTTCTCCGTACGATGCGTGGTTCACGAGATATTTAATTAAACGTGCATTGAATAGAATGAAGCATGTTAAAAATTAACATCCTGATAATTGGTTACTTCCTAGTTAATTTATTATATTTTTCCCTGATATTTACTCGAAGTGTTGGTCCTAAAAAATATGTTCTATTATTTTTTTTTTCACTGTAAAGTGATTTTCTGGTTTGTATGTTAACTTAAGCTGGCTCATAAAATCAAATTTTGGCAGCTACTACGCATTGCCAACTCTTTTATTTTATTCAACAAATATTTTTCGATGCCCTTTTAATATTTAAAACCAAGAATATAAAAAAAGAAAATATAAAACCCCTACTCACGTTGTTTTCACTTGATTTTTGAAAATTAATTATCATTTCTCTTTAAATTTATCTATATATAGGTATATATATATTTTTTTTCTTAATTCACCACCATTGTCATAACCGCTTCAGGGGGGAAAAAAAAAAAAATGACTACAAAAGGATCAGCTCGAAAAAAGGAATGAAGAAAAATGATTCTAAAATAAAGGCAAACTCCTTTCACTTATCATTATCCAGGATATACCAGCAGAAGGAGAATATTCTCTTTCCAGCCGCACGTTTTTTTTCTGGTTTTTATTTCCGGAAAGTGTTCCATTCTTTGGAGCAACCAAAAGTGCTTGCCACAATTTTTGCCCAGCAAAAATAAAAAATAATAACCCTAAGGTAAGGGTAAAATAAAAAATCTTCTTTTTTTTTTTTAATTTACAACAAAAATACACGCCTCATCATCATCATCATCATCGTCATTTTTACTTCTTTTTTTCCTGCTGCCTATACTAAAAGACTGATTAAAATGATAATGCTGCGGTTTCGGGATAAAGTTGGTTTTAAACGTTTTATATTAGACATTAAAAACTGCGCCAGTTTTTTGCTTTTTTCTTTTCCTTAAGCTGCCTTTTTTGTATCCTTTTGCATTGCTATATTCTAACCAAAATTTGTTTATTTATAATCTGGTATGTCCTGTGCTGAAGGATAAACGGTTTTTTTTTTTGAAAATAAATCTCAACCTTAAATGTGATTATAAAACAAAAATCAGGTTAAAAGGACATAAACAATTTGCCAACTTTTTGTCAGTTGGTTAATATTTTTGTACACAGGATACAAACATGTGTGTGTATGTTTTTTTAATTAAATTAAATATAAACCAAAAACAAAAATATAAAAACACGGATCAATGTGAAAGGATATAACGGATATATACAACCAACAGAAGAAGAGTGGTGAGAAAAATTAAAACGGAAATGACATGGCAATATTTTATTTTGTCTGAATTAATTCATTTAAATTCATTTACGATGAGGAATTTTCGAATTTATGGCAAGGCCATGGGATTTTTGTTTTTGTTCGTTATGTGTACATATGAACATACTCGTACAAATGTTTATGTTTAAATGTTATGTAGGTAGATTGCGCATATTTGAAGGATAAACATTTTTTTTATTAAATTAAATTTACGTTATTCAGAAAGAAGTGCTGGGTAAATATTATTGTGCTCCGTTTTCTCCGTGATATGTTTAAATTTGATATTTAAGAGATGATTCTGGCATATTGTGATTTAAGTTTTTATATTTTGTTTAAAAATACCTTTGGGGTATGTAAGGAATGAAGTTGGAGACACAAAAGGTCAGGTTGCATAGTTTTGATGACTGATGTGAAGTATGAAGAAGTAGGGAAACTTTATCCATGCATATAGGACCTTGACAGAGATTTGCAGCTTTTTTGCATTTCTATTCCCGATTTTACAGGTCACCAAATAAGAGTGCAATCGAGAGACCTTCTAACTTCAGTGTATAGTAAACAGGTCAAAAATTGTATCTCAGGAACCAAGTATGCTAGGAATTTGTAGTAAGGCTCAAAGTTAGCAGGTTTTTGCATACAACGATAAACCAGGTATAAATTTGAAGTTCTTACTTGAAAAAAAAATTTCATAATGATCTGCTAATTTCACAGTGAAGTGTGGGTCTAGAAAAGTGAAGCCACAAGAAATTTTGTGAGGGAAGGATAGTGTTTCACCAAGAATTTAAGCATCACCAAGTTGAAGTTTGTGTTCGAGTAGAAACCATAGTGAGGATAGAGTTGGAACATCATTTATATAGATGACAAGACCAAAGTAAGGGCTCTGGACCTTTGGCACCTCATATATGGGAAATTTGATATTTGAGAAACCCATCTAACTAGTCAGTTATTTGTCAGAAAAGGACAACCTGTCCTAGATAACTTGTAATAAAGGCTTAAATTTTCTCAAGATCACTCAAGGTCACGTGCGATTTCTGACATCTCCTTTAAGGGAAATTTACAAAAAAAAGTATAGTATCCGAAAGATCTTTAGATTGGTGTCAAAAATTTTTTTCTGAACTTGAAATAAATTTGGAAAATTCACAGAAAAAAAATATATGGCTGAAAAATCACCATACATAGTCTTTTCTGACCAATTTTTAGGACTAGTTGACCATTTCTGACCAATTACTGACCAGTTAGATGACATTCTCAAATATCAAATTTCCCATATGAGGTGCCAATGGTCCAGAGCCCAATGTAAGCCTTATTTGACCTACTAGAAGACATAAATCTGTACCCCGGTTCTTAAAGGGCCAATAAGGAATTTTAAAATTTTTGGAAAGTAAAACATTTAGCCTATAAATTCTTAAAATGTGTATTGCTTTTGAAAATTAAACTTTCTATAATCGGTATATGGTTAACAAACAATTGGAACACATTGGCCTTTATTTCCTTCCTCTGAGTTAAAGAGTGCATTGGTCCTTTAAGAACAAAGGTACAGAAATATTTTTACAAATACTCCGTATTCCAAGCGATCCTCCGTAGTCAGCCTTCTTCTGTTTAAATTAATAATTTACATTAAATAAAAGGGTACGTTAGCACCCAGCCAGGTTTGCGGTGTGACCCTTCTTATTAGAATAAACTCAGGCTATGTTCGGCGGTTTGACCCTCTCTGATTTTTGTACCAATAAGGTCAGAGACTTCAAGTTTGCCGTATTTGCTGAACAAGTCAAATTCAGTCGGCTCACTGAGTTTCATTTATTTAGAATTAGTAATTCCTGAGATGTGGAACTATCTACAAAAAACGCTGAAACCTTAACTAAGTCACTCATTAAATCACTCACTGACAGATCAATAGAATTATGGAGCACTTTCCGATGCCGTTACATCTTTATCTTTGTGCATGCGAAGAAAACAATAAAATTTTCAATTAAGGGGACATATAGCATTCAGCATCCTGAGTTCCACTTTTCTCCTATTATAAGTTTCACCCGAAAAACTAAGATTTCCCATTTTTGTGAGTACCCAATTCGCATGAAATGTTTGGTAGCTAAGAGCTTAAATTTAATCCTATTTTTACGCCGAAAGAAAGAAAAATAGAGGATACTGGTGTCCTTTGCTATTTGTTTATTTTATGCCAAGAGAAATTAAGGCAAAACTCATAACAGCTTTTTCCGGGGGAACAAAAAATGTTTGCATGCATTATTTTTCATGTGAAATTCATAATAAGGCTGAATAAATTATTTGGAGCATTTTTGGCTGCTGTAGAACGAGGGGAATTTGCAGAGCGGTTGGGCTTGAACTAAATACAAATAAAATAAAATACACAACTGGATCGCACGTACTTGCTCTTATGTTAAAGGCACTGATGGGAGTTCAAGAAAATTATATATATAACGACATGAAAATTATGAGAGACAAATGTTAAAAAGCATGAAAAACGATATTTAAATTACCTAAAACAATTTTCTTGAGAGATTGAAATGAAAAAAAACGAACGCCATCTTTAATCTTGATTGAGAACTATTATATGGATACAAATTTAATATCTTTGAATATCGAATTCCTAAAACGTTTTTAAGGAAAACTTTTGGTAGGCAAATCTTAAGTATTTATTTATGTGCATACACGTAAAAGTAAATTTCTAAAAAAAAAACTGTCAACCCGGTTTTGAAATATCGAATATTAAAAAAAAAAAATTGAAACTTTTCTTAAAATATCAAAAAAAAAAATATATTGGAAAATTTTGTTATGTAATATTTTTTATTTATTTGAAAATTTGTTTACACAAAAATGAATCCAAATCTGTTCAGCCCAATGAAAAAAAATTTAAATTTAAAAAAAAGGTGTGATGAGAGATTATTTTAAAAGTTGTTTTTTTTTACAAAAGCTGAAATCATTCATTATCAACTGAAAATAACCAAAACCATTTTTGCAATGAATTTTCCTTGAAAGCTATAAGTACTATCTTAAAAGCAAGGGTAGAATTACTCAATTTAAATTATTTTCCCATAGTTAAGATCTCTCTCAGAATTGTATTTTTGTTCTAGAAGAGAACTTGAAGATACATAGTTACCACTTCATAGCAATTTGTCCAATCCTACAAGAAATTAGCTGGCTTTACTTCCGGGAGAGCTAATTGTCGAGAAGTCAGCTTATAAGTATATTGAATGGATCCTTTGGATGGTCAAACCTATTTAAATTTGAAAACATGCTTTATTGTACCTTAACAGCTTTTAAAACGTCCTCCAAGGGAACACTCCTAACATTTTACAAGTTAATTTTTGTTCACTTTTAATGTGTTAGGTTTCCGTTAAAAAAATATTATTCTTAACGGTATTTTAATTTGTTGGTAATGAAAGGTAACTTTTTTCATAATTATAAATTTTTTTCTTAAAATACTTTAAGGAGTAAAAAAACACATAATTACCTTGTTTTATAAAAATCGACTATGTTTCAAAATATTATTTGAATTTCAAACAAAAACTTTTGAACATTATTAAAAATCAAAAACAAAAAATATTAATTTCGTTTAAAAAAGAGTATTTTTGTTTTGCTTAGAAACTTCTGTACAAAAAAGATATTGAAATTAGAATAACCGTTTTGAAGAAGATACAAAAATGGTTCCTCGTGAGGGACCAGCAATAATAACCATTTTTTTTGGAAATTGGTTTCCCATCCAAAGGTTGTCTTTACTGAAAATATTTATTAAATTTTTTTTTTTTGAGAAAAAATATGGAGTCGTTTTTGAGAAAAATAAGATTTTGTAAAACTCTTAAGAAAATTAGATAGTAGATACCGTAATTGTGTGAAACATGTGGGCTGAATCACGAAAAACCACAATGTTTCAAGTTTAAAGAAAATTGATGCAGCCGTTGAGGCTAGGGCTAGCCACGATACCAAACCAAACGATACTTTTGTAAGTATTAACCAGAGATTTTTTGTTGTCTTAAAAATTTAAATAGCTTGTTTCGCAATATCTAATTAAAATTTCGATTAGTTAAATATAAATTCAGCGTCAAAATATCATAGCAGGAAAACAATGCTGTTACAAAATCATTGGAGCCGTTTCCGAGAAATCAAGACATAAGAAAAAAAATATGAGTGGCAGTTGGTGGACTTCGTTAAAGTCACTTCCTGTAGTTTATAGAACCAGTTCTGAAAATGTCATCCAAATGATTGGTTTCAGACAAATAAAGCGAAAGAAAATTGGGCGTGGAAGTGGGTGTTTTCAATTTAAATAAATGCTTAAACTTATTCCTTGGTAAAGAGAGATAATTGTGAAAATGTCATTCAAACCGAAAACAATTACAAGAATTTTTCAGTTGTAATAAATTGATAATAAAATTCAAAATTTTTTTTTCTGCCGATACCAAACGATACTACCGAAAGTATGGCTAAATTTCGGTCCCAAAAGTTCGGTTCAGGATGGCAAGTCTGATCACTTGAAGCTAATTTTTTATAATACAAAAGTTTTTTTAAATAAAATAAAAACGGTTTTGGATATCAATGGAATTCTTTATTCCTTGAAAAGTACTTCGATGCCATTATGTATGGAATTCGATTTCTTTTGAATGGCCACCACGGGCACGCTTGCAGAAGTCCAGACGCTGGATCCAATTTTCGACGGTTTTCAAGCATAAATCGGCCGATACTGCTGCAATTTCACGTTCGATATTCGTACGAAGTTCATCAATCGTCGCTGGCTTGTTGACATAGACCATAGACTTGACGTAGCCCCACAGGAAATATTCTAACGGCGTCGAATCGCACGACCGAGGCGGCCAAGCAACTGGACCATTTCGTGAGATAACACGTTCTCCAAACTTGGTTTCCAATAAATTGATTGTGGCATTCGCTGTGTGGCTTGTGGCGCCGTCCTGTTTGAACAACATATCCTCCAAGTCCATATCATCCAATTGGGGCCAAAAATATTCGGTTATCATTGAACGGTAGCGTTTCACAGTAACGAGCCAGTCTTGATCATCACGGAAGAAGTACGGCCCAATGACGGCACCGGCCCATAAACCACACCAAACCGTAATTTTTTCGGGATGCAATGATGACTCATGGAGTACGTGTGGATTGTTGCCTGACCAATACCGCATATTTTGTTAATTGACGAAGCCATTCAGCCAGAAATGAGCCTCATCGCTGAAAATGATTTTTCGATGAAAATCCGAATCAGTTTCAAGTTGTTGCTCAGCCCAATTCACGAACATACGACGTTTCTGGTGGTCAAGTGGCTTAAGTTCTTGCGTCAATTTAATCTTGTAAGGATTTTGGCCAAGATCTTTTCGCAAAATTCGCCAGAACGACGTCACAGAGATGCCCAACGCTTGAGAACGACGTGTGAGAGACGCATTTGGGCTTTCTGCAACTGAAGCTTCAGCGGCAGCAATATTCTCGACACTACGTGCACTTCTTTGTCTCACTGGCACGGGAATATTTTGTACTGTGCCTGTAGATTCAAATTTTTCCACTAGACGCTCAATTGCTGATCTACTAGGACGATTATGACGACCATAAATTGGACCTAGCGCTCCTAAAGTTGAGACCACTAACTCCGAATTTCGGTAATAAATTTTAATAATTTCGACTCGTTGTTGGCTCGTATATCTTTCAAAATTTCAAAATTTTGCTATCAAATTTTAATGACATTTAAAAGCATCTTTTTCATAAAAATCTTGATTGAAATCGGTTGTTGTAGAATCATGAAATTGGGTGGAACGGAAGAGCGAAATAAAAATTAAAACATAAGTAAATGTTAAAAAAGATCCAAGTTCTTATAAGTACAAGAAACCTGTGCGTAAAAAGGCAATCTTAAAAAAGTAATGAGATTTGAGATGTATTCCAAGTTCAAAGTTCATAAAATTAATAATACTAAATATCTAAATAGAATAGAGTAATATCAAAACAACTCTTAATTATGGCAGAAATTTGGCATTACCAATTAACATTACATTAGATTTTAAATTGTAATTAACTAAGTAACTAAGAAAAATCTGCCTAGAAAATCCATAATAAATAATTCAATAAAACACATTCGATTAGCATGTGACAAAAAATTGTAAACCTTACTTTTGATAAAAAAAAAAAACCATTTGATCTGAAGGCTTACTGTTACAGTTGATGTTAAAGTTTTTGTAAATCCAGAGTTTAAATAGTAAAAATTGAATTGTCATAAACCTAGTATAAAATGTCAAAAAACAAAAATTCCGCTCATAACTTACTTTGAAATTTATATATATTCAAACTTAGTTCCAACTAGAGGTACATTTCCTTACAAGGGTCTAATTTTGAAGACCTCGTTATAACCAACAATAATTGTTAAACTAAACCTCTTAGCAGAAATAAATTCAAAATAAAGTTTCAAAACTTTATTTAGGTTATACCTACTATATTTTGATATTTATGAATTTTTACATACCTATCCTTGCTCCTATACCTACAACATACAAACCCACTTAAACATCCCCACCATATCATGTTAAAAAAGCAATTGAAAAATTAGATATAGATATTTTCATCTACGACAAGTTATGAACTTATGCCTAACCAATTTATCCAAAATATAATTTCGATCGATAGAACAACAAAAATAAGTATTCCATAGCAAAGTTATACGCCCGCTGCCGCTGCTGGTTGGGTGCTTCCTTTTTCAAGCCACGACCAACTCTGCGTGCAGCTATGGCTGTGGAAAAACTCTCATCCATAAATCAACTTTTCCAATGTTAATAAATAAATGGAAATCAATTACACTATACACCCTTCCTTCCACATGCTCCTCCCAAATCCTTCGGGAGTTAGGCAACAGCAAAAATAAAAAAAAAAAATCACGTGATAAATTATTTTCAAAGAAACTTTTACCAAAATAGGCGCAGCAACGACGAATTCAATTCATAAGAAACTTTTTCGTTTGCCAGGAGGTATAAGTATGTGTGTATATAAATGTCCCCTCCCAGCAACATTTTTCGTCGTGTTCCATCAGACCCTCGTTTACCATTAAAGTAATCTGTGAATAAGGAAAATTTCATGGAATAAATCTCCATCCAGTGTATAAGGATTATATCAATATTGATTGAAAAGTTCACTTTTTTTTGAAAATAAATTCTATAAATAACAGAAAAAAACCCCATCAGTGAAACAAAACTTCACGTGAAAAAAAACACACACTCAAAAAGTAGATGTGCGGTTGGGTTCTTGTACTCACAATCCCACTCCAATTCTATCAACATCCCATTCCAATCCTATCAACAAAAGTGTAGCATTCCGTCTAACAACTTGAACTCAAATAAGTTATGATGTGATTGAAGCGAAATCAGCAAAATTTCAACATCACAAAATCAACAAACAAAGACGTTGAACAGTTTTTGTTAGTCTTTTGCACCCACCTCCCTTATATTCTCATTCTTTTGCTTCAAGAATTTCCTACCCCACCTCCCAATTTTCAATTCTAGAAAGTAAGGAAAGACCTGGAGCCGATGCACATGTGTATATTATAATAAACTTCTACTTATATACACACAATATACTATATTATACTTAGGTTGGAAATATTATGTATGTTTTTTTGTATGTGCAAATCTGAGCTTTTCTTAGAAGACGGGATACAATTATTGGGATATTTGAGTTAGCGTTAGGCAAACATTCTTGACAGAGAATGTGTTTGCAAGGTAAAAGTTTTTTTTTTTTTATTTTTGTACTCTGCAACCAGGCAGTGCCGCTAGATCGAAAGGGGTTTACTGCAGGAGTGTATTTGTTGGTTTTTGAATTAAGTATGGTGGGTATAGGGCGTATATGGGAGTTGTTAAAGATTATATTGTGAAAAGTTTCTGTTTTTTTCAAATTTCTGATTCAAGCGTATACAAGTTCTCAGACGAAACTTCAAAATCCTGTGTGTTGCAAAGCTGCCGAAAAATAAATGCTTTGATTATGGATAAGATGATAATGAGACCCATTGTTATATCTCGGACACTATAGGCTTGATTTGACAATTTAACTCTTAAAACGTTGTATTCAAAATTTTCAAATTTTTCTATCGAGATAAAAGATTTTCAAAGTTGTATAAAAATAACTAACAAACTTAAGCTAATAAATAAAAAATAAAAAAAATAATATTTTCTTAATAATTTGCGCTAATTTGTTTTGAAGCAAAAATAGGCTATACAAAAATGACAAAACAAAGTAGAGGCTAAAGGCTTTGAAATGTCTGTAATGGCTGAAGGCGCATTCAAAAAGTCATTTTTGTTCAAAATTGACGGAGATATTTCCATTCCAACTTTTGACATTTATTCTAATTTTTTTTGCGGTTTTCGCCCCTTTGCAGTTTCGCCCCTTCCTTTTCGGTACAACATGGCAAAATTTTACATTCGCAAAAATTTTCGAGCACAAGATTTTGATGCAATATGACATTGCGATTATTGAAAATACATTATTTAAAAAGTAAGTAAGCAAGCATTTTTGTTTTCCAGCTGTAAGCTGTTCTTAAATGCTTCCAGACCTAAAACCTAAACGGCTAGAACGATTAATATAAGTCTTCGTGTTAGGTGCAGGTAGGTAGGTAGGTAGAGATGGCAGTCGCTAGCCCTGGCCTCGCGACTCAATTAGCGCTGGAGTGCGCCGTTTTGATACCAATTACTTGTGTTAACCTAGTAGGGATTTAATACGGAATTATATGGCTTTATAGACTTTAACGGACCATTGTTAGAGCCATTAAGTCGCATTCAGAAAGATAATCAGATCTTTGATTTTCTTCTCAGAAAGCTCTTTTGGGTCATCGAGGAAGGCCTTTCCAAAAGATGACAATCTAGAATTGGCTAAAGCAGGGCAGTTGCAAAGAAAATGAACTACAGTTTCTTTTTCTTGAGGGTCTCCACAGCTACGACAGTGGGAGTTGTAGGGGATTCCCAGCCTCCTTGCATGCTCCCCTATGGGCCAGTGTCCGGTGCATATTGCTGTGATCCTGGCTATATCGCGCCTGGGTCTGCATATAAGATCGTTAGAACGAGTTTTGTTATAGGATGGCCATATCATTCTTGATATGACACAGTTTGTAAGACTGCTCCATCTTCATCGAGAAAAATCGAAAAAATATTTCTCTTCATAGCACCAATAGGCATATTTACATTTACCGCTAGTGAGCTATGAAGGGCCGAGCCTTGTCGAGCTAAGACGTCAGCCCGTTCATTACCCTCTATGTCACTGTGACCTGGAACCCAAATGAGAGTGACCTGGAGGTTAATGTTCAGACTCGATAGTTCATCTCGACATTGCTGGACAAGTACAGAGGTGGATGTAGCCGATTTAAAAGCCTTAATGGCAGCCTGGCTGTCTGAGCAAATTGCTGTGTTCCTGAATTGATTTTGGTTTGATTTGAGTAACTTGCATGCTTCCCTGATTGCTAGTAGTTCAGCTTGAAATACGCTAGCAAAGTCTGGTAGTCTGAGGGACTTGGATATATTAAGGGTCTTAGAAAAAATTCCTGAACCAACACCGCACTCCATCTAAGACCCATCAGTGAAGACTATAGTGTCGTAGTCCTTCGTAACAATGTCATTTTTCCAATCCTCTCTGGTTGGAAAAACGGCTTTGAAGTCCCCGCCTAGGCCAAGAGGGGGAATACAGTAGTCGGTGTTCGTTAGAAAAATATCCTGAGGAATCAATTTTGTTATATTTCCATGACCATGGGGTTCTGAAAACCAACAATTAGATTCTTTTAGTCTTACAGCACTGCATGCCGCTAGATATTTTATATAAAGGTCGAGTGGTAGAAGGTGCAGGATAACGCTAAGGGCATCTGTTGGACAAGTTTGAAGGGCTCCTGTAGTGCCGACGCTAGCCGTTCTTTGTACCTTCTTAAGTTTTCCAATATTATATTGTTTGCTAAGTGCAGGCCACCACACAATCGATCCGTATGATAAAATCGGTCGAACCACGGCAGTGTACGTCCACAAGATCATCTTCGACTGTAGGCCCCACATCTTACCAAATGTTTTTCTGCAGGCATAGAAAGCTATGCAGGCTTTCTTAACCCGTTCTTCAATATTTACCTTCCAATTCAATTTGGGGTCAAGAATAACTCCGAGGTATTTTGCCTTAGAAGATAAGGATAGAGTTTGTCCGTTAAGTCGAGGTGGGGTGAAGGTAGGTATTTTAGTCCTGGTAGTAAAGAGCATCAGTTCCGTTTTACTCTGATTAACCCCTAGTGTTAGGTGCAAGGATGGTTAAATTTATCATGTAACAGCAACGATATTTTGGACAAAAATTGGAAAAAAATATAGAAAAAGGTAAAGCTTGAAAGGTTTTATCTCTGTTTTAAATAAAACCTACTTTTTGAAAATGTCATGCTTAAGATTTTAGCATTTTCACTTTGTTCTAAAAAAAAGGAATGAAGAATTAAGAAAAACTAATATTTTTCGATTTTCTTATGTTGTTTTTTGTAACTTTTCATGCTTAGTCTGTTTTTGTTTTTTTAATCCTACAATATATATTTACAATAGAAACTCAGTGAAAAGAGGCAGGGTGGAATAAAAATCTGAAAAAAAAATTGGGAAATCATTTTTCAATGTGGACTGTCCAAGACTATGTCCAACTTAAGGACCACCTGAATACATACAGAAACTCACACAATTATTCGAAATAAAAAGTATTTTTTTAAGCATGACTTTCTTACTTGCGATATTCTATAGGGCAAGTTTTGGATTGGTAAAAAAAAAGATCGAGATGATTGAGAACATTCTGTCTGTCCGTATATCGACCTACAGCCTAAGCCACTGAAGCGATTTTCTTCAAATTTTGAACTTAAGGTTTTTTGTAAGTCTCTTAAGGGGAAATCGAATACAAAATTACGGTACTTGCCCTACATCCGTAAATGAAAAGCTTATTTATCTCAAAAACGGCTCTAACGATTTTGATAAACAAATCTGTGTATCACTGTAGGTGTACTTTTTGATAAGAAAAAAATGTTTCGAAAACCGTTATTAAGTGTACCTACAATATTACGGTTAATTTAACTTTCGAGTTTTTCATTAACGGCTTAAACGATTTTGGTCAAAATTTGTACGCAAAATTATTTTTAAATTTTAATAAAATTGAATATCAAAATTTTGAATTTTTAAGAAAAGGTTAAAGTTTTTTTTTGAAAATTCAATATTTCAAAAATGAGTTGATGATTTTTTTTTGAAACTGGGTTTAAAAATGTATTTTGTTAAAGAAATTTATAAAAAATTTATATATGTATACAAAATACATTTTTAAGAAAACCGCTCCAACGATTTAATTTTTCTTTTCCACATATGTATGTATCAGAGGCATACTTGTTTTTGAGCTCTAAGTTTTTAAACTAGTTGCTTATATAATTAAAAGAACGATTTAAATGCTTTATAACTACTTTCATGAACACTTTGAACATAAGAGCACGTACGTGCGATCCAGTCGAGCATTTTATTTAATTTTTATCCGCGAATGTTTTTGTTTTGATTAATGCCCTAAAACCTAAAACTGTTGATCAAATAAATGTTATAGTGAATGGAACATGTCAATTTCAAAATTCTTGTGGACGTTTTTAAATGTATACCCTCCCGCAAAAAGTGAAGCGATATTTCAAAAATTTAATAGGCATCAAAATAAACCTCTGGATAAGTTTGGTTATGTGTGTATTTAAGGGAATAAAACGATTTGGAAAAGAATTTACAACTTAAAATCCCTTTAAAAATCAGTATATTGCCACAAAATACACAAATTTTATTTATTTGTGTAGAAAAAGAAGCTTTTAAAATTTTTAAAATGTCACTTAATACATTCATACGGGAAGGTATCGAAATATACTATTTTTAGCATACTCAAGAATATTTTAGAAATATATTGGCTTCTATAATAATATTCAAAAATCATCCAGGTTCCTACTGTTTCTTCAAACTTTTTCTATATACACGGTTAACTATGAATACCTCCTAACAAACATTTTTTGTGAAATTCACTTTTTGATGCAATTTTGTTAAGAATTTACTTCTGCATCACTGAATTCATTATACTAGCAGCCGTTAAAAGCATTTAATAGTCGTTTCATATAACCTTTCCCATCATCTTAGAGCCTTAGATATGAGTTTCTCCTATCATCATATTTGGTTCAAACTTTGTGCAGGCAGAAGAACCCTAATTGATTCTACAAAAGGTGGAATTTTTGATGGCTCCGTTGATATTTTAAAAACTGTTCAAGTACTTTACCTGATTTTTTTTATAACTACAAATCTGTCTACAAGACTAGACAAAATTATTAAGATTTCACATATTTTCATTACTGAAAAAATTCTTCAAAGGGTCTAATTCTCAGTCCCCTGACGTGTCCCCTGCTCGTTTTCGATTGGAAAAATTCTTACTGTTCTTTTATTTAAGTTCCAAAACCAAAATAAACTTTCAGTTATTGAGGTTAGATAAAAAATCTTCTTGATATAAATGAATACTTGGTACCATTATATCTATTATATTACAAACAAAAATCATTGAACTTTGTCCCTTGGATTTCTAATCAGTACCCTGACCGATTGAAACAGTCAAAAATATCCCAAACTTTGAAAACTATCCAAGTTTCAGATCAAGCAGCGTGAAGTCTGGTGACAATAAAATTATTTTGGTATCTTACGCCCGATTGCTATGTCATTTTTTAAGGAGGCCTTTGTGCGGGAGGTCATGGATTGTCCGTTCCAGTTTCTCAGTCCCCTGAGGTATATATTTTAGCATTTTAATAAAGGCTCAGTAAAACCTTAGAAATATAATTTTTTTATTTTTTTTCGTACAATGCATTAACATGTTTTTGTGGCAAAAACTATGAAAATACTAAGTCCCCTGACCTCAGTCCCCTGACCTTTAATTACTGATTTTATCTCTTGAGACCCCCAAAAAGCTCACAAAATGATACTTTTCTTTTTAAATACATACAAAATAAAAAGCAGGACTCGATCGCATGAAATTACTCTAATTTCTAAGTGGTTAAGAAATTTAAAGATAATTTACACAGGGTGTTTTGCATAAATTGTATTAAAGTGCTAGAGGGCACAGGTTTGGTCGAAAAAAATGTGTTGGAGAGGGTATATTTCTCCTTATTAAGGTGAGGGGTATGATTTTCTCAAAAAATTGACTTCAAATAATAAAAAGTTAAAAAAAATGTTCAATTCTTTGGAACACCTGTTTTCAAAAAAGGCTATAAAATCTTTGTTTTTAATTTTTTTCACTGGCCGTTTTCAAGTATGTGAAAGGACGTTTTAAAGTTTTTAGGTTGTTCCAAAGCTTATAAGTCAGTAGGTTTAACGACTTTTTGCTTCCAAAAGTGTTATGCCGAAATTATCGTCATTTTATTCCATTTTTTGTAGAATCACCAGTATAATTTATTAAAATTTTGTATTTGTTTTATTTCTGTCTATTTTGCATTTAATTTAGTATTGTATTATTGAAGTCTTAAAATTGAATGGTTTTATTTCAATAATATACAATAAAATTCATAAAACTATCCAAAATATGTTAGAATGCATTCTGTTTGGTAAAACTGATGGTGTCATAACATCTTCTATCAGCGTATTTCTATTAAAATTTTCATTTTTTATTTCAGTTCTTAAATAAATTGACTACCGGTCGTACCAAAAATTACTCCTTTCAGCAAAAAAATTTTCTTTTTTTTTTGTGTCACAATATCTTTTATGTTCTTTTTTCTTATAAAAATCACAATTTCTTATAAAAATCACAATTTCAAATAAGATTTTAAATAATAATTTTCAAAAAAAATTATTTTTATTTAAATTTGAAAATTCGACATATCAATGACAATTTTTTAAATTTAATTTCTGTATGCAAATGAATAAATACTTTATATTTACATATCAAAGTTTTTCATATAAATATTGTAAGAATTTCGTATAAACTATAGTCTATAAAGTTAATGGAAGAAAATTTTTTTTATTATTTTAAGTTTTTTGGTGAGCTGTATCCTTATGATGGATATTGGGTTGAAACAAAAAGAATTCTACAGCTTTATATTTGTTTGTTTTGAGCTTTGTTTGTAAAGAATTTTGATTACATATTAGATACCATTACTGCTTTTTTGCAAAAAATGACACGAGACAAAAAATTGTTGTTGTTCATTCAAAAAAGTACTGCACTTGTGTGGATTTCCATTTACACACAAAACCCTACTTTAAACCTTTTTTTATTTTTTGAATTTCATCATTTTTATGGATGATATATAAACTTTTATTCAATTTCTTGTTGTTGTTGTAAAATTATTTTTAACTTTATTATATTTAACTTTTAATAAAAAAATATACTTATGACTTTGATAATCAGTATCTTGCAAATAACGTTTTTAAAAATTCAAGGACACTTTTGGAAATTTGAAAAAGTTTTCTTAAAGATATTTTTAAAAGATTTTTTGGAGAATGTATTTTTGGCCCTCCACCGTTAGTTTAAAAAAGTTATAGAAACTAAAAATTAAAAGGAAGCAACTGTGTTGTAGTATTTAAAAATTGCATAGTAATCATTGAAATGAACATTAACGCGATTCCCCTCAACTTTTTTCAAAGTTTTCCATTCATGAAATATTTGATGTATTGGAAATGAAATAAAGAGCGGGTAAATTTTACTTTTTATTTCAAGTCGAAAAAGTATCTGAACAACACAACACAAACTGTGAAAAAAGTTAAGGGGAATTGTTGTTTTTTTTATCTTTCTGAGAACTATGTAAAACAAGTAACCTGAAAAACTTGTCTGATCAGTTATTTATGGTTTCGTAAGTCTTTGCAATTAAGCAATCAAAATTTTTCTAAGCCGTCAATTATTTTCTACAGCTCCATTATTTTTTTGTAGATACAACTTCTAACAATCAACAAATTAAAAGTTAAAAAAATAAAAATCAATTGAAATTTAAAAATATAAAAAATCAAGAAAATGGATACAAAAATCGATAAAATAATAAAAGTGCGTATACGCCCGAGTTTCGTACCAATCTTGATATTAATAGTTTTAGAATTATCATCATGGATTCTTTAAAAAAAGAATAATTTACATTAAGTTAATTTTAATTCCGCATAATTAAGAACTTGTAGTTAACGGTTAATTTTAAACAATGCATAATAGATCATGACATCAAGTTTTGCAGTAGATATTTGGAAGTTTCCAGTTTTGTTTTGACTGTGTTGTTTGTTGGTTTAATAAATCATCCTAGTTTAAGAAATGAAAAGCAAATGGATCATGGCAAATTAAATTTTTATAGAATTTTTGATATTTGTAATCCAAACCGATGACAAATTTTTGAAAGTGATGCGATTGAAGCTGCACATGCAAAAAGTTTAGTGCATGTGCGAGCATTCTCATATGAGTCCAAAGAACACATTTTTGGAACCAAATAGTTGTAAATATGAAAGTTGGCTGTGTGCGACTTGCCTTACACTACATGTCTTAGTAAATCAATAATCAAGCAATAAAAAGTATAAATTGAACAAACTCCTAATCAAAGTCTGACACAGACATTCACTATTCCATTTTGGAAAATAATAAAAATATGTAAGTTTAAGTGAATTTCTATGATAAGGATGTTAGAAACAATTCAACGAAATCCAGTAAACTCTTCAACTCTTCTCGTCTTTTCAGTGAAACTTATACTAAAAGAAAAATTATAAAAATATGTACCAACACATAATTATACAACACCTACACAGATGCTTTAAAATAATATACACGACTCAAGAATGCGAAAACTTATTTTTCTTCTCAAAACAAAAAGTCCCAATGCCTACATTTCTAGGACGAATAATACGCGCTGTGTTATTCCTTCGTATAATGAGTTCAGCAAAAACTTTTAAGTTTTACCCAGTGCAATTTTCACGAAAATTTGAAAACTCTTTCGGGAGTTTTGTGTGTTTCTGCGTCTTGTGTTGTTCTTTCTTCTGGATTGTGAGTAGTTGCACTTGATAAATTTTATCCATCTTACTTTTCAGATTCAGATTTGGATTCATTCGTTTGCTTTAGATGCGTTTGAACAATGCTTTGCATCTCTGAAATGAAAATAAATCAGTTCAGAGGTTTTCGGATGCAATTAAAGAATAATTTTACTCAGCAATTCAGCAAACAAATTTCTTGGCATTTGGCATAAAGGGATGTGTTTTGAGTTTGTCTGTATGTCAGCTGGTTGTTTGTCTGTCTGACTGTTCTACGATTGCCAGACTTGTGTGTCAGTATACGACGAGGAATGAGTGGGTGTGTCCGTATGCTTTAAATATCATTAATCTTCACCCAAAAAAGAAGCTCTACTCACTATACATATACTACTTCATCCATTTGATTTATGAATTCAAATATTTTATGTTTGCAAATAAATTTCACGCAAAAGGATTCCCAGTAGCAGCAAAAGCGGGAAGGATTTAAGGATTTTTGGTGGTGGGGTTGCACAGTCAGACAATGCACCCTCTCAATGTTGAGCAAACAGACTGTATATAAATTTATGTATATTTGTTCAAAATAGTTTAGGGATTTTGAATTCTGGTGACAAATTGGGTGGGTAGATTAATTGCGCTAAATCTTCATTTAAAATTATTTTCGTATAGCATCAAGGATTTCTGTTTATTTTATATGAATATATATTTTCTATGAGATAAAAGTAACGAAATAAACTATGCTACTTCAGCCACATACCACTTCGAAACTGTGGCTTAAATAAGGGATAGAAGTTTGGCAATTTAATCTTATAAATTTATTGCTAATAGTTTTGTACTTAAACCAAGATTTGTGGCCGGATTTAGCAATGAATCACTGAGTCAATGATGCTTTCAAAAGTTTATAGAATGAATTTCTAAGTGGATTTTGACGGGTACTCAGGAATAAGAGAACACTATGGAATATAGAGTTACAAGTTTGGTATAAGTGTTTATAAGGAGGACAATGGGGAAATATTAGCGATTGATTGATAATCAAATCTGATTAAATTAAATGGAATTTATGTGTAACTATAATTTCCATCAGACATAGATAGACATTAATGAGAAAATATGCGATTAATTATTTCGGAGGTGTATTAAAGTTGATTTTAATATGAAATGATATCATTATAGGTTTAATTAATTTATGGAACTAAAATATATTTCATATTGTATCGTATTAAGGTCTTAAAAAAAGCTCAAAAAATACAAATGAATTTTCAAATCCTCACCAGTTTATAGACTCTATATAGTTCCCTTATTTTCAGAACATGGAACATGTATGTTTGAACGGACCTACTTGGTACATAGTATTTTTATATACCCGTTGTTTCCTTGATGAGAAATTCGAATTTTACTATCTCAAATTATTGAATGCAGAAAAAACTGTAGATACGATTTTTTAACTTACCATTGCAAGTTATTGTAATTGGTCTGAATTGTAGAATCGAAAATTTTGACATACACTCCTCGTCAACTGAATGCGCACAAACATTTTTTAATATACTTAATCCATTTTTTCCAAACAGTGATGGTTATTATGTCATCTGTTGATGCTAACTATTTCCTTAAGATGTTAAGCAGATAATTCCGAAAGAATTATCCAAAAACAACCGTGAGTTTTTCTTCAACCACTTGCAAAGTGTTTTATATGCAAAGTAGGAGTTTTTTTTCTAGTCAACTGAATAGGTACAACGCCATTTTCTTCGTTGTTTATAAGTTTTTTGGAGTGCTTGACAGTTTAAATTAACGATTTTAGTGTTTTCAGTAAAATTTAATTCTTGATTTCAAATTTTAAGAAAAATGGGTAGATCTACGTGTCTTAACAGTGTTGAAAAAGCTAAAATCGATTTACTTAGAGACCAAGGCCTAACTGGACGTGCAATAGCTGATAAAGTTGGCCGAAGTTTTAATGTAGTTTATTCTTACTTGAAAAATAAAGATGCATACGGCAAAAACATGAAGGGAGGTAAACAGCAACAACAGCAGCTGAGAGACGAAGAATTTTAAGATATGCATCAAATTCTTCTGATTCTGTGGCAAAAATAAAACAAAAAGTCGGCGTAAACGCAAGTTGCTCAACAGTATTAAGAGTAATCAACAACTCAAGCCATCTTAAACGAATGAAACTTAAGAAAAAACCACCACTTGACGAGAGACGGAAAATGTTGCGATTAGATTTTTCAAGACTTCACATGAGTTGGAAAAAAGAATGGTATCACGTGGTTTTTTCAGATGAAAAAAAGTTTAATTTCCATGGCCCTGATGGGTTCAACTTCTATTTTCACGACTTAAGAAAAGAAAAAAAGATTTTTAAAGCGCCATCATAGTCGTGAAGGAGGTGTCATGATATGGGGAGCAGTCAGTTATTATGGAACAGTTGAGCTCGAGGTTGTAACATCAAGAATGACAGCAGCTGGGTATAAAGTAATTTTGGAAAGAAATTTTCCTAAATTTTCTAACATCTTTGGACCCATAAACTGGACCTACCAACATGATAATGCGCCTATTCACTCAGCGCGCATAATAAAAACATGGATAGAGGAGCAACAAGTGCAGTTGCTTCAATGGCCGCCGTACTCACCTGATCTAAACATCATAGAAAATGTCTGGGGATGGTTAGTACGCAAAGTTTATGAGGGTGGTCGTCAGTTCGAAGACAAAGAAACCTTAATTTCTGCAATCAAATTAGCGTGGAGCGAAATTTCGTTAAATTACATTAAAAAGCTATACGATTCCATGCCGGATCGAATTTACGAAGTAGTTAAAAATAAAGGTGGAAGTACCCACTACTAAACTTAAACAAAAACTTGTTTCATTCCATTCCAATACCAATTTTAATTTTTGTACCTATTCAGTTGACTCAAAAAAAACTTCTACTTTGTATAAGTTACACTTTGGAAGTGGTTGAAGGAAAAACTCACGGTTGTTTTTGGATAAAACTTTGAAATTCTGTTATTTATATGTTACGAACATTTTTACCATCAACAGATGGCATAATAACCATCACTGTTTGGAAAAAATGGATAAAATATATTCAAAAATGTTTGTTCGTATTCAGTTGACGAGGAGTGTATCTTCACTTTTTCAGCTTTCTTGAATTGGAATCCATCATTTTAGGAGAAATGTCTGTGTTTGGGAAGGAAGGAACGTATGAACGTACGTTCCTTCCCTTTTTTTCGATCACCATATTTCATATCGACTTCGGATGAATTTTATTTTATAAATAGAAATTTCAATACATGCAAAAAGGATTTTCAATTAAATTCAATGAGGGGTTTTTTTCATCACAATAGGTTTTTTAAAAAAGTTGTTAAATTTTTAAAGTCTTTAATATTTCGAGAATGAATGATGTTATCAACATCGAATTAATTTTATTCTACGCACATTATCATAATAAAGAATTGTAAAAATATGAAAACATAGCTTTTAACTTTCAGTTTTTTTAATTTAAAGAAAAAAAAATGTTGAAAAAAATCTTAATCTTAAGAACAAGCAATGATATTGGCTTCAGGGTAATTTAATATTTTATAAATTAGTTTAAAATAAATAATTGATGAAATTTATAAAAATATTGACAGAGTTTTTTAAAGCGAAGAAAAATCACAAGAAATTTTAATAAAAATTGTCGAAATTTTTTTTTCGTCTAAAATATCGTGAGAGCAAGCAATGATGTTGGCTTTTGCTTAGTTTAATATAATGCACTTGTTTATTATTAATAATTGCTAGGATTTGAAAAAAATGATACATAGTCTTTTTGAACCACAAAAAAACTACAAGAAACTTTACCAACAATTGTTGAAATTTTTTTGTCTCAAATATGCCGAGATCACACAATATGGTATTGGCTCAGTGTATACGCCACTTCAACTTCGTCACTCAAGCTTCAAATAAGTACCTACGCGGGTCCACGATTTCAATCTTTTTGACTTTTAGGGCTTTTTTTTAAATTAATTTCAGAATTTTGATCGACTCCTGATTTTAAATTTGATATTGAGGTCATGCCTTCCATTTTTATCTAAATATTTTTTAGGTTGTATGAAGAACAATTAAAAATTTAATAATTATTTTTTTGTTATAACATTCGTAACATATCGTCAGAAAATTCTATTTTGTTTGATGCACTTCAAGTTGTTAAATAAATATTCCGATTCATTTCAGTAAATTTTTTTTACTGCAGATGATTTCCTCCATATTTTTAACGAAATTCTCACAAATAAAATAAGTTAAACCGATTAAAAGCCATAGTAAAAGTTGTGTTAACATTAAAAAGAGTATATTTGGCCAAAAACATAGATCTACCAAATTGATTTTGAATCAAAAATAAATCAATGCTGTTATGGTGAAATGTTCTGAATGCCAAAAATGGTCAAAATCATCTTTTGATAGATCTTAATCAAAAATAAATTGATTCATTTCACCAATAAAACCCCAATTGTAATGAAATTGGTATTACGGCAGTTTGTCAATCGTAACAATAGGCGTTTTTTTTAAATTCAGAACTGAGCACTGAACAGGGTCTGAGCGAGCAGAGTAGAGTTCTGAGCTGAGTATGTTCAGAGCTCTCTGATTTAATTATGAAACAACTTGAGCACTGAACTGTCATGATTTAAAATGTCAAACTGTCACAAGCGCAAACATTTGTTGATCAAAAAAGTAAAACTTGTAAATTGTTTAAAAAAACTGGTTTAAAAAATTCTCATTTCATTGTCAATTTGAGGCCTGAAATAAATTTAATTCATAAAAATGAGTTTCTGTATTAAATTATTTTACCTTCTTCACTATAGCGACCAGCCTCTTTCACCATTTTTATTGTTCAGATACTGATTTTTTTTATTTGCTGACTTTCAAATGTCAAATCGGCTGTTCTCAGCATTTTACTCCATTTACTCTGCTATTTAATTCTGAGCTCACAGAGCACGCTTTCAACATGTTCAGAACTAAAAAAGAAACACAAATTTGAAGCTCTGAACGATCAGACCTAAAAAATAAACACAATTATTTTTTTGACAGTTCTGCTTGAATTAAAAAAGAAAAACTTGGCAATATTATTCCGCCAATGGCTCAAAATGCTTTATATACAAAGTTCTCGTATAAGGCGTTATTCTGAACATCCTCTGGTCTGAACCAAGCGTGCTCTGAGTGCTCTGAATTAATTTAGAATAACACCTGAACAAAACACTAGCTGTCAAATGCTTGTGTTCAGCATTATATGCATCTGCTCAGTTATTTTTTCTGAGCTCAAAGAGCGCTCTGAACAAACTCAGAACACAAACAGAATGACAAAAAAACGAATATTTAGCTCTGAACGCTAAGAGCTGAAAAAGAAACACAATTTTTAGTTTGACAGTTCGGGCTCTACTCTGAACTAAAATTAAAACACCTACAGTAGGTAATTTGCAATGGAGTGATGTTACGTATTCTGAGTTGCTTTGGCTTGGTTTGGAGTAGAAGGGAAATTTATCGTTTTGGGTATATGTAGACAGCAAAGATTGCGTTGAACTATTAAATAATTAGAAGAAAACTATAATAATAATTCCTTGTTATGAGCATTTTTTGAGTTTTATAACGGAAGCACTCATTCCACTCAACATATGGAAGCTTCGTCCCTGGTACATATGTGCATTAGGGTGTCCGTTATTTCCAAAAATTGTTTTAAACAGCAGACACCCCCTAAATCAAAAGTTTTTGCCTTAATCAAAAAAATATTTGACCAACAAAAATTTTGTCCGAGGTCATTTACACGTGGCTCTATAATTTTCCCATACAAATTTTTTAGGGATTTTCGCTCCTTTCAAGTATTAATTTTTTGATTGCAAATTTTATTTTGTTTTAAAACAGATATTTCTTTTCGATAGAGATCAATTACCATATCAGGCTCTCAAGATCTACTCTGTAGAGCTAGGTGCCTGGCTATAAGAAGCAAATGCAAGTAGATTTAAAAAGAAATAAACTTAAACTATATATTTCTTAGTTAAATTACCGCTTACTGAACAATTGAAGTTATTTTAACTCGAATTTAAATTCTTTTTAATCTCCTTAATAGATTTAAAAGAAAAAGAATGAAATGAATCCCCACTTCCAATTTGCACATAATCGTATTTACTATTAATGATGTTTGAATATCCTTAAAAATAAATTTTAACTAAAATATACAAATATCCATTTTGTATGTATGTATTTTCGTTTATTTTACATTCAATTCATCTTATTTTCAACGCAAAATACAAAAAAAAAAAATTTATTAAAAAGTGTGTATGTGTATTTTGTGCAAGGTATTAGTAAGCAACTGTAAAAAAATGTCATAACTTTAAAAATATCGAAAAACACCTGCCATACTGTATTGTGGTAAGAAACTTTCTCATTTATTTGCTTAAATATACCTATGTATATGTACCCAGTACCGTAACAATGGAGGGGGAGGCAAGGGGGCGCTTGCTCGAACATCATACAAACAAAACTAGAAAAACACTGAAAATTGCACAACAGCTTCAGCCATCATCAGTGTGTGTGGTAGATGTCAATCAGATCATGGATAATTATCTTGCTAAAAAAAATAATGTTACATATATTTGCTGTTTCCGCAAAATCCCATTAGATAGTTTAAGACCAAGGTCAATAACAAAATAATGATTTCTTAAATTATTTCTTAAATGATCTCTTAAAGAGTTTCGAAGGAAAATTTTTAATCTTCAGAACTATCATAAAACCCCAAATTTCCCAAAAAATATTAAGTTCTGATATCTTAAATCCTTGAAGTCTTAGAGCAATTCTTAGGCCAAATTCAAATTCAGTACATCAAAGGCCATCAGAAAAGTAGATATATATTTTCGCCCATACTAGAGAAAAAAAATTAAATTTTGCCACACAGCGTTTATTTATTCGACTTTTAGAGTGGATTTTTGAAAACAGTAAAAATATGTCAATTTTCAACTATCTTTTGAACGAACATTTTTAGTTTCCTAGTGACAAGTGAAAAACTCAAAAAAAAATGCATTTTCTTATTTTTTTTTTAAGTTGAGTAACGAAATTAAAGTCGCAAGATTCGAATTCAGCACTACCTCACAATTGGACAGCTAAAAAAATAGTTTGCCCCCCAAACTAAAATCCTAGTTACGCCACTGTATGTAGCCATTTATGTAATTTATTTTTTTTTTTTGACAATTCTGTTTTTGTTTACCTATATCTAAAGTGCCAGTTACAACCTTAAAATAAACATTTTAACCATGTTGTGTAGGAGAAAAACACAAAATAAATACGGATATCCCATTCCACAATACATTCATATGAACATATAGTAGAGAAACAGGAACAATCGTAAGAGAAAATATTGTTTACCATATTTCCTAGCTTGAGGCTAAAAAATGTTACCTTACGAGTTTTATGGAAAGGGTTATTACTATGAAAACACATAAATGGGTTACCTACCTACATATATACAAAAAAAATTGTTTGTCCTTTGGAAAGAAGTTCTACGAATACTGGCCACAAATTGAAAGTTATTTAAAAATTTTGCATGCTTTTCTACCTACATGAAAACAAAAATGACTCGTTGGACAATGTACTTTTATGGAGCAAAAAAAAAACAAGCATTTCAACATAATAGTAATAACTTGGTCTTAGAAATTTACATAAAGCAAATAATTTAATTAACCTTGAGACAAATAAATTTAACCCAAACACAAATATTTATAATAAATTTAACCTTTAAATATAAATAATTTTAAATCGAAAGCATATTATGAAGGAAGATATTAGATAAAATAAATTAGAAGCAATTAAATTCAAATTTCATTAATTTTATTTATTTTACACTGGATGACCCGGTAAACTTCGTTCCATCTTAACTATGAAGAGGTCGTGATTGAACTCGTCGTAGTTTCATATTTTTCGACGTAAAAGAGTTTTTGTTGCATATTGTTAAAAGCATTTACCAAAACCGTTTTTTTTTTTTATTTTGATTACCAACACAAACCTTAAAATGGTCTTATAAGTTGTTTGGGGTCATCTGAAACCCCATGCGACTACTAATGTGATATTCTTCATGCAAACAGTGGGCCCAGATGATGTTTTGCGTCTCATAAATGTTTTTTTTTTTCAAAAATGTTATAAACGCTTAAATTTTTATGAGAATTTATGAAAAAATGTGAAATTTTTGATAATAATACAAATTTTATGTTTGAACCTAGCCATTACATAGATATAACTACCCAAAGTGATCGCTAGAGATCTCACTGTCTGAATAAGGTTATGAAGTTACTAATTAAACGCATTTTTTTTAATAATTTGTATATGGGATCACACAAGTATTATACATCGTTAAAAAGCTTGCAATTAGGGCTATACGAATGATTGAAAATATATTTAAGAATATTGATATATTTGAAAAAAATATGTATTTTTAAAACACCTAATTTTTGTCGGTCTTTTAAATTTTGAGAGAGCTTTTAAACTCTTGCGCTGTCTGCCGCTGTTTTCTTTTTTTAGTACAGATGATTCCTAAGCACATTATTAAGAAGGCATACGAAAAAAATTCTGCCCAAATTTGCCCCCTTTGATTAAGCGCAATAACCTTAGTATAAGGTAGATACAAAACAAAAAATATGCAACTAGCTTTCCTGTATGTTTTCATGTTGTTTTGGTTACTAACTAAGTTTTGATTTTTTTTAATGTATATAGTTGCAAAATCCCGTTATTTTTAAGGTTTTAGAACGTTTTGTTATACTCTCCTTTTTCAGAAGCACGAATTATGGACCTCAGAGAAAGTTTATTTCTGGTAAATGATTCATTTTTAAGGCACAAGGAGGTGTCTGAAATCAAAAAATTAAATTGAGATAAAACGGACACCCTAATATACATGGGAAAGATTTAAGGTTTAAATACTCACTAACTGAAAACATCATAGCTTCTATATTTATTTTACAACTTAAAAAGTCTGTACATGTTCTTGCCATAGCTAAGAATTTCTACGAATTATATTTTTTTATATGAGCTTTGACAGAACTTTGGGCCAAATTCGTAGAAATTCGTAGTTTTAGGAGGTACACGAACAGACATAATCATAACAAAAATTTAAGTAATTTCTTCTTAAAAAATTATCTTTCACTTGAGATCATTAAAGTATTAAAAATGTAGACTTGTGTTTTCTAATACAAAAGTACTAAAATACCTTGTTTTTCCGCATAAACATATTTCATAACGAAATGATTTCTCCCAAAAACTAACAAGGTTATCTGAAAGTATTATATAGAGCCCTTGATTTCAGGCGGGTAATTAATTACGCGGGTACCTGTGACACGGGTACACGTGTTTTAAGGAATTGAAACCCGTGTACCTGGATGGATCAGTATTTGTATTTCAACAGACATATAAATGCTGCTCTGGCCAGGACTAGGGGAGCCTTTGCCCTGACGAAACGGTTGTTTTATAGCAGCCGGCTTGATAGCAGGGTGAAGGTGATTTGCTTCATGGCCCTTATCCGGCCGATGATTGCCTATGGATGCTCGGTTTGGTTCAACGTTTTCGTTCCATCTCAAATGGAAAAGATTCGGGTGTTTGAGAGGCAGTGTTTTCGACGCTGCCTTGGATTGCACAGAACACCAGAGTCGGAGTACAAACATTACTATTCCAACCTGGTTCTATACAACGGTGCCAACATAAACAGGATAGATAATTTCTTGCTGAAGCTTATTCGAGGTCACATTGCAAGAGCGATGTCCTCGTCTAACAGCTTAATTTTCGGGGCTTATTACCCCAACAACGAATACTACGAGAGTGTGCGTCTAACCGGCTTTATTCCGCCCGATGCATTCCTCCACCTAGACAGTCGAGGGTTGATCCAGGATAGAGCGGCGGTTCCGCTAATCTACCACGTCTGCCGGAGAACTGTATATCGGCGGCTCCTGTACAGTCGGGACGTCCTCGCGCAAGACGGAGCTGAGCACCTTCGGTTCAGTAGGACTGTGTCCGAACGGGACCGAAGAGATAGGGTAAAGCAGGAGAACCAGTTCTGGTGGTTGAAAAACGAAGATGAAGTTCCTTCAGATATTTAATAGTTGACCTTGCTATTTTCTTTTGTATGGCCGACTTGCATAAGTTTAGGTAGTTAGTTATAAGTAGGCAAGTAAGTAGACAGTCAGGGTGGCACAAAAAAAAAAAAAAAAAAAAAACACAAAAACACAAAAAAATTATAAATCCACAAAAATACAAAAAAAAATATAAAACCGGGAAATGCTTGCTGTGGCTGTTCTAGTTTGTAAGTAGTCTGTAAGTAGCTTATAAGTAGGTTGTAATTAGTTTATAATTAGTTGTAAATAGTTTTAATTAGCTTTAATTTAGTTTTATGTAGCTTGTAAGTTTTATATAAAACCAAAAAAAATAAAGACAATGATACCGAGGTTTTTGTAAATTCTTCTCGGTAAAAAATAAAACCGACCTGGATTTAGTATTAAGATAGTTCTTAGACCGAAAGGCATTAGCATTAAGTTATTATAGTTTAACTTAGAGCGTCCGATTGGGGCCAGTAAGTTAATGTTAAGATATTGATAAGTAGGCTAGTTTTTATGAATTTTTGTCTAGCTTTAAGATAGTTTTAAGAAAATTGAAAATAAAAATGAATTTGAAAAAAAAACCCGTGTACCTGTGTACTTTTTAAATACACGTGTAGATAAAAATACACATGTATTTAAAAAAACCTTTGAATATAATAAGAATTGGTTTTCAGTTCTGGTATGAAGACGACACCGACGAAGGCTGATGTTTCTAAGGCCAATTTTAAAGATTGTTTATCAAGTTTTTAGAAAAACCAAATAAATATAAGTATAGTGTGTTATTTGAATGGTAGTAGAGGTTCCTATCATAAAACAATTTGCTTGTAACTATTCAAACAATAACTGTACCTATTTTCAACGTGCATTAGAAACATTGTAAAAACGATTTCAATATTAATTTCACGTGTATTGCTAAATATACGGGTAATTGTAAATACACGTGTAGATATAAAGACACAGGTTCATGCACAGATAATTAATTACACGGGTAACACGTGTATTTAACTACACGTGCATTAGGGGACTCCAGTACTAACATTCTTCTTTGAGTTCCATTTTGATTTATTCCAATACTTGTTTTCTACTCATATAAATTCTTAATTGAAATCAATGAGTTATGATTAAAAGTGATGGAATATATTATATGAGTTTTCACAAAAACAAGAGTAAGGGTAGGAGGTATTATAAAAAATTTAACAGGAGATGATTAGTTACTTTAGATGCTGTTATGAGTATTTTATGGCAAAATTATTTTGGTGTGTAAAACTGCCTCAAATATAGCGAAAACTATTCGCTTTTTTATGTTAAAATATCTCGAAAGCCTGATGTGTGGGAGCAATTAAAAACCGTCAGAACACTATAGTGTGATTTCTATGACAAAAATTGTATTGACTAGTGTCATTTAAAAAAAAAAACTATCTTATATTGATTGAAAGCATGTTTTATAAATTTTTTATTACTACTTAACTTTGAGTAATTTTTAAATTTTAAAAATATAAATTCATACTTAGGAAATTTATATTACTTGATAAGCAGTACATTCAAGATAATGTGTGCAAAATTTCAATTATGAGAAAAAAAAAATTTACAATGTTATTAAAAGTGGGTATCGCTTAAAATTATTTTTGATTTTTTTCGAGTTTTTAGAAGTTGAATTAAAATTTGGTTTGCTACTTCCAGCTGTCAAATTTCTATCAGATTCAATCAAATTAGGTCTAAGAATAATTTTTAATACTAAAAATTTAAAAACTAGAACTGAAATTAGTTCTAATCTCTTGGGAAAATCTCTGTTAACAATTTGGACCATCTTCTTTAAATTTTGTACAAATCAGTATTGGAGCTATTTTCATATGAAGGAATATATTCAGGCATATATTTAAGGACACCTCAAACATAAACTTGTATCAATTCCTGACAATACTTCGAAAATACTTCGACAATACTGTATAAAATTTTGGAATTTGGGACCTTATTCTGACCTTAATCGTTAAGTCCCTATTAGGCCAACAAAAAAAAAAGATAGTACCACTGAATTCAGCATCCTCAAATCATTAAGAGTGCAAAATTTCACCCAATTATTTTTGGAAACAAGTAAGTTACAGATTTATGAGACGTAAAATATCATTTGGGCCCACTATGATGCGCCCAGTTAAGCGTTAAATTGATTTGATTTTAATTATTGATAATCAGAGCCGACAAATGTTGTATCGTATTGCCCATTTTAAGTTTTGTTAGTAATTAATTTGGCAGATACTTAATACTAAAGGCACCCTAAAAGTAAGTAGCCATGTTACCATTTACTTAAAGATTTCTTCCATTTTTTCTCATTTCATCCATTGTGTACATAGCTTGAATACCTAACCAAACAAACTAAAACTAAAATCTGATCTATAAATCAGCATTTACGCCATTTTTAACTTTTATTTAGCTTTTCTTTTCTTGCTTTTACCCCAATTTCCCCTATTTTTTAACTTTTCAGAACTTAAAGGATCCGACTTGTGGCTTATGAAATAAGCCGTGTGTAAAAAATTAAAGTAACTATTAAGGTAATCGGTGGCAAAATTGTTGAACGGTTTTTGACTACAAAAAGAATTTTTCAAAATCGACCGGTGTGATGTGGTTTCTGAGGTTAACAAGGAGACACACAAATTAAAGGGAGCCGAACCCCTTTCTTTCCTCTATTGACAAATTGATAGATCCATTTAATTTTGGACCAATACCGAAGGTTGTTGGAGGCTGTGAAAAACAATATTGCTTTGCTTCACATTTAATTGCAATTTTTTTTATGGTGAAAATATGAAGACTCAAACTGTTAGAAATTTTGCAGAATACACAGAATGTTCTTCCCACAATCAAACCATTCCGAACTTTAAAATCTCGATTTTTTTAATGTGTCGGATTCAAGAGATTTGACTGTATTATTATTTTGTTTTTTTTTTTTTTTTTTTTTTTAAAGACAAAATTGATTAATTTTAAAAATAAATTGATTTTAAATTTTTTTTTTACTATAAAACGGAAACTGATTGGGCGGTTTTACTCGTACATCCGTCTAGAAATCCATGAGACCTATTTTCAATAAACTTCACAGAAACACCAATGGGCCAATACCTAACGCACAACGATTAATTCTTAGGTAGTTTGGTAGAAATGGTGGCACGGGCGTTACACTCGCCCAGTACCCAATTAGCCCTGAATTGCGCCGTTTTGATACCATAACTCGTTTGACTTGATTCCTTTGGGGGTCTTTCAGAAACATGATTGAATGCGAGATCTCCACCTTGGCCTCCGTATGCCCCGTATCCACCATGAGCCCAGAGTTCTTTGATTTGAATTAGAACGGATTTGGAATATGGTGTTAGTATATTTTGGGCTAGCACCAACGTCAAGAGGAGGGACTTAAGACACTCAGTCGATTGGATCGCATCTCGCCCAAAGCCAGCTGCGATATGCCGAGCTCAGCAGATAGCAGAACGACTGGAGTGCGAAGGATCCAACCGATTATCGCTGTCATTGAGCATCATGAAACCCAGCAGAGGCCTGTATTTCGATTGCTCACGGTCTTGGGGTCTGGGGGGGAACATGATAACCGATTTTGTCTTCGATCAATTTCGTCGTGTTAAGAAAGGAAATCAAGTTTTTGATTTTCATTTCAGAAAGTTCGTTGAGGTCGTCTTAAAATGCCACTCTAAACGAATGTGCTCTCAATCAAGCCAGAGCAGGACATTTACAGAGAAAGTGAAGGACTGTTTCCTTTTCTTGCTGATCATTGCAGCTACGGCAGTGAGTATTGTAGGGAATAACCAGTCTCACTTCATGTTCCCCTACTGGCCAATGTCCAGTACAGGTTGAAACGACCCTAGCTATGTCTCGCCTGGGTCTACATAACAGATCAATCGTTCGGGATTTATTATAGGCAGGCCAGATCTTTTTGGATATTTTGCATTCGGTCAAGCTTTTTCACCTTCGATTGGATTCACTAAGGAAGATTGACAGTTAATTGCCCTTCACATTTCCCAGGGGAATGTTGACTCTTTCCACAGGTGAGTTGTGAAGGGCTGATTCTTGCCTAGCCAGTTCATCTGCCCGTTCAATTCCCTTAATGCCCCTATGGCCAGGAACCCAGATAAGGGTGACCTTGAGGTTAATATGAAGGGTTGCGAACTCCTTCCGGCATTGCTGGACCAGTTTAGAGGATGATATAGCCGATTCAATGGCTTTGACAGCTGCCTGACTGTCTGTGAGGATAGCTGTATTACGATTTTGGTTTGTAGCTGGTTTAAGTATCCTGCATGCCTCCCTAATTGGAAGTACTTCAGCTTGAAACACACTAGAATAATCGGGTAGACGAAAGGACCTTGAGATATTAAGAGACTCAGAAAAGATTCCTGAACCAACACCACACTCTACACTGATTTTTGCTTAGGAAGGTATAGGAAAAGATTCACACAAATAATTTAGGACCCATACCTAATTTTGATAGAAACTCACTTTTTTATTCAAAAAATAAAAATACTCAAAGGAAATCGTTCATAAACTTTTTTTTATTGAAGTGTTGGAATACAGTTGCTGTCCCTAGCAAAACCACTTTGGATTCATTGATTCACATTATACTAAGCTATACACTAACCCTAAGCTTGAAGCGCTTTTTTACAACTGGCCATAAGTCATAAGATAGACCGAGCTATATAAAATCTCGTTTTTAAAATCCTGGGTTCATCAAATGCAGGATAATCGAGATTCGACTTTATTAAGCCAGATTTGCATTTTAGTTCTAATATCGATAAAGTCTCGTTACCATAAAATATTCTTGCACAAGATACAATGAGGTCATTCAATCATCGATACGTGATATGATTTCGATTCTCTCATTGATTCTTATGAACAAATATTTTATCTAAACGAGAGTGTATCGGTAGTGGCACAATAGTGTGGATTCGGCCTTAATATTTTAATTTTATTTCAACAAAAGAATTTTCAATTTTTTTATTTTCAAACTCATTTGATTTTTTTTACTTTTTTTTAATAAAACACGTACTCAAATTGCATTTTTGCAAGTTGCTTGCAAACCGTAAAACCGATTTTAACCAAATCATATTTCGTTCATATTAAAGATGAAAAGAATCATCCAAATCTGTCAGAGTGTTTGCGAGACTAACCCACAACAATTGATTAAAGATTTGAACACAAATATAATTGCTTTTTGAGTATTTTTAAAAAATCTAAAGCAGTTGAATATTTATTAAACATATAGGCAAATTAGCTTGACCAAAAAACGCAAATATAATATTAAACTTTTTAACAAATAACTTAAACCCAAATGAATGTTTATTTATAGTGAAAGAAAATTAGTTGTTTTCCGTCCAAGTTACTATTTTTCTGACATTATTAAAACAGTTTTGGTAGAATTGGTTAAGATTGCTGAACTATTTTTTGTCTCCCTCAAAATCATTCTAATGGCGGGCTTATCTACAATAAGGGGGTTCATTGGGTCACAATTTTCGTCAGTCTTTGTTCTTTTTCTCATTTCATCATTAGTTATTCTTTGCATCAATCGTCGGTATTATGTACTGTGTACATGTACATAGTTTTCGGTGTAGTTTTTTTTATCTTAATTTATCTTGTGGATTTGATGTTAATCCTCGGGTTTTGTAGTCCGAATGTCAAAACTAGGAAAAATTGTTTAGTCACATCATGCTCTTATTGTATTTTCTTGTGTCATTGAAGCTTTAGTTAAATTCCGCAATTTCTTTTAATCTTCATAGGACTAATCTTTTGCATCTTCTGTTGATTTAATTTGTTTGAGAAACACGTAGTCGTCAACATTGTCAATTTTATTATATCTGAACAATATTTATCTGCTCTTATACTTACTAGCTCAGTCATTTTATTATTGTTTGACTAAGTATATGGTATTTGTTGTTTAATATTGACCATAAGTTTTGTTCCGGAGTCCAAAAGGGAAACAATTTCATCTACAAATCGTAAATTAGTTAAATAATTCCCCGGATTTGCATCCCATAGTTTTGTATTTCTGGTTTCCAAAAATATCTCATTCCAAAGCCAAAGAAAATAGTGACAATGACAATGGCATCAACTTGTCGTTATCCTTTATTTGATAAAGTTTTTAAATGTATGATATTATTACTTCCTCGAGTCGTATAATTGACTATTGGCTTCAGCTCAAATCAACAATAAGGATGAAAAAAAAGTATAATAAATAAAATGCACGACTGAGTTGCACACACTTGCTCTTGTGTTCAAGGCGCTGAGGTTAAGAAAATTATATGTAAGGACATGGAAATGAGAGAAAAATGTTTAAAAGCATGAAATACGATTATTAAATAAGCTTAAAAAAACCATCTTAATTTTTTATTTAATGTGATTGTATGTGGACTTATCGGGTTTTTCAATAAGAGCGGTCCAAAAGTTTTTTTAAATAAAACAAAAACGGTACGTTCGATGCCATTATGTATGGAAAATGATTTCTTTTGCATGGCCACCATGGGCACGTTTGCAGAAGTCCAGACGCTGAACCCAATTTTTGACGGTTTTCAAGCATAAATCGGCCAATACTGTTGCAATTTCACATTCGATATTCGTACGAAGTTCATCAATCGTCGCTGGCTTGTTGGCATAGACCATGGACTTGACGTAGCCCCACAGGAAATAGTCTAATGGCGTCAAATCACACGACTGAGGCGGCCAAGTGACTGGACCATTTCGTGAGATAACACGTTCTCCAAACTTGGTTTCCAATAAATTGATTGTGACATTGGCTGTGTGGCTTGTGGCGCCGTCCTGTTGGAACCACATGTCCTCCAAGTCCATATCACCCAATTGGGGCCAAAAATATTCGGTTATCATTGAACGGTAGCGATCCCCATTCACAGTAACGTGCCGGTCTTGATCATCACGGAAGAAGTACGGCCCAATGACGACGCGCCGCCGGCCCATAAACCACACCAAACCGTAATTTTTTCAGGATGCAATGATGACTCTTGGAGTACGTGTGGATTGCTGCCTGACCAATACCGCATATTTTGTTTATTGACGATGCCATTCAGCCAGAAATGAGCTTCATCGCTGAAGATAATTTTTCCATGAAAATCCGAATCATTTTCAAGTTGTTGCTCAGCCCAATTCACGAACATACGACGCTTCTTGTGGTCAAGCGGCTTCAGTTCTTGCGTCAATTTAATCTTGTAAGGATGCAGGCCTTGATCTTTTCACAAAATTCACCACAACGACGTCACAGAGATGCCCAGTGCTTGAGAACGACGTGTGAGAGACACATTTGGGCTTTCTGCAACTGAAGCTTCAGCGGCAGCAATATTCTCGACACTATGGGCACTTCTTTGTCTCACTGGCATGGGAACATTTTGTACTGTTTTTTTGCTAGGACTATTATGACGACCATAAATTGTGCGTATCGCTCTTAACGTTGAGGCCACCGACTCCGAATTTCGGTAGTAAATTTTAATAATTTCGACTCGTTGTTGTCTCGTATATCTTTCCATCATGAAGTGGCAAACCTTATTGATGAGAAATGTTTAAAGAGCGGCAAAAATATGGCGTCGTTTGCTGTCCCTGTCACTCTAAACTTTTGGTATGCAAATCTTAAGTATTTATTCACGCGCATATAAAAATAAAATTTGAAAAAAAATTTGTCAACTTGTTTTTGAAATATCGAATTAAAAAAAAATTAAACTTTTTTTAAAAATTCAAAAACTTTTTTTTTTTTAAATTTTGATACCATATTTCTAAATTTAATCTGAAATTTCTTTATAAAAAAATTATCTAGATCCGTTCAGCTGATAATGATAACATTCGAAATAAAAAAATACGTTTTATGACAGGTACTTTTGATAGTTGCTTAGTGCAAAATTGTATAATTTTTTTGTTGGGTGTACGTATTGATTTTATTTTATGCAAAAAGCTTAATTAAAATCGTAGGAGTCGTTTTTAAGAAAACAAATATTTCACTTTCCTGTGTTTTAAACTTTTCTACGGAAGGTACCGTTATATTTTCATACATGTAAAATTTTTTCTAAAATTACAAATTTTTGAGAGTACCAAAAAACTTTTAAAAATCGAGTTTCAAAACAATTGATTATATTGTTTTCGAAACATTTGATTTTCAAAAAAAAAATTATACATTTTTTAATAATCCAAAAAAAATTTAAGTACAAAAAAATATTAATAGTTTTTGGAAGCCTGTGTATAAAAAAAAATATTGAAATCAGTCATAACGTTTTAAAGAGGATTGAAAAATAAAAATTGTTCTCTGGGGAGGTACCATTAATAACCATTTTTTCAAAATGTTTTTCTACCCATATTCCTTTGGGTACTTAAAGTCTTTTATTAGTTTTTTTAAGAAAAGTTGTAGAGCCATTTTTGAGAAAATACGATTATGTAACATTGCGAAAAAAGAATTGTATGACAGTAACTGTTGTTATTGGGTTCTAGAAAAAATGAAAAAAACTTGTTGGCATACCAACAACCACTTTGTATCAAGTTTGAAAAAAATCGATCGGGCCGTTCAGGCTATAGACAAAAAGACAGACAGAATTGTGCCACCAACTATTGGTGTGGTGTTCTCTATTATCGTAATGTCGTTTGATTGCTTTCTCAAATTTTTTTGTTTGCACGAATCCAAAACATTGCCTCATAGTATCTATATCGCAAGTAAAAAGGGGTTTGTAAATGTTGTCTGTGCGTAAGCTTAAGTCCAAAAATGGACAAATTTCCTTTAAAGCATTTGTATGTGATTTCCTAAGAAAAATCGGTATTTAGGTTCATTTAGCATGGGACGACAGATACTATCAGCGCTGCCGCCAAGAAAGAGGCAATGATGGCCCTTTAGAAATTTTTTGGGGCCATTTAGCAAAAGCTATAGGGCCATATATTCTTCATAAAAATTCTTCCTTAAAAAATCAAACTACAACTTATATATTGTGTAGTTTTTTTATTTATTGTTATTATTTATTTAAATGCAATAAACCTCATTCAATTAGTGAAAAAAAAAATCTTAAATTTATAACATTTTAAGGTAATTTTTCGGCTTAAATTTAACATTAACTTAAGTAATATTTCAAGTAAGCACAATATGTACCTATGTACTCGTTCTAAAAAATCTGTATCAGGAATAAAGTTATCAAAATTATTAAGTATAATATTTATATAATCTTAGAACTTTGCAGACATGCACTTTCTGAAAATAATTTTTCGTTCTTTTCAAACTTTTTCGTGTTATAATTTTTAATGTCTATATAGATCCGTTATAAAGGTCTTTACCAGAAAAGCAAACTCATTTTATCCAGTTGTTGAAATTTCTGTGGTGAAAGTTTTTAAATACCTTGATAAAAAGCAGAACAAAATAAAATGCACGACGAGAATATACCATCGGAAAAAAATTAAATCGCTGGAGTGGTGTTTAACGCAGGTAGATAGGTAATTCTCTTAAGGTGTGACAAAAAGATAAAATGTTGAGGTTGCGAAAGTAGAAAAGTTATATGGGAGGGGGATTTCCCCCCGTTTAGATAGGAGAGGCAGTTTTCTAAAAAAAAAATATCTAAAACAGAAAAAAACATTATTGTAACATATACAACTTCATGATAAACTTTTTTGTAAGGCCAGACATCGCTTCTCTTTTTTAGATAAGGTTGTTAAAGTAAACAGCTTTTGAGAAATTGATTTCAATCTTAAAGTTTTGAAAAATATACCAAACTAATTTATACAATTTAAAATTCTACGTAGTAAATTCAATGCTCTTATCTTATTCTTAATATATCTAAGCTCTAAAAACGGATGGTTCTAGGACTTTTAATTTTCAAAATATTAAAAAACAAATAAAAACAACTTCTTAGTACGAAAAAAAAACTAATTTGATAGCAATCAATTAGTAATTGCTGGAATAATCATGTCAACGTATTCGTCCGACACAAAAAAAAAGTTGTTTCATTTATTTTTTTAATATTTTAAAAAGTTAAGTCCTAAAATCATCCGGTTTTCAGTGTTTGATTAATCATTGATATTATGAGCTTTGATGAATTTTGAAAACAAAAGTAGTTAGAGTCCGTAAAATAACTAATATAAAATTTAAAAAAAAATTAAAAACTACATTTTTTTAAATTTAACTCAAGCTTTAAGAAAACATGTCGATTTTTTTTTAGTAAATAGAAAAGACTTTCCCATCCTCTACAACATAACCTTCATGCTTTATCTTTTTTTCACACGTTAGGTAAATCACCATTTATCACATATAGGAACATCGATACCCTCCCGTATAAAAATGTATTAAGCGAAATTTGACAAAATTTTAAGGCGTCGAAAAAAACTTCTTGTTAAGTTTTTTAGTTTTGTATTTAGAGAATTTTCAGCGGCTTCTTTAAATAAAAAATTGTAAATTATGGATTTATGTAGATACAAAATTCTTAAAACATTTTTAAGGAGAAATTTTGGAATGCAAATTAAAAGAAAATAACAAACTTTTTTAATTTGTTTTTGAAACATGGGATTTTCAAACAAAAATCATAAACCTTTTTAAAAATTCAAAATTTCTATACAAAGTGATTAATTTAAATTAGTTTTGCTATAGATAAAACAATTCAAAGTCTAAAAAAAGCTTATGTAATAGGAGGTACTATTAATAGTTGCTAAGTGTATTTTTTTGTAATATTGAGTATAGTAGATCAAACTGGTTTAAGCTTGCTGAGAAAATTTCATCTAAATCGTAAGAGCCATTATTAAGAAAACAAATTTTCCTAAACAAATTTTTTAACATTATATGGAAAGTACCATTATTTTCGCATGAAAGTAAAATAAACTTGGAGACGCTTTTAGATCCTAAGGTATTAAGTTTTCAGAAAAATGTTTGTTGGATTTTTGAAAAATGGCAAGCAAAATTCTTTTTGAAAATCAAAAACTACATAGTTGATTTTTATAAAACTCGCTACTTAAGGGTTCTTTTACATTTTTAAAATTATTATAATTATTTACTTTTATTAGAAAATAACGGTACTTTCCATTAAAATAATGGGAGGCACCCGTTATCTCCAAAAATTAATATCTTAATCCGATGAGATCCCCAAAAAAAATAAAATCCAACTAGACGAAATCCCAATAGGGAATGGGGGCCAATGGACAAAATCTCAAAAAATCTACAATAATAACCAATATAGTTTTTTTTCGAATAGCATTCTTTGTGTCCTTGTTGTATTCGCTGTAGAGCTGTTAGGCTTAAATGCCAAGTTTTTGAAAAACTAGTAATTTCTATGTTTCTATGATGGTATTAAAGATACAAATATTACATGCTCATTTTCTTACAAGACCCGCATTACTGCATTACTGTTGACTTGTGAGGGAGTTGAATTTCATTAAACATCGAAGCAAGCCCAAAGGTAATTTTGTCCAACATCCAAGAAAATTAATAACATTGGCACTCTAGGCTGTTATATTATATTTACTACATCTGACTGTGGTCGTTTAGTCATAACACTAGTTTTGTGCTTTGAATCTTTATGAAATAATGAAAAGCATGAAATAGTGCGCGTGCGATTTAATTGCTTGATTCACTACTTGCACATCTTCTTTGTGGTATATTCTCCTGTGGATTTTTTTTTTAAGAGATCTTGTCTTTACTAGGTTTCAGCTTGGGGATTTTGCCTTTGGGGATTATGTGCTTTGAGCACACATCACTAATCCAACGATTATAATTTATAGATTATTGACATTCTTGAGAGTCGAATTTAGTACGCCGTCTGCGAAAACCAAAACCTTCCGTCTACGTGCGGTGAACAGAAAATCGCCTTTAAATCGCGGATTAAGCAGGAACTTTCACCGGAAAGTAACCTGCAACACGTTACTTAACTTCGTTAAAAATAAATTGTTAGATAAGTTTCAACCTAGTTACAATCTGAAAGTGGAGGTGCTTTTAGTGTAGTAAGAATCTCACACACCTTGAGGGCGCGTTTTTTGGTCCTCATAGAGCCTGATATACAGGTTTTGCACCTACCCACGGGGAAAAAAAGTTAACCCAAAACTAATATTAAAAAATCGTTAAGAAAAATATTTTGTTTCTCTTAAACGACTCCTGCGATTAAAAAAAAAAAACTTTTTCTTAAACTTAAATTAAATTAGTGCGAAAAATTATAAAAACTTACAAATAGCAACTGTTAAGTACCTCTCATAATAGAACTTTTTTTTTTAATTTTAAATGTTCTGCTTATCGCCTTAACTGTTTTACACTAATTTTCGTGAACACAAATTTTAAATAAGATTAAAATATATTGCATATAAAAATTTTCAAAAAAAAGCTTTTAAAATTTTTATTGTTTTGAAAATTCTAGATCTCAAAAACGGGTTGAAATATTTGTTTTACTTTTTTTTTAAAGCACATAAATAAATACTAAAGATTTGCATACCAAAAGTATTGTTCAAAAATGTTTTAAGAATTTAAAATACACACTTATAAAATATTTTTTTTTTTCAAAAACCGCTCCAAGGAATCAAATTTTACTCTCCCATACAATCATATCAGGAATCATATGACATTTATCGCTCATTATTTTCATCCCTTTACATTCAATTTTTTTAAACCCTCGCTTCTTGAATATAAGAGCAAGTACGTGCTACCCAGCCCAGCATTTTATGGAAGACCCGTCTGGTATACAGGTTCTTTTAAAAAAGAAAAAAACTTATGAAGAAAAAAAGGCCGTCAGACCAAATTAAAAAAAAAATTGATTCAGCCATCTTTAGACAGACAGGCATATTCCTAAGAACGTAATTAAAAGTTTGATCAAAGTCTTGAGTTTGATTTTTCTATCATCATAATAAGTCTATTTTTTTAAACCCGGATAGAATTGGACTAAGAAAAACGATGACTTTTTCATGTGTAATTGTAAAGCCCTGACAAAAACAGTGTTTTTAAAGCTTTGTATTACTAATTTTTTTAATTTCCAATTTCAAATACCTTATCTTTTATCAATTTAAGATTTACATATAGTAAGTTGCTCCAAATAATCCTTTGTTTTGTTCAACATTTGAAATAATTGTGGTTCAATATGTATAACCCGTGGTGGTTCACTATTGGTACCCATTTACACAGCAATCTAGTGCTTTGTTAAAAAAAATAAAAATTACTATTCCCCAAGAGCTTTTTTAAGATATGTCTTTTTTTATAATTCACAAAGTTTATAAACCAACTACTTATGTTAAGTAACTTAAGACCCCTAGAAGTTCAAACCAATAGATTGAAAGCTACATCAAGCCAAATAAAAAATGGTTCATTTGTTGGACAATTTTCCCTACTTGATATCGATACAATTTGTATTAACTTTGCATTTTTTCGGTAATCCGAAATCCCCGATGTATGTATGTTCGTCATATATCTTTACACTTGACAAAAACAGACACGGATATTGTTAGATTTTATTTAAACTATTTTTTTATTTTTTGACTCGGAACATTGCCTGCCCTATTAAAGAGTAAATAAAAATGGACATAAAGATTTTCCATTGAACGAAGCAGATTAGTGTTTTATTGGTTTGAAATTTGTATATAAAACAAACAAAGTTAAGTCTTCAGTAAATTGTCGTTCTGTTGCTAACTCGCTTTTGGTAAAATAGATTCAGTGTCAAAATAAAGCTGCAAAAAAAGAAGTCGGAAATAAAACTCAAACTTATATCAAACGTATATTTATATGTATTGATGCCCTTCATATTTGTCAAATAAAAATTCCATGCCATTAGATTTTCCAGGTCAGTAACAATGCATTCACTTGGTTTCTCAAATTGTGAATTTACCTCTATTGGCATACTCTTTCATTTACATATTCACTTTGTGGTAGAACATCTTTCTTTCGAAATGGACTATGTTGGTTTTAAATTTAAAAATCTATCTGCTACACTCCTTTAAAATATCACACATAAAAGAGAAGGATTCTCCTAGCAAATTGTCCAATGTCCCCAACAAATTGAATATTTGCCATCTAAACCCCCCCAAAAAACTAAAAAGAAAAAAAACAGTTTGACAACTTACAATATGTATGTCCCATGCTTCTATGCTCTCCAACAAGAAGTGACAATAGAAAAAGTATCTATAAGTAATGCATCCAAAAGGGTTGACACAAATAAACAAGTAAAAAGCAAATAACAAAAAAAAAAAAGAAACAAAAAGAAAACGATCTCTTTCTATGCTCCATTAACTGTAAACAGCCTGCGTCCATAAATGAACTCTTGTCCTATACTTCGTCCTTTGATAGGTCACCCAGTCACCGAATAAAATCAATAATGAACTTCTGTGTCCTTTAAGAAGGAAAAAAAAACAAAAAAAACATCAAGCAGCACAAAATAAACACTCAACCGAAAGAAACGACCTCCCTTTTGAAAATCTGCAAGTCAAACTGGTTATTATTTTTTGCAACGTTAAGTATCCTGGCCGTTCAACGCCATCAGGGTCATATTGTTTTTTATACTTATACATACATACATACTACTATATCACCGATGTCCTGGGTATTTTTTTTTTCTTACTTAAAATGTGTATAATTACAGACATTGTATAAACTTCATTTTTGTGTTTGTGTTTTGTAAAGAGAGTTTTTAAGAACATAAATATACGTTGCAACTTCCGGGACGGGACTTTAGTGGCGATGACAAAAATAAAGGAGTTCCGACTTTTCTACTTAAATAGGAATTTAAATCGTTGAGAGATGAAATGAATAGAAGTTTGCAACAAGGTTGAAGTTTTAAACAGATCCTTCTGTTAAAATAGGATTGCCTTGTCGTCGTTTATAAGTAATCATAATTCCTTCATTCTTTAGTAAATGACGTCACATCCAGGTATCTTGGTTCGGGTTTTCTCTCTTCATTTGCGGTGGTTTTTATCAGTGGGATTTCTTAATTGCAGAAGTTTATCATCAGATTAATTGGACAGCATTGATCATGGCTGTTAATCCAAATGCCTCGTATAGTCACCTGTGGGTCATGCAGATCTTCAATATTTTCCATTCAAGCTTTCCTAGCTTCCACTTTAAGAGGCCTCCACCCATAATTTCAAGAAAAACAAGAAATTGGGCAAATCGTAACATCGGTTGTGAAGTCCATACAATACGTATTGCAAAAAACTTAAGTGCTTATGAAAGAATGACATTTATACTAGAAAAACGTCGAGCCACTTTTTTATTTTTTTCACTTTTTTTTTACTTTATTTTAATATTTTGGTAACCTCTTTCGGAAAAATACTCAAAACTGCTTAGCTTCAACAACGGTTCTGAGAAATTGAAGTGGAAAACACATATTATATTTACGTAATTTTAAAGCTTATGAACAGAGCTAGGAAATCGTCGGAGTGGATTTTTAAGTTTGGGCTCTATTTTTGAATAATGATCTCTTGAAAAACATCAAAATTGGTAATTTTCTAATGCATTTTTGAATGTGTAATTATATAAAAACAATAACAAAACATTCCCCAAATGACAAATATGTTTTCTAAAATTGTTTCAATACAAAAGAAATGCCAAAAAGTAACCAATTATTGCAAAATAGCACAATTTATAAAAGTCTTTATTTTCAATCAAAAGTCGTTACTTTATTAAATTGGCAGTTATTAGTTAACATATTCGCCACAAGATGGCTTTTTTCGAAGATACCTTTTTTATGTTGGAAAATAAACAAAAAAAAGTATAACCAATATGAAAGGAGAGTCGGCATTTGTGTGTATGGCTTAGGCAGATGGGTGTAGAAGGAAAAGAAATAAAATGAGAGTGGTTGGTGGCTTATGCTTGATGATATTTGTGTCTGGTTTTGATATTAGTTTTTGGTATTTGGGTATGAATTTGTTTTTTTTTTGCTGGGAATGAATTTTATGAATGGTGGTGGTTTTTTTGTCTTAATTTTTGCTCTACCGCGCGGTTGTGTAGGTACACTTGCAGGTTGTCGATCGTCTCGATCCTTGGAAAGATTTTCTTTTTTCTGTTCTTATTTCTTTTGAGAGTTTTTGTAGGTCATCAAAATACATATGTTTGTATGTACATAGGTATATGTTGGTAGGTTTCAAGGAAAGTTTTTTCTTTGAAGGATTTCTCTGTTCTCACGTATGAGGGTCGAGAATATATTTGTTTGTAATGATTGCAATGCTAGACTTGGTGTCGGTTGTTTCTTTCTGTCATTTTTTGCTGAGCGTGCAAAGTGCAAAGAAACATATTTTTACGTTACTAATAACCTATGTACGGATTTTAATTCTTTAATAATGTTAATAATAAATAAATTTCAGAAATGTTTTTATGTACTTTCTAGGTAACTATTTGTCTAGATTTATTTATATATTTGTAGTTGGGAGAAAGCCAGATTTAGTTGATTTGTTTTTAGATAAGAATTTGCTTTTTGGAGGAAGGTTCCTATAGGTATACCTATTTTAGGACAGTAAATTAATGGTACCTACCTACTCACATTTAAACTCGAAGAATTTACTTGTGCTTTTTGAGTAAAAGTTTATTGATCTGTATAGGTATAATTATATATTTAAAGTGAAACTAGGTAACCCGGCAAACGTTGTTCTGCATAAAAATTCGCAACTTAATTTGACATTCAACAGCCAACATCTAATTTCAATTTAGCAGCTTTGTGCCTAAGTTCTGTTACTGTTGCAGCAATAAAATAGGCAGAGTATCAATGAAATTTGAAACAACATATCTACATGATTTTTGTTTAATTTTTCAACGTTTCTCAACCAATTTTCTAGACAGTTACAGAACATAGACACAGTTTTTTTCCCCCGAGCACACATCAAATACAGTAAAAATAAACTGGGGTAAAAAATGTGTGTCATATAAATCAATTATAAAAATAGGATAAGTAAAGGAAGGAAGACGAAAAATACCATAAACTTCTATTTGGAAATCGAAATTGGAACTGTAAAATGGTTTTAATTTTGGTTCATACCCATATTTTTTTTAAATCCAATTTTTTTCAAATTTTCGTCTGTAGTACTATTGAAATTCTAAAGGAGCTTTTGTATAAAAGTTTTGATTGAAATCAGCTGAGCTGTTAATGAGAATATTGAAAGTCAAAAAACCATTATATGGCATGTACGGTTAATAAAAGTAACCATTTTTCTATCCAGAAAGTAGCCCATACAAATATAATGATAGGTACACTGATTTTTTTGTCAAAATCGTTGGAGTGGGTTTTGAGAGACTTGAAATTTTCCTTATGGGATGTTTGGCAGGCAGGTAGCGTTATTTTTGGAGATAATAAAATTTCAATTTCCCCTCTAGGGAATAATAAAAAAACTTTTAGTTCAAAATTTGAATAAAATCGATTGGTTTAGGCTGTAGGTCGAGGAACAGACAGACAGAACTGTGCCACCCACTTTTTTCGTGTTCTCTATCATCGGTATGTCATGTTTAACTATTTTTATCTCAAATTTTTGTATGCACGAGTCCAACACTGGCAATAATACCAACATATACATACATGTAGTAAAAAAATCAACACTCAGTTTTCAATAATTTTTCTTAATAAATGTGAATGTGCACAAGAAAATCTGAACAAAAAATTTGATGGTAAATCCTACACATGTGTGGAGATCTTTTTTGTTTGTCCTTATTGCTTCTTCTTATATATAGGGGTTATTATATCAGAAAATTGTTGAAGCAAAAGTTTGCTTTCACTAGTTTACTTGAACTTTTCAATTTTTATTAACTTTTTATAATAAAACTGAAAGTGCAAAAGCAAATGTAAATAAGGATGTTGATGGATTCTTATAAGGGTTTTTGTTCTTCCTTATGTCTTTTCCTTCCTTATGATGATGATGGGTCATTTTCGCGACAAAAGTTTTGTTCGGGTCGTCAATTATCATTTCGTTTTACCTTTTTACAAAGTTTAAATGAAAATGCAAATTGTACCTATACCTTCAAAATTAACGATAAATTCAATGTTATGAAAATCTCAACAAAAGGAGGGTAAAAAAACTTGTTTTTTTTTCATAAAAATATTTGCCAATTTTCCCGTATCAGTCCCTTCAGTGATCTTATTCGATAGGCAACCATTTTACCTTTATTTTTAAACATTAACCAAAATAATGCGACCAACCGCATACATAAATTTATGTGTAGTATTTTATCCAAGTTATAAAAAGTGTGCATGGCAGCGGGTGAATTCTGATAAAAAAAATGTTTATGTATAAAATTTTGTCTAGCTAACACAAATCAACTTTGAACATTTCATCCAGATTTTCAAAGATGTTTTCAATGCATTTCTATAAAAGTGGACGTGGTTGTCGGTGGATCCCAAAAAAACAACCTACGTTTTTTTCTTACGTATACAAAATATTTTTGATACCTTTGGTAATCTCTGGTACCATTTCTGAGAAATCAAGATTTAAAAATCGGGGTGGCAGTGCGCGGATTTCTTTTTCTTAAAAACGATAAAAGTAGTGCGATGCTGTGGGTGGATTTAAAAAGCTAACTTCATTTTTTCCTAACTCATACAAACTATTTTTGATGCCTACAATACTCTTTAGAGCCGGTTTATAAAATTCAAGATATATAAAGTGGGCGGATGTTAATAAAAGAAAATCTAAAGTTTTTTCTTGCTCACACAATCAACCCTGAAGATTTCATCCAAGTCATTACGGTTATTTTCTCGATATAGAGACATGATAAAAGAGCGAAGCAAGGTTGTGGGGGGATTTCAAAAAATCACCTACCTAGTCACGTATTTTATATGACAGCAAAATAATCAAAACATAAAAGAAACTAGGTAAGTATGTATTTAATACCTATGGTATTTTACTATACCAAATTTGTCGAATTGCGCTACGAACTGCTGCCCCATCCACCGTATTATCCAGATTTGGCCCCGTGGCCCGTACGACTTCTCACTCACAGGGCAGAGATTTCAGTCAAATGATGAGGTCATCGCCGCTACGGAGGCCTACTTTGCAAACCTCAAGAAAGCGTATTTTTCAGACGTGCTAAAGAAGTTGGAGCATCGCTGGGTCAATATTGAAAAATAAATCGCCACGACTAAGTAGGTATGTACTTATAGGACCACCCTCATATATAAATACTAGGTACCTAGGCATATGCTTACATATACCTATCATATTCCTACATAAATTGGCATAGCCCAGCCGACCGACGACGATAGCCCCGAAGTGACTATGTATCTACCACAAAATTGCAGTGAAATAAATTGGATAAAAAACTTAATTAAAAAAAGTTTGTATTTTTTCCTTCCAATGAATTTTCTTTAGTTTATCAAAATGTCGAATACCTAACAAAAGCAAAAATACAATATGTTGCCAACTAACTTTGAAATTTCAGTAAAAACAGTAAAGCATAATGCATCTACCTGCTACAACAATAACTCTAGATAAATACGATTCAAGGTCAACATCACCAATTTTCCATTTATGTAGTGAAAATATATTTTTCGTTTTTCAAATGTTCCACGATCTCGCTAGGAATGAAAAAATAACAACCCAATATTTCATACCTAAAACACAACGAAAACGTAAAACGTACATGCCAATAAGTAAACACATATCACATACAGATACAGAAGGCAATGCAAACTTAAAAAACAAGCAAGCAAAAAAGAGAAGCTTGTGTGTGTATATTACCTACTCTTATAACTCTGTGTATCGTTTGCCTTTTTCCTTCTCTCATGCAGAGTGGCTTTTTTGCTTTTATTTTTATTCGAAGTTCCGATCTTCGAATCTGAGTTCGACATTTTGGGCAGAGGCCTCTTAAGTAAAATATGTAGGTCCCCTAATACACAATCATTCTTTGCGTCTGACTCTTTGTTCGAAATCCTCTTTGAAAATCATCCTGGTGAGTCACGTGTTATAACACGAACTTCTCGACGCTGGATGCAAAATTGACAGTTCTCTTTACTGTTTAAGAGGTTTTAGAGAATCCGTATAGGAAAAATACGGAGAATGCTAAAAAGAAACGGCAAAAAGAGTCATCCATCTCATCTTTCTTCACTTCCGCACTTATTATATTCGAAAAGAGACGCCAAGAATCATCGTGTTATAAGGGACTAAGGGGCGGAATGAACCTTAATTTCTTCATGAGTGTCAAGTTAGTAAAACAACTTTGGAGAATCAAAAAATGAATAGGTGGCTAATTTGCCGTTAATTAGTTGTGAACGTTTAGAAATTGTCGTTCAATGTTTTCTATGTTTTTTTGGGTGCTTTGCTTAGTTGATACCAAGTTAGCAAACACCTTGTCGAAAATCAGTAAAAACTTCTTATACCTGATAGTTGACGGCTTAATAATTTGCCGTTAATTAAAAATAAATAAATTTAGTGGCGCAACAGCTCATGCAGAACCAGGGCCTAGTGACTTACAACTCTCAACTATTCCTGTGTGCGTGTTTTTGGCAGGAATGGAGGGGACCTACAATTTTTTGCCGAGTCCGAACGGCTGGGTGAGAAGCACTTATTCATGCCAAGTAATACTCTTGGAGGATTTGTCACTTCCTCGCAAGAGGTAGTACCTCGGAAAAAAACATTTCTGTTTTTAGGTGGCAGTGGCCGGGAATCGAACCCAGACCTTTGGCATGACAGCCCTACGCACTAACCATCATGCCACGAGGTACTACAGGCCGTTAATTATTAGTGACAAAATTAATTTGATCGTGCGATGTTTTCTATGTTCTTTTGGGTGATTTGCAAACTTGATATTAAGTAAACAAAGCAACTGTAACGGATCGAAAAATGGGTAGGTGCATAATTTGTTATTAATAAGTCGTTAATTAGTCGTGACAGTCTCGAATTTATCGTTCTGTGTTTCCTATGTTTCTTTGTGTGCTTTTCTAGCTTGACAAATCTCAAAAAACGGTAAAAACTTCCTATGCTTAGTATTTTATGGCTAAATAAATTGCCGTTAGTTAGTCTTTAATTATTTATGAACAATTTTATCTAATCGCGCTGTTTTCTATGTTTTTTCTTGCGTTCTTTGCTAGCTTTATATCAAGTAAGCAAATTTTCTCTTAAAAAGGGGTAAAAACTGCTTATACCGAATGGTTTATTGCTTACTAATTTGTCGTTAACAAGTCTTGAATTAGTTTTGACAATCCAGAATTTGTCATGCAATGTTTTCTATGTTTTTTGCATTCTTTGTTAACTTCACATTAAGTAAGCATATCACTACCTCAAAAAGTGGTAGAAACTGTCAAAACTAATTGACGGCAAATTATTCACCTATCGATTTTTGATTTGTCAGAGTTGCTTCGCTAACTTTACACTCATTGAAAACAGATAATCCAAAAACACATAGAAAACATCGCATGATAATTGGATTTTTTTCATAACTAAATAACAACTTATTAATGGCAAACTGTTAAGCCTTAAAATATTAAATTTTAGAAGTTTTTACAACTTTTCAAAAAAAAACATAGAAAACATAGAAGGACAAATTCGAAATATCAAGTTAGCAAAGCACCCAAAAAAACATAGAAAACATTGAACGACAAATTCTAAGTTGTCACAACTAATAAACGACTAATTAACGGCAAATTATCCACGTCTTCATTTTTCGCTTCGTCAAAGTTGCATTGCTAACTTGACACTCATAATTTCTTCTCAAAATTGATCCCTATAATAGATGCGATCAATCAGTAGTCGGGCAGATGGGAGATAATGCTGTGGCCATCTTTTGAAGCCTTCCAACTTGGATTTGGTTGAGTGGTCCTTTATGTTTCTTATGTAAGAACTCATAGAATGACTAGTCACAAGGATTTGGAATTTAGGAGCGAAAAGAACCAACTGATAGCAGCGTGGAGATGTTGTTAAAGAATAGTCTTAGCTTTGTTCCTTGAGCAATTCCTGTTCAGATGCTTGTGGTTGTTGCTTATTAACTAGCTATCTTCAGTTTGGTCTAAGGTAGGAACAATCTGGAATCGGAAATTAAATTAAAAATAATTAACTTCGACTCCCATGATAACGGCTTTGGTTCCAAGCAATCTACGACTGGGAATCATGGCTTAAATATTCTTCTAAACAGACAAGGATCAAGGTAACTTGATCCTTGTCTGTTTAGAAGATGATATTCTTAAAAGTCTATGTGGTTTTGCTTTGTGAAGTTGATTCACTGATGTGGCCAAAGCTTTGAACTTTTTTTCCTTGCATAGCGCAGCGTAGTACCTCGTGGCATGATGGTTAGTGCGTAGGGCTGTCATGTCAAAGGTCTGGGTTCGATTCCCAGCCGCTGCCACCTAAAAACAGAAATGTTTTGTTCGCGAGGTACTGCCTCTTGCGAAGAACTGACAAATCCTCCAAGAGTATAATTGTCATGAATAAGTGCTTTCTCATCTAGCCGTTCGGACTCGGTAGAAATGGTAGGTCCCCTCCATTCCTGCCAAAATACGCACACAGGAATGGTTGAGAGCTGTAAGTCTCTAGGCCTTGGTTCTTCACGAACTGTTGTGCCACCAAATTTTTTTTTTTTATAGCGCAGCGTAATTTCTGGATACTGTGAAGCTAGTTTTCTTCATTGGTGGTGCCAGATTGCTCACAAAATGTTTCTTCGTTTCATTTTATTTCATTTCATTTTCTTTCATTTCATTTCATTGCATTTCATTTCATTTAATTTCATTTCATTGCATTTCATTTTATTTTATTTCATTTCATTTCATTTCATTTAATTTCATTGCATTTCATTTCATTTCATTTCATTTCACATCAAGATTTGGCGCAGTATCACACAATCAGCGACTGCAAAGTCATACCAACTCCGAAATGGAGACCGTCTTAAATGTACGAGACAATGTTCGGAGATTAAGAAGAACCAAGCCTCATGAGCTGATGGTCTAAAAGCTATGGAAAGTGTTATAACTTAAACTTCCCACAATGCGACTGATAAATTAAGAAAGAAAAATCATTTGTCGATCTTTCATAGATTGGTCCTGATTCACCGGTGGTTTTAGTGCGGTAAGAGTCCCACACTACTTGGTACCGATTCTTACCGAGTGTCTTTTGAAGATTTCCATCGGATAATAAAAAAAAAAAAAAAAAAAAAAAAAAAAAAAGATTTGTCCTACATACTGCCCGTTTACACAATAATTGTCTGTTCATGTTGGGAGTGCTACTTTTTGGCTCACGGAGAATCACCAGAGGCCAGGCTTTTGGCGTGATAATCCAAAACACCTAACCAACCAATACACCGTGGGGTTCTACGGCCTTATATACTTGTGGGAAGAATTTTCATGGAACAGTGGAATGAGAATATGGTGTTCACTGTCATGAAATCTAAGAAATCATTATTGACTGCGGTGAGGCCTCTCAGTTGGAATTCAAACATTATATCCACTCTGTATTATTGTCTGCTACAAAGTGTAGTTGATGTTAGTCTAGAACCATTATTCCAATTTCAAAAGATACTAAAGGTACACAGTTTCTCACCAGGTATGTAATCCTCTGTACACTTAAGTTAAATATTTATAAATTCGTCAACGGTGAAGAAAATATTTTCGAAAAGTGTTCCAAGCTTAACCATTTTCAAATATGTAGGAACTTGGTATGCGACATTAACAAAAGTTGACCACACTTATACTTTGAAATTAACGTTAAGTGTTGTAATAGTTAAGACCATTAATGGAGAATTTAAAAATGGCATTTCTAACCATTGAAAAAGATACATTTTGAGATCAAAGAAAGGGAAAGAGTTTGTAGAAATGTTAAACAAAAGCCCCTTATTCTTAATAATGAAAACTTTCACAATGGAGCCTTTTCCTTTATAGCTAGTTCTTCTTACTCACATCATGAATTTTTCAATCCACCCTTGAAACATTAAAATAAAATAACTAAGGCAAACATTCGTTAGTGTAAATTTTCTCGCATTCTAAGTGATTTTCATTAAAGTCCTTGCTTAAGTGGGTTGAAAAGGGGTCGTCGTTGTCGGGTGGCCGGTGTGTGGTGCTTGATTGAGGTATAGGTATGCCCAACTGTTGTAAATATTTTCTTATCACTGACAGGCATAATAATTTTCCATAAGCTGCAGCGCAGTAACAGCTTCTATACTTATGCCCGAGTCCTTGTGTTCAACGGTAAAATACCAAAATGGCAAAATGATAAGAAAGGACAACCGAATTGGAATGGGAATCTTGGTGTAAGTGTTAGTGTTGTTGTTGTTCATTAACAGCATGAGGGAGTATAAAAAAAAAACAGGAACAAAAAACTAGCTCAACAATAAAACAACAACAATGTCATCATCAGCCCCATCTTAAATAGGAGTACAGGAAAAAAGCTGAATCAACACAACGACATAAATATCATAATTATGTTTATTTTCTCCAGTCAGGACATACAAACACAAAGAAACTCACTCTCACTTACACACACACACACCCACACTGTTTGTGTTGACTGAGTTTTTGTTGCATTTACATTTTAGTTAGCTGTAAGCGTTTCATTTCCGAGCGGATGATGATTTGCCTTTGCCATTTCTAAAGGAAGAACTTTTGTCATTAGAAGTGTTATTGTCTGTGACACAGAGGGGGCCTGCTAGGTTATGGCAAGAGAGGGTGTGCGAAACAAATAAAATATTCGTCACTGCTCATAAATTTTATCTTGACCCTCCTTGATTGCCACGACAAGTCGAGTCGAAGCTAAGTCAGTAGAAGTTGATGCCTGTATGACAACAACAACCAAGACGCTCTTCTTAACAAATGAAGCTTTCATAGGTTAGGGTATGGTGATAGAAGATGGGGACACTCTTGCTTAATTGCCCGCTAAGAATTGTTAAAGATTGCATTTTGAAAGACAAATACCATTTGATTTGGGTAAGAAATATTTTTTTTTTCATTTTTTATCTCGTTGTCTTGTGATGTAGTTACTCTGAAATGAAGTATATACAAAAAATTATAATAATTAAGAAAGATTTGGTGGGAAGAAGAAATTATTTTATCTTTCTTTTTTTTTTGTATAGAAAATGTGTTGGTGATTAGGTACAATTTATAGGGCATTAAGGTGACAGAATCTTTTGTTGTAATCTCATTATGGTCGCAGAGTGAATTGTTCAAGTTGAAAATATTATGGCATTCAATTTATTTTTTTTAAGTAGTTCATTTTTTAAAATGTGGTCTTGGTTACCAGTTTTAATATTGAAGATAACAATTTGAAACCAGGAGTATTATTTTTTGTAAATTAAGTTGAAGAAGTTGGACTCCATTTAAGAAAATAAAAATATTACCTGAACACAGATAAGATTGAACTCAGAGATTTCATTTGTTGTGCCTGTATTATTGAACATCTACGCTCCTATTTTTAAGCCTTAAGTTCGTTGTTTTTAACCAAAATATTAATTAAATGCACGACTGTGTCTCACGAACTTGCGGCTGAGGGTTTTAAAAAAATTGTTGTTAGAGTAAAGTCGGGTAATGTGGGTCTTTCGGTTAATTTGGATTTGTCGAGTAGTGGTGGACCACCGTCTTTTTTCGCTTCTTTCTTCGCTAAATTTTAGTTAAACCAGAGTAAGCTAGCTAATCCTTAAAATAAATAAGCGCCGAGTTAAGTGAGGAAAAACTTTATCTTTCAGCTGTCAAAAATCTATGGCCATCGATGTGCAACACTTTGAATATTATCCTTCTACACCATTTATGCAACTACAACGGACAATAACTTTCACTATCGAAGAGATGGCGTCACAACTAAAAAAGCACTCCATTTGGTCCTTGAACTAACTTAAACTGAAAAACATGTTACTGAAGTTAACTCAGTTTTAACCCCGAGAATTGGATGATCTCGCACTGAAAAACTGGTCCTAAATATTTTTGAAACTAGGTGTACCTCAGGTGTAAGAATGTGTGAGACTATAAGGGCCAGTTTTTCATTGCGAGATTTTAAAGTGGCAAATTTTCCAAAAATCACTCAGGTAAACAAGTAATGTCAAGTAATGCCTGGAAACTTTGCTCCTCTCTATTTTGTACGCGACTATAGAAAGTTTGACTAAGACAACAATTGTTCAAAATTGCAAGCTGAATATTTCTTGTGTCCACACTTTTTCCCTTCGACCAGCAGGCATTGAAATATATCGATGTACAAATTTTACGTAAGATTTTAAACATGTTCGGCACGTGCTCAGGTAGGTTTAACACCTCAAAAGCTATTATTATGTTATGACATGACTTCTTATGTCGTTGGCTCTCAGTCTGTTATGTCATTGGATTACTTGAAAGAATGTCAATATATGTAAGTCTTAAAGGGACATTAAGTGGGACAAATTCCAACAAAAAGGTTTTTGATGGTTTTTATGCAAAATCGCACCGTCGAAAGTCACTTTTTTTCAAAATGGCGTCCGGTTACACTGGAAAACAGAAAACAATCTGTAATTTTGGTAATTTTTGTCGAAGAATTAATTGCAAAAAATAATTGTTCTCCATATGGGACCGGAAAATGGTATATTTTTGAACATATCCTTTTTGTGTGGTTTTTGTCTAAGGTACAGTATTCCAAATAGTAAAAACTGAAAACGAAAGCAGTAAACTAGTGTTTCCCAACGTACGAAGGCAAACAAAATCTCACTTTCGCACTAATTTATTTTCAAAAAGAGTCCGGAATCAATCTTGGCTTGTTCAAACTTTTACTTGTTCCAAATTGTGAACGCTTTCCCAGGTATTCTGTAAAGAACAAAATGTGAACATGAGGGACTTAATACTACGTTTTTATTAGGCCAAATGAGGTTATTTCGTTGATAATTTCCAAATTCATCAGAAATCATCTGATGTTATGTTGAAAATTACATAAAAACTAACGAACACACCCAAAAAGGGTGTGATTTTATATACAAATGTCAAAGCGGAAACAAAAAAATAACAACAAGCTACTAACAGCCAATAGAAATTGAAAAATGAAATGGCTTCGCTACCCTTATTAATACTCCAGACAATCATTTACAACTCAAATTTTGATAGATTTCAATGTTTTCGAAAATGTGATAAGTGATTGTTACCGCTATAGATGTGATTGTTTACTATCTGGAAAATTTATTGCTGGATTTAAAAACATAATTTTCTGGTGTGGTTATTTCTTCATAATTTTTTAACAAGGTTTTAAGTGAACATTTCAAAATTTTCAGTGTTAAAAATTAAACATAATGTTGGGGGGACATACACTTTTGGAAATGTCTTGGTGGGGCATAGCACAAAAAAGGTTGGGAAACACTGCAGTAAAGCAAATATTGTAACAATTGCGTAATTTTCTTTATCAAGTATAAATTTAAAAAGAAATACAAATTATTTACAGAAAACCTGTTTTATTTCATACCAATTAATTGATTTACTAGGTTGCTTGGTATTTAAAAATGGAAAAATTCTACTAGTGCATTTAATTTTTTTTATTTTGGTAGATCAATTACGGCGTTTATTTGGTCATAATATATAACAAAAAAATAGTACGTGCACCTAATCGGGCAAATGTTTTCTAAAAACAGAAATGTTTTTTTTCGAGGTACTGCCTTTTGTGAGGAACTGACAAATCCTCCTAGAGTATACTTGTCATGAATAAGTGCTTTCTCATCTAGCCGTTCGGACTCGGCAAAAAATTGTAGGTCCCCTCCATTCCTGCCAAAAATACGCACACAGAAATAGTTGAGAGTTGTAAGTCACTAGGCCTTGGTTCTCCACGAGCTGTTGTGCCACCAAATTTATTTTTTATTTTTTTACCTAATCGGGCGTGACTGTACATACAGTGACTCAACTTTTTGATCAAACAGTAAACAGAACGTTAAGCTTTTACCTGTAAGTTTTTAGTTTTTTAAGATATTTCAACGTAATTTTAAACATAATAATAAAACAATATTTCAATTTAGTAAGGAAGGTTAGGATATCAGAATTCAAGTCTTAACTTAATTTGATTCAATGAAACACAAAAATGTGCATTTGATAAATGAGTTAACTTTGTGAAATTGTTCCTGGTAAGTGCCTCGCGTGGCCGCCTTTTGCTTTGGAGACTAATTTTATTTCATTACATAGATTTCGTAAATGCTTTCTACTGATTTGAAACGAAACTCTGCCAAACAATACGGAAGTGGTGTCAAAATGATGAACAAAGAAAATGCCATCTAATTGGTCATCAATTGGTCAGAAAAGGTCAACTAATCCTAGAAATTGGACAGCCCAAGATAACTTGTAATCAAGTCTTAAAGTTAATTAAAGTCACGCGCGATTTTTGCCACTTTTGCAAATTTCCCATCAACGAGGTGCCAAAAATCGCTATGACGTTGAATTTTTGTTTTGACTTCAATAAAAAATCATAAAGGAATATGTATGGATGGCCAATTTTTGAAAATAGCTGACCTTTTATGACTGTGAGGTGACCTTAAAACGAATTTTTAAAATTCATAGAAATAAATATGACTGACAAATAACTGTAAATAGTTGACCTTTTATTACGATCTGCAGATCTATTGGATGGTATACTTTTTGGAAATTTCCCATAAATGAGGTTCCAAGAATCGTGCGTGACCTTGAGTGACCTTGAAAAACTTTAAGCCTTTATAACTAATTATCAAGAGATGACCAATTTCTAGGACTAGTTGACCTTTTCTGACCAATTACTGACCAGTTAGATGGCATTCTCAAATATCAAATTTCTCAAAAGTCCAGAGCTCAATACACTGCCCTATTTTTTTCATAAAAACCACATACATATTTCGAAAACGAAACGGTGGAGTTTTTTTAAACTTATTGTCTTGACAGTATTTTAAAAATATCATAAAAATATTTTACTGCAACATACATACATTATTACCCAAAACTATCGGTAGGTTATACTAACGGTACCTTAAAAAAATATTGAAAAACCGCAAAGGAAAATAATTTTTCTCAAAAACAGGGATAAATTAATAAATTTTGTCTGCGTTTTTTTCCATTTTTGTATCATAAATAGTAGGACACATCATTTTAAATTATTATGTGAAAAAAATTATTGGCTAATTATTATTATACTACCCATTGTGCGTGCATATATTTTTTCAATACAAAAATGCACCAAAACAGCTAATAACTTTTTTCAAACAATGATTTGAAATATCATTAACTTATTTTTCTTATTGGTTCCTAGACTAGCTGCTATACATTCTTGCCGATTGTCCTTTGAAATATTTTTTTCTGCTAAAAGCTGAAAAAATTAATAATAAAATTTTTAAAAAAGTATTTTGCGAATTAACATAAAAAGATTATGTTTATAATCCATGTACATAATTTTTTAATCAAAATAATGAATAATAAATTTTACAAACTTTCAATCCTAATTTTGTATCTCTGAAAATTGTATGCTTTATCTTAAGCATAATTGCGTAATATTTTTAAAACTTTTTTTCTTTTTTTTTCAGGTAAGTTCAAAGAAGACGAAATGACAGTCAATACATATTTGTAAGTTAAAGATTTAATTTACTTTAAATTACCTAATATTAAGTTTAAATTATGACCATTAAAGATAATCGCTTTTGAATTGAATACATTTTTGTTTAAACTTGGATGTAGCTATAACTGTCATCGTGGGGATAAGTTCTACCAACGTCACAATTTTTTTTTCTACTTGAACGAAATTTCCAAGGCTATAAAGTTTTAGAAAAATTTTAAGAATTAATATTAGCAGGGTGTTTCAGAATCTTCTGCTTAAATACCACATTCTTCTAATAGGGATTGGACTTAATATTTTACCTCAAAAATGTCAATAGAAAATAACTGAAGTTATAAAAGGGTACCTTAAAATCAAACAAAGTCACAGTGGTGCATAAAAGTAAACAAACAATACATTTTTTAAATACCTCTGCATGTGCATTAAAAGCCGTTTTTTTTTGTTATTTTGCTGCAAATTAGAGTGAAAATATACTACTTTAGTGGTAAATTTTTGGTCAAGGTATGGAGAAAGTATGTTAAGTGCTATAAAATAATGAAATTAAGAAAATTCTGTACAGGGTATTCCAGAATTTTATGTTAAAAAAAATGTTTTTATCAAAAAAATAAAAGTGTATTTTCTTTTAAAATAAAACTCAAATGTTAATGTTTCTATAATTACAGAGTATTTAAAACTAGTTCAAGTGAAAGAATAGAGGAAAAAGAATCATTTAAATTTTGTTTGTGTTACAAAAAGTTTTTTTTTTATGTATTTAGTGGCACATTCTTTTGTTAGTCCCAGATCCATAAACAAGGCTAAGGCGTTTGCACTTTTATACCTTAAAGGATCTTTTTGAGGAGTGCGAAGGATTGCTCTTATCCTTTTAAGTTTTTGTGGACTAGCTTCTGATACTGCCTTGGTTATATCGGCCTTCTGCTTCTCATGATCCTTGTCATATTTTATAACCTAGGCCGTTGAAAGATTTTCAGAGGTGATGTCTTCAGTAGCATTGATCAATTTCTGTTTCTTCGTAAATGACTAGCATTCCGTCATAGATTTTATTGGCCTCCCTCTAGAATTATTTGATGTACTTGGTAAATTTTCCGTTTCATCTGTCCTTTTAAAATCAATGCAAAGAACATTTGACAAACAAAATTAATTTTTCTTTAATAATTATAGTTTTGATCTATAATAGGCTGCATGCCATTTTGGCTTAGCGTTTTTTATAAATTGGTATTAATATTTTATCGAATTTTGCTTTTTCATCAAGATGACCAGTCATCTAAAAGGTTATATTTATTTTTTACAGCTGCTACCTGACTTATCATAAAAAACTATCTGATTTATCCTTCAAAAATATTATCTAGATTTAAATATTAATTATATGTAATTATAAATGAATTTTGTACATGAAGGAATAATGTTTTTATGACCACTTGCATTTTAAGGATATAATAAAAAAACCATAAATAGAAGAAAAAAAACCTTTTTTAATAAAATATCTCCAAACCGCAAATATGCAAAAACTTTGCAGCTGGATTTTTTACTTAATGTTTTAGAAGTATTCAAAGATTAAAATTTCGTTGAGATTAGTCCAAGCACTCCTAAGCGGGCTTTTATTACTCAACTCAAAGTCAAAAAATGACCCTCCCTTGGGGTTTTTTTTTGTGCATTTTTATCTTCGCTAAAAAAAGTAGCATGTTAATTACAACAACAACCTGGTATAATTCTGTATTTTTGTTGTATTTAACATGCTACTTTTTTCTAGGTGAAAATAAAAATGCACTAAAAAACAGGGCTGTTTAGATTGGGAAGATTGAGACCGGTCTCACTGTAGTTTCTGGGCAAGAGAAGTGGGGGGTCAGGGATGTCGTGAGGCATAAACAAAATATAAACACCGACCTCATGAGACTGATTTGTTGTTGTTTCAATGTACAAAACATTAAAGTTGTTGTTGTTTCTATGTGTTTTGAGGCGTCTCGAATGTTCGAATGTAGGAACGATGAGACTCACGAGTCCGGACTCAATTTTCCCAATCTAAACAGGCTAATTCATATATAGTTTTTCGTCGGACTACTTGTCTAAAGTGATTGTGATTGTGAAAGTGATGCTTGAAGAAGCCATTTTTTAAAATGGCGTCATTCAGTAGTAAGTGTGTAAATTTGACAACAATTTTAAACGAAATTACCTCCTTTGAAAACGTAAAGACTCTCCCAAAATAACGTGAAATCATATGCCGTTTAGACCAAAGGAGGTAATTTCGTTGTAAATTTCCAAACTCGATGCGAAATCATCTCATTTCTAATACAAATTCACATTTCGAAATGAGATAATTTCAACCAAATTTGCATGATGATTGGAAATTAAGTCAAAACCTATTGAACACACCCAATTGGCGACATTTTGAATAGCTCTGAAAAGGTTTTGTATGAAAATGTCAAAGCTCAATTGAAGTGGAAAGAATAAAACAACAACGAAAAGCGCTTAACAGCCAGTTGAAATTCAAAAATGAAATGAGCTGTCAAACGAAATTACAAATGAAAACACTTTTTTTTTATTTGCAAAATCATCACAGTTTGGCTCTAATGAAAACGTAGTATTAAAGTCTTCTCAGGCTGTACAAACGTGGTTCAAATTTGATCCGTGATTCAATCGTCGATTTGGTCGAGTTAAATGATGTCCAATGGCGGTTCAAGCTAGTAATAGGCTATTATAACATACTTGAACCTCTTGTACCATCGCTGAACCTTATTTGACTCACCGAAATCGATGTTTCAAAATTGCTGAACCACGTTTGTACAACTGGCACGTATGTCGATTTTGATTGAATTTTAGAATTGTTCCATTACAATCGAATATAGTAAACCTTCTACTCCAAATTTACCATATTCGATAGAACCAGTTTCATACATAAACAACTAAGAGCCTGTTTCGATTGGGAGAATTGATTCCGGACTCTTGAATCTAATTGTGCCTACATTCGAAAATTTGAGGCACCTCAAGACACATAGAAATGAAAACTTCAATGCTCCTAACTAACAATTTCGCTCCTACATTCATCCATAGATGCTTTTCGTTTTCATTCATCCTACGCATAAAAGCATTGCATAAAACTCCATAGAGTAAAAAAGGCGACATTTTTTCACTCCTATTGTACCTTTATGTAGTTAATTATGACAGTCTTAAAGAGGTTCATAAAAAACTTTAAAAAAAAGTTATTGGTAGGTCCAAGAATCGAACCCGTGTCCCTCTGAACCAATTGTCTTGCTCAATAACCGCTCCAACAATCTCTGATATACAATTCAGTGCATTAAATTGGCATCGCTTTATCTTGAATTCCCTCCTATGTGAAATAAAGTAAGCATTAATAAGAACAAATTTTGTTCAATAATAATATAAAATAAGAGATTAGCATTTTTATTTATTATTTTCATTTATTTATTTGTTGCCTAATTTTAACTTAATTTATACCATTTATTTTTTACTGCTATTGTTGTTATAAAAAGCTTAATTTTTTTTGAAAACCAAAAACAAAATGTGATATTTTTCTAAACTTTATGTGCAGTAAAAAAATTAATTTTTGAGTGCACAACTATTTTTAATTTTCAAGAACGTGACCCCCCCTCCCTCTGGGCAAAATCATGGATCCGCCCTTGGCCGCCAAGCCGGTGGCAGTTAAAGCAACAAAATCCAAAACCTCTAAGAAACTGAAACACAACCTTGTGAAAACTAACTCGTGAACCTTCGTACATTCTTACAAAATCTTTACCTAAAAAAAAATAAAATCTTAAATTCAACTTCTGAACCTTCGGATTTTCTTAACCAATAATAATAATTCATTTACAATGTTAGATATATTATTATGCCTCGTAATATTTTATGAAATCAATAGCACCATAATATTCTTATACACACATCTTTACCAATGTCTATGCCTATAGAATCAATAATATTTCATTCTTTAATGTTATCCGTTATTTGAAAAAAGATAAATTTATTATATGTACGAAGATTTAGTATTCCACCAGATGATACACACATTTCACTTTTGTAGTTCAGTTCAACACCTCTCTTTGTTACTTAAATATTTTATATGTCAGTTATAATATATGTAAAGCTATTACTTATTTTCCTTAGGTACAACCCAGGGTTTTTGGTTGTGTATTGAGAAAAAAAAACTCAGTAAACTCTAAATATGGTTAACTTTAACGTAATGGGCCTTCAAGGACTTTTTTTGTTGGTTTTCTGGCCATCTGGTAATAGGTGATAATATGGTGGAGTTAGTAGCAGGTTAAAATAAATGACATCCTGGAATGCTTACCCTATGGCAATCAACTTTTCATACTACCTTCATAAGATAAATGGTATAAAGTAAGGTAACTTTTGAAAAATATATCCACATAGGTACATATTTCAAAAAAAGAGTGTTTCCTGAGTAATATGCATTATTCTTGACATAAACATGCCAGTATGATACCGCAAAAATGGTCTTATTATCCTTAAATGAGTTTCAAATAGGAAGATCCGAAATGCTTAGATATTTAAAAATTAGAATGGTGATATTTTAAAACCTAAAATGGTGTCCGTAAAAAACAAAACTTGAATATTTGTGTTGAACGTATGCTATACTTTTTCATCAATGTAAACTGTCACATAAGATTTAAGGTTAAACTAACTACTTGCTTCTCCAGCTCTCAATCCATGAAGGGTTGTAGCAAAGATAATAAACAAGTAAGTTGTTATATTATCTTTGGTTGCAGCCTTAGACATGGCAGACTTCCATCCTCTTCGATCCCAAGCGCTATACTTCCAGCCATCTAGACCAAGCTTTCTAGCATCCGTAATGGCTTGGTCGTAAGTCCAAGGGAGGTTTACATCGGTCTACATCGTTATCAAACCTCGGGATTGGGATTCAAATACCATCTTTCCCAAAGCATTATTGTCAATTCAATGTGGCAGAGCCAATGTAGTCATGGTGTTTTGATTTGTTGGACTGCATCATGCATAGAATCCGCAGTTGTATCTTCTCCTCCGTTTGTCCTTACGCCACAGAGGATCAAATATCCGCCGTAGAATTTTTCTGTCGAAGGAGCCAGTCTCAGCACTCTCTTTTTGCTTATTGCCCAATACTCAGCTCCGTTTAGTCTTTCGTGTCAATACTTTTGAAACCATCTGTTGCACCAAACCGGAGTAGAACCGCTATACAAGCTTAATTCTTCACTGGATCTCCACACTAAGCTGATGTATATCGTCTCGTTTGTGGGATTAAATTTTACTCCGAGGTAGGATAAACTACTGAACTACAGGGTGGCGCACCAATTGTGCTACAATAAGAAATTCAAATAACTTTTTTTTTAATCGATGTATTTCATTTATTTTTTTTTTTATTGGTTAGAAAATTAAATTTTATTTTAAATAGTTAGTTGTTTTTAAGGATTATAGACCACAAATGACCTCCACGCTCTCCCACGCATATGCGGCACCTGATCAAAAAATTATTCATTGCGGCCTGAAGAGTTGAAGTTGGGATCGCTTCAATTATTGTCGTTATGGACTGCTTTAATTCAGTTAAATTCCTGGGCTTCGTTTTATACACCTCTTGCTTGACATAACCCCATAAAAAGAAGTCTGGTGCAGTCAGGTCAGGTGACCTTGGGGGCCAGTGAAGAGTGGAGTTCCTAGAAATTAATTTGTTTGCGAATTTGTTGTTTAGCTCCGCCATAACTGGTCTGGCTATATGTGCAGTTGCTCCATCTTGCTGAAACCAAACGCTGTTGAATGGTATACGTCTTCGGCGCAGTTCTGGGTAAAAAAACTCCTTCAACATCTTTAAATAACGGTCCCCATTGACAGTAACGGTTACACCGTTTTCTTCAAAGAATTACGGCCCGACAATACACCTTGATGAAACTGCGCACCACACAGTGACTCGTTCTGGGTGCAGTTCCATCTCATGGAGCATTTTTGGATTAGACTCATTCCATATACGGCAATTTTGCTTGTTTACATTGCCGTTAAGATCAAAATGGGCCTCATCAGACATGAACAAACAATTGATCAATGTGTTGTCTTCTTCGGCCATTGATATCATTTTTTTTGGCAAAATTCCAGGCGAACAGGCAAATCCTGAGGGTTTAACTTGCTAGTAATTTGGACTTTGTACGGAAACAAGTCTAAACCGTCATGAAGTATCCGTTGTAATGACCGTCTACTAACTCCAATTTGCCCCGATAAGTTTTGGGTCGAAACGCTCGGATTGGCCTGTATTGCAGATGCTACTGCTGCGATTGTATCCTAAACCCGAACATTGGCATCTCGATGGTACGGCCTTTGTGCGATGCTTCCAGATTCGGCAAACATGTTTACAAACCTCATAATGGTCCATCTACTCGGGGGATTACCGCCAAACTCCCACCTAAATTCCCTTTGGACGGAAATGACGGACTGCAAAGCATGGTACCGTTGCACTATCCAAATTCTTTTCTCCGTATCCCAAGCATCCATTTTTATAAATCTAAATAGTAACCTACAAAATAAAAAAAAAAAAAATAAGCCGATTACTCACACAGAAAAAAAGTTATTACGTTTTATTTTTGTAGCGCGATTCGTGCGTCACCCTGTACTTTGAAGTTGTCCTATCAAAAGTAGCGTTATGTCATTGGTGGACAGATTTGTTTTTTTTTTTTTGATTTGTTGCATTGTTTGTTGATAGCAGATATTTGGACTTTTCCTCGTTTACTTGAAGACCAAAAAGTCTTGCGTGTTTTTAATTACCTGTTGGGAGGGCTGATGATGTCGAAATTATCAGCATAACCTAGAAGTTGGACAGATTCATTGAAAATAGTGGCTTCAGTACACACTTCACTATTTGCTCAAAACGAGATTGGAAAAATCACATGATAGCTCGGAAGAGCTTTTTCCTTTGAATTGCGTATTTTATAATGTCACCTAACTCAATGTCTCAATGATGGCAATACCACAAGCTGATATCACCTATTTCACTGATAGCCAAGTGTCAATTTCTGCCGTTGAAATCAAATTGAAGCTTGTAACTTGCTGCGGTGAAGAGCTTAGGGTTCTTGGTGCACAGCACCGCAGTGGTGTCCAAGACGATGAAAGCGCTGACAAGCTGACAAGAATAGGATCAACTCTTGATCTTAATCAAGCAGAAACAATAGCTCAGCTCCTACCCTGTAATCTCAAACGCATAATCGAGAGCAAAATTCTAACTACGCAAACGAGCGATGGAGGTCGCTCAATACCTGCGCTATAACCAGAAAATTTTGGCGTAGTTTCAACAAACAAAAGGCAGACAACATCATTTAACTGAATAAAAAGTCTCTATCTCTTCTCTTGAGTATCACTACTGGACACAGCCAACTGGGTTACCACAAGAAATAGATGAAACTCTATTTGGACGACCTAGCAGGGGATGTGGTGACGAAGAGATACACGAGGATACTTCTCACGACCTGTGTCACTACCCATCACTATACCATCTGAGAAACAGGCTCCTAGGGAGATACTTCTTCAGGGACTTAGAAGAATCTGTTGAAATTTATTTAACCCTACTAAATGGCTTGAAACTTTTTAACCACCCGACCACAAAATTGTAAGTTTCTCCATCCACAAACGAACGGACACATACACCAACACCAACCACTGACCTATCAAACTCATCCACTAGACGTTGCATGGAGCCACTGCTCTTGATCTTTCAAGTGGGGGTAAGGGAAAGCCCACACCCTATAAAGGCGTGTGTCGTCCTCTCCTCTACCAAGTAATTGTGTAGCGATTCTGACTAAACGAACGGACAAATACACCAATCACTGACCTATCAAACTCATCCACCAGACGTTGCATGGAGCCACTGCTCCTACGGGCCTGGGTCAAGTGGGGGTAAAGGAAAGACTACACCGTTCTCTCCTCAGCCAGATGATTGCTCAACAGACATTTCTTCGATGACTAAGAAACACTCACCGACCTTTCCGGGTATAGCACACACAATGGATCTGCATTGATCTAAGTGGTGATGGTAACAAGATCAACTGTCAGTCCTTAACCTTACCTAACCCAATGTCACCTTACACAACTGGATTAGTTTTACCAGGATCCTAAGTTCAACCATCGCCATATAGAGCTCCTGACGATGAATGCTTTCATAAGCGGCTTTGAAGTCAATGAATAGTGACTTGAAATATGTTGGCCTTTTCTAAGTTATGGCGTAGGGTGAGTATTTGGTCTATCTGTCCAGAAGTCACAATGGTATAGTTGCCAATTATAGTGCTGCAGAACGGCTTAAGACGCTCACTAAGTACATTGGATAGGAAATAGGATTATGTGTGTTACGTTTATCAGGGATATGCCTCGATTGTTCTTGCAGGAAAATTTTTGAAGATGCCACTTATGAAGCTGATAGACCACAGATGGGTCAAGCTTCTTTTCACCTTATACAGCATTTCAACACATCCCCTTCGTGTTTGAAACGCTACGCTGGTAAACTATCATATCTGCCAGCCTTTTTGTTTTTGAGCTTTTTAATGGCTTAGTCTATTTCTGCTATACTGGGTCAAGGTACTGGGTCGTGGTACTGGATCTTTATTGACTGGAGTTGAATTCTTTCTCGTCCTATTCATCACTCTACCTGATGCCCATTCAGCAGTTTCTGGAAATGCAGCTTGAAGAGATCTACTATTTTCTGTTCTTCAATGACAAGGTAACCTTCGCTGTTTCGAAGAACCTGTGTTCCGATTCAATAACAAGAAGCCAGTTGCTTTCGTTTTTTATAAAACTTCCGGGTGGTGTTTCGATCGCTAGGCTCTTCAATCTTCTTAAGCTGGCAGGCTGCGAATGCGCTCTTCTATGCATGGTCTTTTGTTCCTCTCTTCTTTTTGCTCTAGACTCTCTAGTAGCTCGTGTTCTCCGCAGCAGCATATTTGCATGTGCATTTTCTGTCAATTATTTCGGCTGTTTGCATTCATCGTCATACCAAGGGTTAGATTTTGGTGTGGTTAGTAGCCTATTATGGTTTCGGCTGCCTCTTTGATGATATCATAATACTGTGACCACTGGTTGCTGGCGTCTATACCAGGTGAATGCACAGCAGAAAGCTTCTCAATCAGATGTTGTCTGTAGGCTCTGTTGACTTCAGGTAAGCGAGGGTGACCAACGTTGAGTTTCTTGTACAGGGACCCCTAGTATTATGATCTCTTGAAAAGTCTAATAGTCAGAGGTCGTAATCATTTGTCTTTTTCTGCTGATTAGATTTATGCCTATCAATGAATCCACCAAAAGTGTGTCTTCCTTTCCAATTTGAGCATTGAGGTCCCCAAGTAAATATTTTACATCTAACTCCAAGCAAGCTCCATAAGTTCTGTCTATAGGAGATCATAAAACTCATTCCCTGAAGAGCTTTCAACGCCATTATGAGGAGTGTGTTCACATATTATTAGGCTTTTATTTTGGAAGTTGGCTTAGATGTGATAGATCACAGCCAAGTGATCACTTCCTTTTAGTCTAAGGTCGATAATTTTGCTTCTTAACCGATTTCCCACGACGAATTGGCATCCTTAAATGTTAAGCCTTTTATCATAGCCTAAAAATAAATGTCGCAATCTTTTCTTTTCATCATACAAGACTAATAATTATTTGTGAATTATAAACTGGGAGGCGATCGGACTTGAAGCAAGCCTGTCTGACCATCAGTAAACCAATCTAAGCATTCATTTGATATCCATTTGAAAGACGTACCTTGTTGAAGGTATACTTAGTCCAAAATGCAACCCGAAAACTGCATTTTCTAACCTTGGAACTTAAAGAACATTTTACACACCAGGGGCCTATTTCATAAAACTACAAGACTAATAATAATTTGTGAATTATAGTTTGAGAGATGACCTTAAGATTTCTTAACTCATTGCGGCTCCTGAAAAACAGGATACCTGCTGAGAGCTTTTTTCCAAATATTTACAAAACCGCTGGCCAGCGGTCACAGAGATGCCCAACGCTCGAGAACGACGTGTGAGAGACACATTTGGGATTTCTGCAACTGAAGCCTCAGCGGCAGTAATATTCTCGACACTACGGGCACTTTTTTGTCTCACTGGCACGGGAACATTTTGTACTGTGCCTGTGGATTCAAATTTTTCCACTAGACGCTCAATTGTTGATCTGCTAGGACGATTATGACGACCATAAATTGGATGTAGCGCTCTTAACGTTGAGGCCACTGACTCCGAATTTCGGTAGTAAATTTTAATTATATCGCGTTTTTCAATAAGATGATAATGGTGATCGTTGTTGGCTTGTATATTTTTCCATCACGAAATGGCAAACCTTACTAAAGAGAAATGCCAAAAGAGCGACAAGAAATATGGCGTGTCGTTTGCTGTCCCTGTTTCTCTACTTTTGTTGCGTCCCTGTTGAAAAATACATTCAGTCATATCCGACAGAAAATTAAAGTGTTGCTATTTTTTTCTTGTCTTTAACCCTCAGGCTTATTAGTTTAGCAAGTCAAGCCCACATGGACGAGACCAGTACCTCGTGGAGGTAAAATAATCACAATTGACGTGAAGTATTCGTTGCATCCCAGGACATAGCCATGTTGACGACTATTACTTATTACCCTTGGTCAAGCTTAATTAAGTTAAACTTTAAAAAATGTGCTTAAGTTTTGCTTCAGGAAATAAGCCTTATTATAGATATATGTAGGTTTCAACGTCTAATTGTAAAAAAAGAAGATAAAGGCATATATTTTGCCAAAAAATAAGTCTCAGCACTTTTGCACCCACAGCCATTGACTTAAAATGATGCCCCTGAAATTTTTCTTAGAATTAAAGTAGGTCTAGCCACTTAAAAATAAATATTACTTTAAGAGAAAATACTTCTTTTCTTTCAAAGCTTGTCTACAACATTTCTTGAAAATGAATTTATATTTTTAGAAACAAGAAATATCTTTTTATAATTGTTAAGGTATTATGCCTTTATATATATAAATATAATGCCATCTTTTGATTTTGATATTCAGATTCTATTTGTCAAGGACATCCGCAGAAATACTAATCGTTTGTGGGAAATAAAGTGTCTGGAGATTTTCCGGCCTTAAATGATGTTGACTTGTGATAATAAAATAAAGAGAAGCGGGCTTATCGGCTTCTTAAAGTGTCATAAAGCAAAAAACCTACATTTATTTTACCTTATAGAAAAAGCACCAACTTAAAACTCTTGAAAATGGATTTTAGAAGTGGGCATTCATTTTTTTAAGTTTTTTTTTCTTAAATTAAAAATAAAAACTTAATAAATTAGTTTTCAAATAAGATAAGACAAACGTGCCTACTGATCGATGTTTAAGTTCCATGATTGCTACAATCAATATACCACAGCCTTTTGGGTTTCACAAACAACAACGAAGGAATAAACCTGATGCCAATATTGAATTTGTCGTCCTTCAATTATGTATAGGTTTCTACCTATTACAAATATTAACCTATATTTATCAATAGTTGGCTACTTACATCGATTGCGACAACCCATATTTAATGGTTATATCGATATACCTACACATGAACATATCGTGTACCTATCTAAAGCTGTAGTCCTTATATGTATCGTCCTTTTTTCGGTTCTATTTACGACTTCAGTTTTGGACAGGCAAACAAAAAAGAAACCCATACAAAAAAAATATACCTTTAGCGAATAAATTCCCTCTGCTTATGTAGTATAGAAGAAATAGAGGAACATTTATCGATATTGGCATATGAGTAGTATGTATTGGCTTTTATTATTGTTTTTACTGTTATTGTCCTTGGAAATATTGTCTTTTGCTATTTGGTTTAGTTTTGTTGTTGTTGTTTTTTAGGTTGTTTGTTTGTTTTTTTTTTGTCTCTATCGCTTGATATCGCATTGTTTTGTTCGTTTATCGAATTAATTCTTTATTGTGATTATTTCCTTACAAATTGGTTTGAAGCTTTTAGTTATGGTTATTAGCAAAATAATATTAAGACAAGTTTTGATAGGTAGGTATAAGTGAAGTGAAATGATATTTAATTGGATACAATAATTGATAGTAATAATATAATAATGTAGGTAATATTTGAATTTATAACGGAATTATTTTTTTTTATCTGTGGGTAGGTAAACAAAATAATAGTAAAAATTAAATTTAGAGTTGATATTTTAAGCAGTAAGCTATCATTCATTTACTAAAAGAAGCGGCAGACCTTACACAAAAGAGCGCTTAAGCTCCGGTGATGGACTTTCGAGTTTTCCAAACAAAGACAAGACCATGGTATTATCGCCTCTTTCCTCCAACTTTCGAGCTAAATGATAAAAAAATACAATTTTCCCCGATTTTTTTTTTGGTGAAAAAAGGTGTTTTTTTATTATGGAAGTTGTGTTGCACTATATTTTTTTGTTTGCTCACCCGCGTATTTATTTACACCTTAAACAAAAAAAAAAAGAAAACTACGACGACGCGGCCGACCGGCACAATAAAAGTTAAACGTTTGAACAACAAGAAGAAAACAAAACCAAACTGTCAAAATACAGTCGGCGAAGGGGAGAGCAAATACAAAAAAGGCCACCACGACTATGCTCAGCAAGGGGGTAAGTTCACGGAATAGGTATTTTTTTACTATTGGTTTTTTTTTTGTCTTATAAAAAGAGGATGTAAAACACAATTATTGATAAAAAGTTCATTCCAACTTACCACAGAGGCGTAGCTGAAAAAAATGGGCGCCAGTAATTTTTTTTTTTTTGTAAGGAAATTACAAACCTTTGGTGCGGAACCGACGATGAAAGAAACTTTTAAAGGAAATAAGATATTTATGTTTCCGAATAGGAATTTTAAAACTGTTTATTTTGGATATTTGCTTGGAAAATCTTGCAATTAAGTAGGGCTTAAACCCAAGATCTTTTGATCGAATTTAACACAGTGGTATAAGATGAAGATGAAACGTTATCCCTTTATCCCGACGGAACCAAGTGGATTTTATTAACGGGTCGCGAGTCCTTCAATTTAAGGAAAAAGACAACGGAACAAAACCTAACCGAATTTCAGATTTGCACTATTATGGCCACCAAATTAACGAATAAAATTATCGATTTAAATTTAACTAATACAAAAAAAAAATACTAAACAGTAAAAGTTTTACTTATCTTTCCAATTTCCTCCCGTATGTAATTTTCTTCCCAGCACGTCTTCTCTGGTTTTTCTCTTCTAAGCTCTCCTTCAACTTCTTCTCAATTTCAAACTTTCAATTTTCCACTTTACTTTTTCTATTTTCACTTTCCAAATTAATTCCTTCGATTTTCAATTCTTTCCTCCAATTCACTCTCAAAAGATCTCTCACTGCTGCTCTTCAGTCAAGAAGTGAACTTCCAGATTTTTCAATGTCTGTTCGAACCTTCTTTAACTTGTCATCTCCCCTGTGTTTTCAGCCAATCGGAGGCCGCGGACTTCGATCACGTCATTTGTAAGCAATTGCCAGCTATGTTGCTGAACACTGCCACCGTTGACGAAATCCAGCGGTCCTACTTACTCGCACATAACCCTAGCTTTTGCATAGTCATCGTAGAATTCGCCGATCGCTGGTGTCACTTCCAGGAGCGCGCGAACCCGATAGACGCATTCAGCCATTTTCCCCCTATTTAATTTTTTCTAAGAGGGAACCAGACGAAAGCACCAAAAATCGAACAAATCAACAATCCAAATTTCTAAAAAAAAAATAGCCAAAAGTAAAAAGAGAGCTCCAACGACAAAAAAAAAAAGAGAAGACCAATTAAAAGTAGTTTTAAATACGGAAAGGTAAATTGGGAAGGAATCGTTCTACTCGTGATAAAAAAAAAATAACCTACTTCGGTGAGATTTTGTTAGACATTGGGGAAATAGGGAATAGTCGATAACGTTTCATCTCTTACAATAATAAGGTTAGAATTATGTTGGGTGCTAGCCATTCTCAAAAGAGTAACATCTAGCAGACGGGGACCAAATGTCACCCGCGCTTCTTTGCGTAATTTTGATTGGGAACTGTCTGTTCGTTATAGGGCGTTTGGGGATCAACTGTCACCCGCACCTCTTAAAGTTTTCGAATACATTTCAACCCCGACCGCCCGTCTGGTGTTTTGTAGGGTTCTGGCTCGCTCTTCCACTTTGAAGAGCTAGTTTCGTCGATTATCTTATTTATTATTATTTCTTCAAGCTACTGAGAGAGTGAACCGATGGCTGATGGACCATGGCTGCCCTTCTCTCTCTCAGTAGGTTGAAGGAAACCCCTGAAAAAGAAATTGGGAAGAAAGGAACCGAGGATCGGGATCGAAAAGGCTAGTTTTTATTGCGGGAAATTTTTCCGTAACAGTTGGGCAGGTATTGTGTGAGACAATTGAGAACCAATAAATCAATTATGACTTTGAAGCAGTGATACCGCTGGGAATGGAATTTTAAAGCTGAAATATAGGCTTCTATGCAGGAGAGGACTAAGAGGCAGTGGCATCCGGGGCGGTAAAGCAAGGTTACATCTCTTAAGAAAATATAAAAAAAAACATAGACAATGATTTACGTTTAAGAAAATCGACTAATCTTACGTTGGTAGGTCGTTTTCGACCTTCATATATTTTATATGAAAAAAAAAAATTAAATAATTAATAATTTTTGACAAAAAAAAAACTTTATTTTTCGGTAGAATTCATTTAAAATATTCAAAATAAATGAACATTTGGATTCATTGATGTTATTGAAACGTTTTAAAAATATTTCACATATTCAGGTGACCTTAGGTCTTGTGAACATCTTTTCCGCACAAACAACAAGATGTTTTAGCCTTTTAACGTTAGATTAATAGCTCCTCTGGCAAGCTTTTTGGGTTTTGGCTTGTGACTCAACAAATGTTGATAGAATGTAGGCAATATTTGCTTCTGATGCCAATTATAACCGAAGGGAATGGTTGGATAGCATTAGTATTTGATCGATTCGACACTAAGTTCATGGTTGCTTGCCTCTCGTAGTCTGATAATTTGGATCGATATTCATAGATGATGAAAGCACTCAATGCTAAAATATCGCTGTTCCAATCATCGCTATGAGGAAAAACTTTGTTCATGGTGACGTTCAACAACAAATCGGGACCTCACGCTTACTTTTGTTTCCTTTACGCAAAGTTCCAATTGATTTTCCTTAATAACCACGCTGGAATATTCCAAATGAACAAAGTTTGAACTAAAAAATGGAAAGCAATTCAACCCATTTGTCCCATAAGTTTCGAAAAAAATGGCTGATTTCAGGAGATTAGGGTTCAAGTAACAAAGTCATGCAAGTTCAAACAAATATTAGCTATTAGTTTTTAAAATAAAACTAAAACTAAAATAAAAGTTTAAAAAAAATTGGCTTGAAAACGACCCCAACGTTTTATTGTTCTGAATGTTTCGATTAAATCATTAAAATTTATATTTTTTGTGAGCTCATTATCGATTGAAAGTATAGCCAGATTAGTCAACTTATTTTGGCTCAGTGTTGATCTTAGATTAGTATATGGAATAAAATCGTAAATAATAGAAAAAGTAGTATTTTTTTGGTTTTTGTGGTCTCTTGAATATAAATTCAATTTAAAGTTTTAAGTGACCTTAAGTCCAAATGCGTTTCGCCTAGGTGCAACAATTGGACTCATCAGTTAGATGTTGTTGTACCCTTCTAAGACGCATAATTTTAGTCGATGGTTACCGACACGTATTAAGTAAACAGCACAAATGCACTGTAAATTATATTATCAAGTGGAATTTGTTTAAATTCAGACAACTAGAAATTAATGATGGTAAAGAAGGGTACAACACCATCTAACTAATGAGCCCAATTGTTGTACCTGGGCGAAAAGCATTTGGACTAAAGGTCAACTAGATCTTAGATAAGTCTTAATTAATTTTAATTTCGAAAATTATTGTTCCCACGATGCCATTGACAAGGACAAATGCAAAGGGGGTAGGTAGGGGCACTTACCCCTTCCCCTCCTAATCAAAATATATTTCATTCATTAGACAATTTATCTTCTATTGACAAAATTAAAAATCAAAAGTTCTGTACCAAGACTATTTTTTAATGAGTTTGGCCCCCCTAAACGAAATTCTGAATGAGTTGACCCCCCCCCCCTTAACCGATATTCTACGTACGCCCTAGGCTAGTGAGACACTATTTGCAAAATATATTCTCACCGCCCATAATAGACTTGGTATTTAGTCTGAATAGTCCTACTTAAAAATAAGGCTGCACAAAATGTCTGCATATATTTTTTTTCAGCTATGCCACATGACGCCGTATTCGCCCTATTTCCAATTTGATACTGTTGTCTGTTAGTTCTGTTTTTGTCGTGGTAAGCATTGGATCCACAGCACACAGTTCTTCTGCCATTTAATACAGCATTTAAGTAAATAAATAATTTTAAAAAAGTGTTTTTAAGTTATTCAAAATAATTTCTTTTATTTATTTCATGAAAAAACACGTTGAAAATCTCCAATATCAAATCATTTCAATATTTTCGGTTGAAAAGCTGAAAAAACCGACGAAATGTCTTCGATGCCCAAGACCTATCAGGGTTATTTAAGTAAGCTTTCCGATGTTATAAAGTTAACCCTATTGAGAAAAACCGGATCAAGTTCAAACAAGCTAGAAAGGTCTGTAACGATCATATTCAACGAACCAAATTTCTGCCTGACCAGAAATTAAAACAAAAAATACTACAATGTCCCAAAGGAAGTAAAATTTAATGGTAATTTTTAAGAAACATTAGAAATACCACCTTGTCTTTTGTTCCGACACTCGTCTTCTCTTTAATAGCTCAATAGATAAAGCCAATTTGCTTGTAGCACAGTTTGCTGTTAAGTCGACGCTGTCATGACTTCTCCTGTACTTGATAGCGCAAATGATTTCATGGGACAAATCTTCTTTCGCGCTCATGCAGTGGCAAGAGTTCTAAAAGATCTTGATATGCACTTATCCGCTGGCCCAGATAGTATCCCTCCCATTGTTCTGAAGAGGTGTTCTGCAACGCTGACAAGGCCACTGCGTAAGCTTTTTTATCTCTCCTACTCTACTAATCACTTTCCGTGTGGATAGAAAACATCCTGTCTCGAAAAAAGGCGAATCATCTTTTTCGAAATCCACCCCCTATGCCGCTATCCATGAATGTCACTTGCATCGAGGAAACCGAAGAGCTTTTTAGTTCTGAGTATGTGCATCACAAACTACCTTCTGTCGAACGATCACATACTCTACGGTGCCAAAAATATTGCGAAATGTTTAGGTTTTCTTCGAAGATGCAAGAAATTTTTCTCTCCTTCTGATCTGGCTCTAATCTATAAAGCCTTTATTCGTCTAAGGCTTGAGTACAACTCCCAAATTTTGGCAGGTGCTCCTAAAATCCATTTCAGTCTCTTGGATATAATTCAAAATAGAGCGTTAAAAATTATATGTGACAGAACATAGATAGATGAAAGAACATTCTGGTCTTTTTTTATTTTACCGATACTCTTACAAACAATGTTCCAGTGAAATAGCCAGTTGCATTCATCCCCTTAAGCAGTTTCACCTAAAAATGCACATCAGTTTACCCTTGTTCCCATTTTCAGACGTACTGTCAAGTATAGACATTCTTTTCTTAATCGCACTACCCAAATGTGGAATGCTTTACCTGGCTCTTCATTTACCTCTCATTTTGATATTCAGAACTACAAAACCATTGTGTATCGGTATCTCCTTTTGAATCCTTCCCTATTTTCCTAACGCTTGCACTGTGTTAAATCATTTTAAGGGTACTCAAACCCCCTTTAGTACTCGCTAATTAAAAAAAAAGAATTGGCCTAGACCGATGAATAAGTTCAATGTAAAGTGTATGCTCACTTCTCTTCCATTGTCAAAACAGCATCTTGATCTTGAGCCCTTTTACCTTGCATAATTTCCTTCTTCTCAATTAAAATTTCAAGATCAGAAGGTACATTGTTTTCTTTTTCACGGTGTCATATAAATTTTATTTTTCAGGATACCAAAGTTGTTGAAGAGTTGAAACTACAAACTTCAATGACTTAACAGCCTCGTGATGACCGCTCCATCGAGTGTTTAAGTCCCTTGACTGACACATCTAAATTTTTAACGAGAATATTTCAATGCATACATAGTTGCTGCAAAAAATGTGAGGGTAAAGTTTGTTCACTGTCCCATAAAACGTTGTGTAGTGTGCAGAATTAATAGTCTGTCATCCGGGACGAACCACCAAAAATAATATTTCCAGCTACATACCTCTTGCCAAACTACATATTTTGTACGTCCTAAATTTTTAAAAGCATAGTTTATGAGTCACTGTTTCTTCACTGCGAATTAATTTGTTCTTCAAAGCAACACAGATCTTTTGAAAGGACAATCCACAACCACTTACCTGAATGATTTACTCGTTTTGAAAATGCTATTTGCTTTAGAAGAAGGTAAGAAGATTGATGTCATGGCAAAAAATTAAGTAAGATGCTTATTGAACTTTCCACGATATAATTCTCTTCAAACTAAAAAAGTTTGGTTTCCACGTTCGTTTTTGGCCTAGATCTAGTCGTATTTAGTAGACCGTCAGTATTAACTTCTTTTCGAAGTGAGGATCTCCAAATCTATTCATTCCATGTCTGGTGTACCTCAGGGTAACCATTTAGGACCTTTTATCTTTGTTTTGACATTGAATAATGTTGAGCTTATAAATTAAGGCCGATGACATGAGAATCTCTAAACTAATTTCAGCCACTGGCGATGGACTTAATGCTGCAAAAATACTAAAACAGTTTTTTTACGTGGTGCCAAAAGAATTTCTTTGAGCTAAACATTATGAAATATTAAGCCATAACTTTCACTTGAAAGCATCTTCCCATACCACAAAGGCAATACTCGATCAATGGTGTGCCTGTTCTAAGCGTAACTTTTATTCTCAACCTTAATGACATTTTGTAACACTCAACTCAATTTTTGTGCCCATTATGACAGCACATAATTCTGTTCTGGGTTTGGTACAATGCTGGCTGGTCAAGAAATGTTCTGTTACCAAATCTCTTTATATGACTTTTGCAAAGACCTCTACCAGAATTTGTCTCCTTCAATAAATTAATTATTTCGCATTACGTCCATTATTTTGGTAGTAAATTTGCACGATTTTAAAACGTAGTTAGGATTAAGTCCATTAATTGTGAAATGGCAAACCAAATTGAGCATAAATCAAGTGACAGCTGTAAAAAAGACCAGCTCCAAAAAAAGTATTGCCAGATAGAAAACCACACGTCTAGAAAAAACAATCTCGATCTTGATGAACCTTTGACTCGAATGCAACTTTAAGCTGACAAAGTAAATACCTTTAACCTCAACATTAGTAAGCTGTCTTTAAAATTAACTATTTTCTTCCAATTCTTACTCTAGTTCTGAACACATTTCAACCTCTTTATATTTAAGTGAAGATTAAGGAAATTTTATGTAAGTTTTAAGTTTAGCTTATACTATAGGTAACTTGTATTTTAACATTTATCTTAAAAAAAAAAAAACTCTCACTTTATGTAGTTTCAATCCTTAAATAAAAACTTTATTCTAACAATACAATTTCAACCATAAAAAATAGGAACTTCCAAGGTTACGCCTTGCAAATTAGATTCTGCGGTTATATTTAGAAATCTTTTCAAAAATGCCCCACGTCGCGTCGTCGTCCCCCAATTAGGGTTACTACGAGTACCAAAGCACCAAGCCTTTCTTCATCCCACATGAAAAATATCAGCTTTAAGAGGATGAAATATGTTCTTAATAAGCCAATTATTATGAATCACGAAGGAAGAAAGTGGAATGGAAACAAAAATCACTTTGCAATTTGAGTGGTACCTAACCATTGAAATAAAGGACTAAAATTTCCCTAACATAAAAGTATATTCCAAGAGGTTTTTCTTCGGTGAGTAAACACTCAAGTGTAGATATCGTTCGTTCCTTTCCTTTTGGTTAGAATATCCGCATTCGCTTCTACTACAAGTCGAACAAAATAAAAAAAAATAAAAATAAAAGAGGTCAAACGATTTTGGCCAAAAATATTGAGAAAATGAGAAAAACAAGAAAATACAGCATGAAAGGTTTGCTGCTTGTTTGTATAAATTTTAAAGGATATACTATGAACTACACTTTCAGAAATCGAAGCACGTCCTTTTTGAATAGGTCCTTTTTTGCTCTACGTATATACCCAGCGTGTAGGTGTGTAAGTTTGTACATCTACAAACCTTACTCTTTTCATTTCAGAAGAGGAATCCAATATTCTTAAGGATAATGGAAAAATTGCAAAATGTGTCCAGAAATAAAAATGTAGCTTAATTCTTTTATTGTGTTTCAGTGTGATTTTTGTGATTTTTCCGATTTGAACCATTTTACTTGGTTAAAAATATTATATTGGGTCAAACACACACACACGTGATAGGTACACACAAAAGGATGGAAATCCCTTTGATTTTTGCAATATTGTTGGGGTTGATTTCTTATTTATATATTTTTGCTTAAATTCTTGATCTTATGGTATTTATTTTTTAAAATAAGCTTCTTATAAAAGATGAACAAATCTATTTTTTTTTGTTTTCTAATTGGGCATTTGTGGGGTTCTTTGAAGGAAAAAGTTTTTAAATAAAAAATAAAATGCTTATAGAAAACCAAGAGGGCCTATAGTGACTTGCAACTACTCATGTTGTTGATCAGAAGGAGTAGAGGAGAGCCGAAGTTGAACGTTTAAGTCAATGTTTTCGATGCAACCAATTTGTTTATTACTCTTGTCTCTGATAACTATTCATCTTAAGATCCTTTTTATGGAAAGTTTCGGATAAGCACTTGTTTTCAGATCACACATTCAAGTCCAGCATCATTGGTTAATTCCCTATATCAGCTTAGAGTTTCTAAATCTTCTGAAAACCAAAAGGCTTAATATAGAATAACACTCAAAGGTCTTTTAAAATCTGATCTTTGAAATCCTCCTTCTAATATTAATGAACTTGACTTGATCTAACATTATTCTCTGACAAATCTATGACTATTTCCTGGACATTTACTCAAGTTTATGTCAGGAAAGTTTTGTATAGGGAAAATTGAGAAAGTCGAGGAAGAAACTTCAGAGGTATCTAAACTAAGAAAAAAAGCTGATAGCTCATGGACCAACTCCTGCGAAGAATCGCTTAACCTACTACATTTCCCGAAAACCTCCCAAAATATTAATAGCTTTGCCCATTACCAGTCATATGCATCCAAACTATCCATAAGGTCTGATTACTAGGGACAAGCTGCAATTAGCGCTTAACAGCTTCAAACCCTTAAATCTGCAGAGCATGACGACATTATATTAGCAGAACTTCAAATTAATAAAGATGCAATTCTGCCATTTTTGTTATCTAATTATGTTAGCGGCTTGAAACTACTTCACATGGTCAAAGCTTGTGTTTATACCCAAAGCTAGCAGTGTTCCCTATTAAATCCGGAGGATTTAAAACCTATAAGTCTATCATCATTCCTTTTTAAAACTTTGCCACTTTTCTGCTAGAAGGTTTGTTAGTAGGGTATTTCCAGCAAGGTATTGTAGTATCTGCCCATCTTTACAACTATGTAGTTAAAGAGCTACTGAAATGCCCTGGAGTGGAAGGTTACAGAGTGATTGCCTTATTAGGAAAGCATTCTACTACCCTTAAAGGACTGCTGCAAAAGGTTTTAAATACATAATCATTTACATTCACTTATTTTAGATTAAAAGTTAAGCAGGAAACCTTATATACAAAAAAGAGTCAATAAGACCACAATGGTATTCTTTGCATGCAGAAATGTCGTTGGGAGTAAGTTAGACCTTCAACCTCTTATCACTCATCCTTACCATATCACCCAAACTTACTGTCAGAGTCCCATTTGCGTGGGTGAAGGTAAGGCCCACGCAAATGGGATCTTGACAGGAATTTTCAGTTTTTTTTTATTCCCGATTTTGCAGTTCGACAAATAAGGGTATAATTGAGTAACCTGCTAACTTCACAGTGAAGTTAGTAGGTCACATCGTGTATCTCAGAAACCAAGCATACAACGAACTTACAATAAGGCTAAAAATTTGATTTCAAGAATAGACTAGCTACTTAAAAATTTTGAAGTCCTTTTTTTGAATTTTTATTTTTTTCAAAAAAGGATTTCAAAATTTGAACCTAGTCTGCAAATTTGGTGCCTTACTAAAAGGATCTAGCTTCTGCTTGCTACCTGAGATACACTATGTGACCTCTGCTAACTTCACTGTGAAATTTGAATTTATTTTTCAAAAAAAAAAAAAGAATGCAGAATTTGGGCCTATTGTATCGTTGAAATGCAAAAAAACTGGAAATTTGGAGCCTCATTACAAGTTCCTTGCATTCTTGGTGCCTGAGATGTACGATATGACCTACTTACTTCATATTGAAGTCAATTTTTGAACATTTTTCAATAAAAGGACTTCAAAATTTTAGCCTTGCCTTTCGTTGAAATGCAAAAAAACTGCAAATTCGGAGCCTGACTACAAGTTTCTAGTTCCTGCTTGGTTTCAGAGATACACTATGTGACCTCTGATAACTTCATTATGAAATTTGCAGGTCAGTATGATTTTTTTTTTTTCAAAAAAAAGGACTTCAAAATTTGAACCTTGCTTCTGGTTGAAATGCAAAAAAACTGCAAATTTGGAGCCTTACTACAAGTTTCTAGCATGCTTGGTTCTCGAGATACACTATGTGACCTGCTAACTTCACTGTAATGAAGTTAACAGGTCACTTCATTACACTTTTACTTGGCAAACTGCATCGAGAATAAAAATGCAAGAAAATTGAAAATTCCTGTCAAGGTCCCATTTGCGTGGGTGAAAGTTGCCCTGCTAACTTCACAGGCGTATATAGTTTGGTGATTATACTGACTCTCACTTATGGTTTTGCAGTATAGTGGACTGCTCGAGATAAAGTGGTGAACTGCTACAAGCTAATCAAATTACATCTCTCGGCTTATTAATTCATAAGTGGTGCACTTCAAAAAGCCTATAAATGCTTCCGCACAATGAACCAATTAAAACATTGGCCATTGAATCATTTTATGAATACATTCGGAACACTTCAAAGTGCCATTGATTACACCATCCCAAACCTACAGTTCAGCAAAAACATTCAAGTCACCATTCCTTTTAGAACTCTCTGGGAAGATATATGTATATGGCATTCTTGGAAGATGAATCGATTCATATCTGCACAGATGGATCAAAAACTGATGACAATGTGGGTAATCGTGTGTACTCAAAACTTGGTGATCAAAGAATCCTCATCTTGGCTTTAAGAAAACGTGGTATCAACCACAGATATCCGCATTTTCTCGGACTGTTAAGCAGCTATCAAAAATCTCCAGAATTTTGCTCTACAAACTCTATAACAGGCCTGAATTGCCGTTTGTCTCTGCTGGAGATAGCGTGCTGAGTCCCAGGGCATAGAGATATTCCAAGTAATTGTAAGGTCGATGAACTCCCTAAAAGTGGAGCAACTTTACCCTTTTCTACCTGGAAAGGCATACCCATGGCTGCATGTAAGCTTATGTTCAAGAAAGATGGAACACTCATGTATGCCAACAGAATGAATCTGGCCAGTAACGGATTTAAAGCGTTCTAAGTGTTTGTTATTTATAGGGAGATCGGAGATTCCACATAAGCTCAATGATTGGTATTATAACCAATCACTGTCAGTCTGTAGGCAACGCGTCTGGTGTACTCTCTAACAATTCTTGCAGATGTTCTATCGATTCCTCATCTTCTGTGCACGCTACACGTGCCCTGCTTTATCTCATAGAATAAAACTTTACCTTACTAACTTCATTTCGATGATTCTAGTGTTTATAAGTGTAGACATAGAAAGACTGTTAACCTTCATAAAAATATGGTTCATTGAGGAAGGAAAAGGATATTTTCGATTCATATACTTTCACAATGGACCATCGCATGTTCTAAGTGCGTTAATTTTTACGACTGGTAGCCACTTCAACCTAACCTAATCTAACCTCACAGTTGACTGTAGACAAAGGAGACACCTATTTTTGGCCTAGTAAGCAGTGTTACAATACAGATTCTGTTGCATCTAGTTAGAAGAAAACGTCAGATCAGACCATTTACTAGGCAGATACAAAGCATTTGTGCATTTAAGAAAATAAAACCCTATAACCGACCAACGACACAATACTGCAATACCAAGTGACTCACAATCAGTAAACTTTGAAAAATTAAATTCGATCGTACAGCCTAGTATGCAAATCGAGACAAAATTTATCTCCCATATAAAATTTTTGCCAGCACAAATTTTATCTCGGATATTTTTCCAATCAGTACGCAGCTCCAGCGCAAAATTTTTCGTTCGCAGCCACTGTACATCAAAAGACAAAAGTAAGTCTCCACTATATTTTGCGCGGAAAAAGAATGCTCAAAGCATTATTTTTCCGGACAAATTGTGACGTTTAAGTTTTTATTTCACTTTTTATAAACTAAAATCATCTCCCTGTTTCATAAATATAAAATACAAAATGCGTAAAGAAAATGATGACATCGGAATCGGGAACAGAATATATAGAACAGCTGTTTTAAATTAGTCAGTGGCGTAGCTAATGAGAAAAGGTACAAAAGGGCCACACACAGATTCAGAAAATATTTTCTTCTATTAAAAATTTAAATTTATTTCCAAACCGAGTTAAATCGAAAAGAATTATTTGACGAAAAAGTTTATTTTAATCCAAATGTCAACCAATTGCTCTGAAATCAGTTTTTTGCGGAGAAGTAAAAAAAATTTAAAAAATTCGTAATTTTTTGAGGTTTCTTAAATCCATCGACATTGTAGCCATCTGTCAATTTAATCTGACAGTTGCTTGAAGAATGCAGGACAAACTATATTTTTACGAAAAGTTTTTATTTTGGTCCAAATGTCAACCAACTGCCCTAATATCGGATTCTTTAATGAAACAAAAAAAAAATGAAAATTTCAGACTTTTTAGAGGTATTTTCGTCCAACTACATTATATTGTTCCCCCACAAGCACAGGCGCTCAATTTTTCTTGTTCTGCAAATGCTTTGAAAGAATCTGATTTCTGTAATATTTTCAAATTTGTGAATTGAAGGAAATAAAAAATAAAATAAAAATAAAATATAATTATTTAAATTTCCAGCTACGCTACTGTTTTCATTTGACTTTTGTTTTATCTCTACACCTTCAAAATTTGTCTTGAGAAAAAAAAATTAGAGATAACATTTGTCTTTGGTCGATCTGTGTACTAGGCTTACTTATCTACCGAAATTGAAAACACATTTGGTCATCACAAGTAGACTTTGTTAGGAGACGACTGAAAGATATTCAGGTGCTGGTAAGGGTTGCCATGTCTCAAACAAGGTCGATAGCTTATGTTCTCATAACTTGAATAATAATTTATTTTTATTTATTAAAAAATTTTTTGCTCATAAATGAAAGAAGAATTAAAACGGAAATTCTGGGAACAACAGAAAAATTGAAAGATTTTAAAGTGAAGTTAGTTGCGGTTGATTTGAAAAACAACAGAATAATGTCCTCGCACTAACTGAAAAGAGATAGATGCAAATAAGTATCAGTGAAAAAAAGTGACACCAAAATTGAGGAATGTTGAAAGGGTATGCTTAGGGGAAAAAAGTGGTTTATTTATGATTAATTCATACAAGAAAAGATTATATTTGGTCTATTAGTAGCCCAATTATGATTGGGCTGTCATACTGAAATTGCTGTTGACAATTTTGGGAAAAGATAGCAAGCCTGCTGCTAGTATACGTTTGTAGGACTATATTCTGTATTGAATATGATTACATAGAAAAAATTTTACAATAATATAATATAATATAATTATAATTTTTTTTTTTCAAACTTAAAACATATTTAAGGAAGACTTGGTATGCAAATCGTAAGTATTTATTTTGGTGCATAAAAATAAAATTTCTAAAAAAAATTATCATCGTTTTTGAGAAATCGAATTAAAAAAAATGAAACTTTTTGTTTTGAAAATTTTAATATGCAATAATTTTTATTTTATTTACTGTATACAAAAAAAAAAAACCTAAATCTGTTCAGCTCATAATGGAAAATTACAAATTAAAAAAATGTTCTTTGAGTAATGCTATATTCATAGTTGCTATTTTTGTTAGTTTTAATAGTTTTAGAACACAGAAATATGTACATAGTTTAAGAAAGTTGTAGGACCCATTTTTAACCCTACTTTACAGCACGCAAAAAAAGAAAAAAATATTTCCTTTAACGATTTTTGTACATTTGTATGGAAAGCACCGTTAATTTTTAATAGCAGAACATGTTTTTCTTTAAATACTTTTTTAAGGAGTGAAAGAGTGAGCTTTATCACCAAAAACCACTATTTACCACGTTTTAAGAAAATCGATCCAGGCTGTAGCTAAACACACACAATTCTGACTGTGAGACCACTGTTTTAGTCTTTTATCCCTTCTTCTTTCTATCATCTTAATAAGAAGTCTGATCAAGATCTCGAGTTGCAATTTTTTTAAGTTAAACATTTATTTCACATAAGTGTAATAGCCATGTTACAGCATCTTACCAAAAATGCAAAAATGAAAGTTCAAATTTTTGCTCACCTGTACAAAGTTTGTAACCAATTAAATAGCCACAATCAGAAACAAAATCAGTTTCCATTGATTCCACAATGTTTTCTTAGTTGCCTACATGCCATGGTTACTTAAGTTTAGAGCCATTATCATGGTTCGTCCATGAAAATAATTTTTGAAATATTTCAGTTTAAAATATTTTTTTTGCTGTTTCATGTGATATTTGATGAGCACTCTTCGTATGCAAATTTGAAGGGACAACATTAAAAGAAAGAGCAAAAGAGAGCCTTTTGCTGTTTATACACATATTATAAGATTCAACTCCATCAATGCAAAAACGAATCAATTCCATTACCAGCTAAGCTCAATAATCTCTTAAAATTGCGAAATGTGTTTTCCGAGAACGAAGGAAGCAAGAGGATTATTATCGTTTTTATTTGATGGTCCATACCATACTCTATTCATCATATAAAGCTTTTGCATCATAATAATCCTTTCATATAAACTTGTATTCATATTTAGTCCTTTTATGTGATATGATGGTGTCTATATAGACATAATGGCATCTGTTTTTTTTTAAACGATGATATAAATCTATGAAATATAAAAAGATCATAAAATTTGTGTCCTTGGAGGACATTTTTTTTTTTTAAACTGATATCTTGTATTTCTGTAGAAAAAGGGTAGATCCTATACCTACCTTTTGACTCCTTAAAAATATTCGTCATGAAAAATTTTATTGCAAAATTAATACGCACATTTTGTTTTCATATGATTAGTCTCTCAATAAGCACAAATTGCAAACAATGCAATTATTTTAGACTGTAAATAAACTCGAGATTCTGATGAAATATGATATAACGATTAACGGAATTTCGTTTTCGGTCTCCTTTTAAATGCTTCTAGACCTGCGGACTAAACGGCTGATCCAACTTATATAAGACTTGGCACTAGGTGCAAGGAATGTTTAATTTATCATGTGGTACCCAAAAATAGGCTTTCGGCAAAGAACTGCGAAAATTATTAGAATTGATTAAGTTTGAATGGCTGTTTCCCTGACAGTTTGAAATTAATATGGCTTTTCTAACATGTCATATTTGGGCCTTCAGACTCTACTTCATTTTGTTTCAGCATATCTTGTACCTATCTTTGCACGGAAAAAAGTCATGCGCAATTTGGAAACAAATTCAACAAACTTTTGATTTTTTGATTTTTTTAAGGTTGATTTTTGAAACTTTTCCTATTAAATTTTTTTTTACAAAATTTTTTAAAACCATCAATTTCGATAGAAAATTTAGTTTTGCACAAGAAGTTTTAAGTGCTGAACTGTCAAATTCAGCTTAGTTTTGGAGTAATATCAAAAATATTGAAAAATGGCCAGTGTGACCATTTTTTCTGAAAATTATTTTTGAATTTAGTAGCATTTTTGGTTTTAAGCATGCTTATGGGCCAAGCAAACATAGTCAATTATAAAAACAATTCCTTTTTAAAAAGTCTATTCAAGAGGCAAATATTTTATTTTATTTTTTATTTAAATCAACGTAGGTTGCAGAAAATATCTGCATGACATCATGTAAATTTAACACTGCCTTAAAATAGTAAAACTGTAAATTCTACCTGAAAATCTTGCTAATCTTAACTTCTAAATGTAGTTAACTTAACATAAAAATCTAGTTAAAAAGCATGAATAAAATGTTCAATGTGCTGTAAATTTTATATGAAGATCTAGTTAATTTAACATGATTTAATGTTGAATCAACGCTGTATCCGGTAATTTTTAAGCCTTGGATCTATGCGTCTAGGTCCCATCTCTAACTTTGCTTACCGTCCATTATTCTAAAAGTATAGAAATTTATCAGTATGTATAGTAATACAAAAAAAATTGGTGATACTTACTTAAATTTGAACTGGGAACCTCTCACACATGGAGATGGCACGCCCACGCACCCCCTGGGCCACTTTGCTGCACAAGAAAACTTGTGCCAAATATCAATAAGTTGAAACTGATTTTGGTTGGATGGCTTGTGTGTGTGAGTTTTTACACTGGTGTCAGGTTGAAATTAACAGGCAGAGTGTTTCTTTAATATTAAGCCAGGTTAAATTCAACAGGCAAACTTTGTAAAAATAGCCATATAAAACGTAACTTCAACCTAATTTGTAATGAAATCGAAAATCATAATATGCAGTGTTAAGAAAACACGATCTCAGTTAAAATAAGCTATATTCTTGTCAAAATTGCTTGTTAACCAGAATTAGGCGTTAAAATAATAGGTTATCTACTTAAATCAACTTGAAAATTACCTTGAAGGCTTGAAAGTGGGGAAAAAATAAAACTACTTACTTTGGAAAGCTATGAAAAATAAAAACGAAAAAACCAAAGCTTCCAATGCCCCCGATTAAGAAAAGCCAAAATGAATGGGCTAAAAGTGACCAAGAAAAAGCGACGGTATTTGCCGATTACTTAGAGGAAACATTTAAACCGTTCGATGGACAAGAACTCAACGAAAATATTAATATGAATTTTACCTCAAATGAAAGCTACATAACAAGAAATGCTAGAAATAAAGAAGCTTAAGTCCAATAAGGCTCCAGGACATGACTTAATTACGGCAGAAATTTTAATAATGCTCCCTCGTAAAGAGCTTATTAACCTCCTTTACATAATAGATGCCGCTATAAGGTTAGAATATGTTCCGAGCCAATGGAAAGTTGTGGAAGTCATAATGGTTTTGAAACACAGGCCGATTTCGCTTCTTCCTATTATATCAAAAGTTTTTGAAAGAATACTACTCCTGCGCCTGCAACCGATAATAGAAGAGAAACAATTAATACCTGAACATCAGTTCGGATTTAGAAGCAAGCATTCGACAATTGATCAAGTGCATAGAATTACTGACGTAATTGAGAGAGCTCTTGAAGAAAAGAAAATCTGTTCGACTGTCTTTTTAGACGTGTCGCAGGCGTTTGACAAGGTGTGGCACGAAGGCCCTTAAATTCAAATTAAGACAAGTTCTGCCTGAAGGACTTTACAACATTCTAAACGGATATCTAAATGAAAGACTTTTTCGTGTAAGACACGGAAATGACTATTCTGATTTCAAAGAAATAATGGCTGGGGTACCACAAGGAAGTGTATTAGGTCCAGTTCTGTACCTTTTATTTACACGCGACATACCTCAAACAGAAGACACTATCGTAGCAACGTTTGTTGACGATATTGCAATACTAGCAGTAGGCAAAACGATTAGCGAAGCTACAATTAAATTACAAATGAGGCAAAGTATCTGGGATTGACTCTAGATGCGAAATAAAAATAGAAGCCGCACGTAAAAAAGAAATGCGAATAACTAAAAAGTTAATTAAGAGATTTGAACCGGTCGCTCGTTAAATATTCAAATTGATTTTATACCGACATGTAATTAAGCCCGTTTGGACTTGTGGTATACAACTTTGGGGTTGTACCTGCGAGACAAACTTAAATAACTTGCAAACATTTGAAAATAAACTGCTTAGGTCATTTGTAAATGCTCCGTGGTATATAAGAAACGAAGATCTTCAAAGGGATCTCGGGATTCCTACGGTCCGGGACGAAATAAAAAGTTTCGAGCGAAAACATAGAAATCGACTATTAGAACACGCTAATTCAACGATTATTGACATTCTTGACGAGTCGAATTAAGTACGCCGTATGCGAAGAACAAAACCTTCCGACTTGGTACGGTGAACAGAAAACCGCTTTAAAATCGCGGATTAAGCAGGAACTTTCACCGGAAAGTAACCTGCAACACGTTACTTAACTTCGTTAAAAATAAATTGCTAGATATGTTTCAACTTAGTTGCAATCGGGAAATGGAGGTGGTTTTAGTGTAGTTAGGATCTCACACACCTATTAGCACGAGTTTTTCGGTCCTCATAGAGCATTATACAGGTTTTGCGCTTGCCCACGGGAAAAAAAGAAGAATTTTATCTTCTTTTCAGAACAATAATCTCCATTCTACCCCCCCAATCGAAAAGTCCAATAGTTCACCGAGTCTGCTCATTTAACTCAAAGTAAACTTTAAAACTGATTTCAGGGACTTCCGTAAGTTCAATCCACAAACAAGGACGCACCATGAAAACCCGGACCTTAGTGTTTCGTTTTCGATATTTAATTTAAGCTCTTTTCTCATTTCACTATTTTACTATGTTTTGCCTTGTATTTTCCACATTTTTCTTTAAAAAAAATTCTTCTTAGCTAACATGCGTGCGTATATGTAGGAACACATAGGAAGGTCACGCAAAATTATGAATAAACAAATTGGGGCTAATTTTTAATGCTTGAACAGGAATAATAACTAGAAAAATTAGCCAAAGTATTTGTATTTGTTGCGTGCCTTCAAAATTCATTGCATGTATTCAATAAGGTCTTTGAGTTCTGTTTTTTCTTGAAGAAACTTGCTTTTTTCAAAATCATTTCTAGGAATCATATTGTTTATTTACATATTTAATAACCATATATTGTATCAGCTTACATTTGAACATAGAATATACAAATATTTAAAGAAGCTATCTATGAAACGAAACGAAACATCAGAAGAATACCTATACATTCATACATAGATACACTCATATCCAAAATGTCAAATCGATTTATTTAAATCGGATTTAGGATTGATTTCAGATATATGATATACCACGCAAGGAGCTTTCCTTGCAATGTAGGTACAATCAGGATTAGGTAATCATTTCCGAAATAGGATTATCTCAAACAATAATATAAAAAGGCTGCCAAGGCATGCAAGAAGAATAGGCTGTCACAATTGAGCTCATAATATCTCACGGTAGCGTGATTCTAAGCATTCATATTATAGATCTCCAGGGGTATATACATACATAACATCCTTTATACGACATGAAAGTGTGGTATGACAAAACTAAAGGAATAAAATCGTTTATGCAACCATGATATTCGTAATATGGTAAAAATTTAAATTGTATATCCTTTAAGGATAAAAATATCCTTTTTTTTGCCTATGTATACCTACACTGGCATTTATATACTGCCTATATACGCCATGGTGTTGCTAAATATGTCCTTGTGGAAGGATGAAAGCTAAAATATACAGATACCTTCGTCCAAAATGGTACTGAAGTATATATATACATACATTTTCAAAAGGATTACAAGGACAAAGAAGATTCGATTTTAATCGTGATAATATGCACATAAAGAGGCAAGGGAGTTCCATCAATGCACAGCCCCACACTGATGAAGAAGCCTTTCTATAGTCCTGAGGCATTAAGAAGTACAATACATCCTTTCACTAGAGAGGAGATACCAAATTCGTACATTGCTAATCACAGATCGGAGGTGGCAAATCTCTTTGCATTGTTGTTACTGAGGGGTTTTGTATAGAATTTATATCTTAAAGATATACAAACATAACACAACGTTTAAGAGTATATCCTCTGCTCTAAGATTTTTATCTTAATAAATTCTACAAAGATATTAGGACGTTGGCGCTGGCCGGCCGGCTATGGGAACAACCATGCTACGAGAAAAGTGAGGAGATTTTTTTTTTATTATATTTTTTCTTAGTGAATTTTATTTTTGTGATACAGGGTGAATCACATTAAATTTGAGAAGAAAAAAATGGATATTCTGTATTTTGTTGTGTTCGGAAAATCCTTTAGATGAGTGGGATTTGCTGTTGAACAAATTCTAGAATTCATCTGTTGATATTGATTGACGACTGGTAAAATAGTAATTGGTAGGTGATTAAACAAAGAAATGTTGTAATGAAAATACTATTTATGCAACTACTGGACATGATAATTGGAAGCGCTTTTTTTCCTTTTACGAGTATTTAAATATATTAATAGATTTTCAAAACAAAAGTTTGAAAATAATATAATTTTCACAAACGTGACATTGGACCGTTTTTGAAATTCAATTTGTTTTGATGGACTTCGACCGGAAGTATTTAGAATTTCGGATATTTTTTTTAATATTGTTTGTCTGACCAATTTTCTTGGTATCTAGGTACAAAATTTTCTGTTACAAAAATCGTTTTGTTCAAATTTTTCAGCAAACCAATACTTTTGAAAAAGATTTTTGGAAAGTGGGCAGTTTCGCAAGTTTTGAAAGTCATTTCTGGAGAGACCTATATTGTATCAGATAGTACTCATTAAAATCTATAAAATGCCATCATTATTTTTTTTTTTTTTTTATAAGTGGACTTAGGCTATTTTTCCCTTAATGGACTCTTCAATTATTTTCATTAGAAATTTTTATTTTTGTACAATTTTGAAATGCAAAAATCGATTTGCGACGCACTTTTGTACTACAAATAAAAGGTATTTTTATTTAGGTACAAACGTATTCCGAAACTTGGCTTTCTTTTAAAGCACTTAACATTTTAACTTTGAAGGTAATGACAGTTAAAACTCAAGCTATAAGCTTTCTTCCAATAGTTTATTGACATTTTTCAATGAGTTTGATTTGAATGAAAATAAAATGTACGACAAGGTTGCACGTATACTTGCCCTCATGTTCAAGTAACGTAAGATTTTAAAAACTGTATTTTAAAAAAACATAGACATTTTAAGAGAACAAAATTCTTGAGCAAATATGAATTTATGTGAAACAAATTTTGAAAAAAAACTGAAGTGGTTTAACAAAAAATTCAAATATAAATTGAAGTTTCTTAATGTAAATATTTTGACATCTTCTAATTTGACATTTTTGGCACAAAATCACAACAAAATATGAAACCGAAAAGGGATAGTTACTGGAGTATACGTGACCGAGGCCAAGCCTAATACGAAGACGCAAGACGGGAAGAGACCGAGACGATACAAAAAATAAACAATACGACTGGGTCGCACGTACTTGTTGTTATATACTCGTTAGTTTTGGGTGAACATCTTCATGCTTGATTGAATATAATTTTTTGTTTTTTTTTTTAAATATTTTTTATCGTAACAATATGAATTTTTCACATTGATTTGCATTTATTTTCTATCAAATGTATGCTTAGAATGCAAATGAATTGAAATGAATGTAAAGATTCTTAAGATTGTAAAAAGAAGGCAACAAATGAAAATGAATGCAAACAATGCAAATGAATGCAGAGAATTCAACTTAATGCAAAGAATGCAAATGTTTACAGAGAATGTAAAAGAATGCATTCTCAAACGATTGCACTCAATTAACTGTTTTAAGATGAATGGAGGAAAAATTGATTGCCATTTTTCTTAGTCAAATGAATGGTATAGGAGAATTTGAAGTCACAGTCCCAAATTGAAGTCAATGAGTGCAATCTATGAATTAAAGTCACAAAAAATTGCATTCCTTTAGAACTCTGGCTAGTTACCTAACTATATATCGAACAGGAACAAAATTTGGTCCCACAATTCTGTTTGTGGGTCTGATGTCTTTCTCTCTGTCTCTTCCTCGACCTACAGTTTAAAGGCTCCGGTCTATAGAATCCATGGGTCCGTTGAGGCGATGAATTCGTTGACGATTGCCAGATGCGACGGATTGAGGATGACCCAATGAATGCGTTGACATTCACATAACTCCCACTTGAAATTCAAACACAAACAAAAAGTTGCTTCAACTTTTTAACTCTGTAAATCAAACTTTTAAAACTAAGTACAGTAGTCGCTCAATTTAGTGAATCTCGAAAAAGTGAACTATCCACAAAAGTGAACATCCAAAATTCTATATAAAATTTAATTTTTAACCTGATTGACAGTTTTTTTTTTGAACGCTTAAATTTTTTTTTTTTTAATTATGCGCGCACTAAAGGGGTTGTGACTACCCTTAATATGATTGAACACAGTGCGAGCGTTAGGAAAAAAGGGAAGGATTTAAAAAGAGATACCGATGTACATTGGTTTTGAAATTCTGAATGTCAAAATGGGAGGGAAAAATAGAGCAGGGTAAAGCATTCCACATTCGTGTGGTTCGGCTAAAAAAAGAATCACTGTACTTAACAGTACGTCCGAAGTTGGGCTCAAGGGTAAACTGATGAGCATTCCTGGCAGTGCGAGTATTACGGTGACATTGTTTAAGGGGAGGAATGCAACTGGCTATTTCACTAGAACAATGTTTATAAAAATAGCGATAAAATAAGGCGAGGCATGAAACATTACGTCGATGTTCAAAAGATACGAATGTTTCCGTTAAAGTGCTATCACCTATCATTTTTAGAGCTCTTTTTTGAATACGATCTAAGAGGCTTAAGTGGGTTGTGGGAGCACCAGCCCAAATGTGAGAATTGTATTCAAGCTCTGGGCAAATGAAGGCCTTGTAGATTACAGCCAGATCAGAAGGGGAAAAAAATGTCTTGCATCTTCGAAGAAAACCTAAACACTTTGCAGCGTTTTTGGCGACGTTGAATATGTAATCATTCCACAGAAGGTGATCTGTGATGGACATACCCAGAACTGAAAGCTGTTCAGTTTCCTCGATGCTAGTACCGCTCACTGATAGCAGCATAGGGGGAAGGTTTTGCTTTAATGACAACAGACAGCATTGGGTTTTTCAAGCATTAAATTCTACACGGTTTTTAGTTCCCCACTGCATAATGCTGTCAAGATCGGAATTTAATGAGCTTATCATACGCTGCCGTTCAAGTTCCACATCCGAAGTACAGGGATGTGAATCTGGAAACGAATTTGAAAGGTTGAGGGTGCTATCATCAGCAAAACAATTCAATGGATTAGAAGTTTCAGATGAGAGATCATTAATAAAAATGAGAAAGAGGGTAGGAGACAAAACGGAGCCCTTGGGCACACCAGCATTTATTTTATGAATATCAGACTTGAAACCGTCCAGTACAACTTGTATTGATCGGTCCGAAAGGTAATTTCTAATCCAACGAAGAAGAGATTCATCGATACCAAATGCACGCATTTTCGATAAGAGAGCTTGATGCCAAACTCTATCAAACGCAATAATCTTACTCTCTCCAAAACGATGTAAAGATTTGTTCCACTGTTCGGTGAGATATACCATCAGATCACCAGTGGACCTATTGCTACGAAAGCCATACTGCCGGTAATTAAGAAGCTTTCGTTCTTCAAGATATTTATATCGAACAATTTGTGCATTTTGGGTCAAATTGATCTTAAGGTAGCCTTTTAAAACTCCCGCTCTAAAAAGTGAATAGTCTCGAAAGAGTGAAAAGGCCTGGTTTTTACTACTTCACTATATCAAGCGTCTACTGTATTAAGTAACAGTTCTTGTTAGCTTGATTGATAAAAATGCTACAAGAAAATTTATTTTTGACTTGTTATTACATATGTATATAAAAAATCAAATTCAAATTTTCAAACTTATTCCAGTGCGTGTAAATACAACACGTTTTTAATGCAGAAAAATAAAAAAAAATGTACTTAGAAAACTGCCTAAACATAAAAGAGACGGAGTGGACATGAAAAGCTATGCCTGCAGCTCCAGTTGCAGCTTGACAAATTGGCTAATTTTTAACCTTTGCGTGCAGCTTTTTTGACGTTTCAGATTGTGAGTGCAACCAAGTGTTTACATATGGGAGTTAAAGAGAGTTTCAAACTTTTTTCAATTTCATTTTTTCATTTAAGTAACAACGAAGACATTCAATGTTTTAATTGTTAGTACCAAAAATTTGTTCTTTCTTTAAACCAGGGTCAACTTTGATGTGTACTGGCCTACAAGACAATATTCTACAATGAGGTGATGAGAATCAATACTCGCCATGTCCATGCCAGAAAAACTTGACAAAGCCAGGTGTAATTGTTGAATATCTTTTTTTAACGAAACTTTAAGTATGATTTTCCTTTTAACCATAACAAACTGATTTCAAAATCTATGATTTGATATACAAAATTATTTTCTAAGCGCTCTCATTAAAAAGTTAAATTTGATTTTTCTGACATGGATATATGTATTGTAAATACACTAGGGTGGTCCTTACATTGGGTTTTTTCGATTTTTGAGATGGATACTCATCAAATGGTTCTACATAGAAAAACTAATTTTTCCTAATTTTTCAGATTTTTATTTCACCCCCCTGGTCACCCTATTTAAACTTCATGGTACTAACTATGGGACTAGGTTGATTCTTATAAAATTCAAAAAAAAAAACAATCTAAGGGTATAGATTAGATCTAGACGAGAAAAAAATAGTACTCGAGGGGGGGTCTATTTTCCCCCGTATATGCAGGAGGGGTAATTTTCTCAAAATGGAGATCAATACAGAAAAAAATTATTTAAAAAAAAAACGGGACCACTTACAATGCCACGCGTTAGCTTTATTTAAACGAATCACGACTCCATTCTATAATATGCTTCCTAAATAAAGTTTTTATTTCAAATAGTTTTTGAAAAAAATAATTTTCAAACTTAAAAATAAAAAAATAAAAAATTATAACTTTTAAGATAAAAATAATTTTTTCAAAAATTATTTCAAATAAATTCCTTATTTAGTAAGCATATATGATAGAATGGAGTCGTGGCTTTAAAAAAAGCTAACGCGTGGCATTGTTAGTGTTCCCATTATTTAAAAATATTTTTTTTCTATTTTTGCCAAATCTCTAGCAAATTACCCCTCCTGCCTGAACGGGGGGAAATAGACCCCCCCCCCTCCAGTACAATTACATTCTGATTTATTTTCGCGTTTTATAAGAATAATCCTTTACCCATAATTAGTACCTTAAAGTGAAAATAGGGAGACCAGGGGGGTGAAATAAAAATCTGAAAAAAATTGTTTTTCAATGTTTTGAATCATATGAGAGTTATCCAAGACTACGTCCAATTTAAGGAACACCCAAATATAGACATCTTTTCTATAGCGTATGTGTACTTTCATGACAAAGTTCTGAATTCAATTTAAGACTCAACGTTTTAAATTTTAGTTTACCTTTGTTCTAGTTTATTTAGATCTTAGTTTATCTTACTTTTAAAAATAGCCTTTCTTCACTTCAGTCTTAAGAATTTTGTATCTCAATTTAACAAAACTTAACGTTTTCTGACACAAAATTTTGAATTTTTTCACTTTCATAAACCTGCGCAATTCTCTACTCAAAAAAAGTACGGAACCAAAAATTCAAACATATTCATTCTGTTTTGTTTTATTTGAATGACATGCACGATACGATATTTGGTTTTCATTCTTTTTCTCTAATAGTGATTTTTTGCTGAGCTGTAAATTTTCGACTACGGAAAATTCTAAAATAGCAGAATGAGTTCAGTTTTTGATCTCTTCTTCGAAGAGATACCATGTGGGTTTTGATGGGTTTGGCACTTTTTGAATTTTTTATTGTTCTTTTATACATAGTACGAGTACCAATGCTGACATATCATTTTAAAAAGAGTTTGCAGCAGACTTTTTACACGAAAAAATACTGCAGGTGTAAGAAAGTGTGTGTAAACTGTATCAAAAGAACCATTTTATTATGGGGTTAAAACTTGGTGAGGAATAATCTCAGAAATCACAGTCAAGTTCTAAGAACTTTGTCGAGAAAATGGGTGTTAGGTAAATTAATTAACTTAAAATGCGGTTCAGTCAGATCTCACTTTAAATAAATTAAAATAAATTGTAACGAAAATTTAAGAATTGATTTTTATTTTATTTTTTCTCTATTGGTTCAAATTTAAGGATTTAACAATATTTGCTAGGAATAGCGAAATAAATACCTTAAAGATTTAACACATCCTCCTTTCATGCAATATCTTGATCCAACGCTTTCACTTTATATAGCCTCTTTATGTGTCATATAAAAACCACCCTGTTTTTTTTATTTAAATAAAATGTTCCTTTCACAGAGTAAACCAGTAAAGAAAAACTTTAAAGACCAAATTCTATGAAATCTAACGAAGCACTTTGATCTCAAAAGCCCGAGTGCAAATGCTCTCTTGCATTCAAGTTAAAAAAAAAAGAAGGGCAACACGGTTAGTTCTTCTTTTTAATTAAATGTGTTTATAAAGAAACTCTTTTTTGTTTATACGAGTACAAATAAAAAAAAATGTATTAAAAGAACTTCCTTGAATACGAAAAAATTCTTTTCTTAGTCCTTGATTTAAAACTGTTAGGGTTAGAAAAAAAAATTTGTATTTCTTGTATCTGTTTATTCGTAAATTCAAAAGTATATTTTAGAAAGAAATTAGCTTAAATCACAAAAAAGGGTGAAAGAATTTTTTTTAAAGGATGTTTAGCATTTATTTATGTGTGCATTTTTAAGGAGATAATTTTAAGATGTGGTTTGAGAAATTAAATATTACTATGTTTGCATCTATCTGATGTCCTTAAAAGAAGCAAAAACTACGAGTAAAGAGATGACTTTAAAAGGAAGTTAAATTTTTTAAACAAATTGCACAAGTGATTCTGTATGTAACTGGAAATAATCAAATATCAAGAAATAAATAAAATGTAAACTAAATTCCTCGTAGCTACTTGTTTATCTGATTGTAACATTTAGAAAAAAAAGCCACTTCCATTTAAATACATATTTGTAGATATCTACTCATAGGTTAATACCAATAATGGTGATTGACCAAATAGTTTGGGCTTTTATTACTCCTGCAGATTCGATATAAACCCTACTTGCGGCTACTAACAATTACAGTTGAAATTCTTGTCATTTACCAAATGAATTATAAATCCATTTAGGATAAGGTTCAATTCATGGATCAATATATATATTGTTGTCCTTGCCATATGAAATGAAAACATTTCCCCATTGAGTAAAAAACATTAATTCTAGAAATCAAATTAAGGCCACACATGAACAATACGATTTTTATGGATCCACTTTTCTTTTTAACTTTTTTTTTTGTATTTATTTATTTATTTATTTATTGTTGTTTTTGCTAAACCGTTCACTCAATGTTATTGAGAATTCAATTGGTGAATAAAGTCGAGGTGTAGCATCCTTAAATTGTACCTCGAAATTGCTATGCGGCTTGAATCCTAGAGGAGTTAAACCAAATACAAAAACCAACAGAAAAAAAAAATTGGAAACAAAATAAAGAAACCAATGAGAAAAGTTTTCGATTTTTGTTTTGTTTTTGTTTTTTGATCCTTTTATGGCAGGGAATGGGAAACCAATATATTGGAACGAGAAAACGTAAAGAATCGAACTGAAAATTCATTGGGGAATTAGAGACCTTCCATATATGTACCTACATACACTCGGCCACAAAGAGTCCATCCGTCCAAATCCATCAGACTATGCTGTTTGGATTTTGAAGAAGTTTCCCTTTTATGGATATGTATATGTTGGTATCTAGAAACATATATACCTATGGGTCTTTTTTTCTAGTTTGGGTCCAGGCCATATTCTCATTTCACATTCCAGGAATGTTAAAAAAAAAATCCGGTTTTGCGGAATCGAACAACTGTTAGGATAAATTTTGTATCTAGCTATATGTTGGGTTGGGTAGTTTTACCAAAAAACGAAATAGGTACCAAACCACAATTCTACAATTTAGAGGAAATGAATCCTATATACATAATAAGAGACTAAAAGAAAATAAAGTTTTAAGGTTTGACACTGTCAATCATTTGAATAGGTTCAACCTTCCTAACTATACAAATACATACATATGTGTAGGTGCATAACTATAAGCATGTTGGCTTATTTTCGTAAACAATTATTGCTGTGTGAGCTATATAAGCTATTCGATTGGTTATTTATTTTTAGCTTTTTACACACCTTTCTAAAATAGTAAATTTAAACTACCAACATAATATTTTTTTTTACAAATGTGGACTAGGTGTAAATCCCCACAAAACTGAACTTGTCCTCTTTACAAGGAAATATAAAATTCTGAATATAGACCCTCCATCAATAAATGGTATTCCACTTAACTTCTCAGATCAAGCTAAATATCTGGGTCTGATTTTAGACAAAAAGTTGAGCTGGAAACCAAACATACAAGAAAGAATTAGAAAAGCCACAGTGGCACTTTTCTCCTGTAAAAAAGCTATTGGAAACAAATGGGGCTTGTCGCCACATATCACCCACTGGCTATACACAGCGGTCATCAGACCGATACTCACTTATGGGGTGGCAGTATGGTGGACTGCTTTAGATAAAATAACTTATCGTGATAAGCTAAACAAAGTACAGAGATCGGCTTGCTTGTGTATCAGCGGAGCTCTCCGTTCGACACCTTCCGCTGCGTTAGACATACTGCTTAACATCACACCCCTCGATATATACACTAAACAAGTGGCAGCGAACACAGGTATTCGTCTCAGAGCCATTTCTCAATGGTCCAATAACTCTATTGGCCACACTATCATCCTGAACAAATTCGAATCAATCCCTAAACACTCCGACTACACCATCCCTCAGCCGGTTTTTGGCAAAAATTTTCAAGTAACAATTCTAACAAGATCGACTTGGGAAGATAATGAATTCTTGATAGATGAAGCAATTCACTTCTACACTTATGGCTCAAAAACCGAAGAGGGGGTAGGTGGTGGCGTGTACTCAGAACGACTAAACATTAGTCTCTCCTTCCGTCTCCCTGATCATTGTAGCGTGTTCCAAGCGGAAATCCTGGCGATAAAAGAAGTTTTATCTTGGCTCAAAGAAAACGTAATATCTACTTTGAATATCCGTATCTTCTCAGATAGCCAAGCTGCCCTTGAATCATTAGGATCTGTTTCTACAAACTCCGTAACTTGCCGAAACTGTCGATCGTCTCTAATGGAGATGGCATTCACCTTTTCTGGGTGCCGGGACACAGAGATATTCTAGGAAACTGTAAAGCCGATGAACTCGCCAGGATAGGAACCAGTACACCAATATCACCTTACAAGATGAATATTGAACACCGATCGCTACATGTATACTTATGCTTAAGCAAGATTCCATGATGATGACAAACAGCAGATGGACAGGTATCACTACTTGTCTGGCGACGAAACAGATCTGGCCAACACTGGATCCGAAGCGATCGAAATGTTTGTTATCTCTGAGTAGATTGCATATTTGCTCCACAATTGGTGTCATTACAGGACACTGCCTCATAGGTAAACACGCCAATAGACTTGGTGTCTTTTCAAATGATTTCTGCAGAAGCTGCATGGACGAGCAGGAGGAAGAAACTATCCCACACCTTCTTTGCTCATGTAATGCTCTTTCTCAAAGACGCAAAACACACTTAGGAATTTTTTTCTTCAATGATCCCAGTGACTTAAATAAAATCGACATTCACAGTCTCCATCGCTTTATTAAAAGCTCCAATTGGTTTAATTAGCGAGGATTACCTCGTATTCCTTATGTGGTATCACAATGGGCCTATTCTGGCCTAAGTGTGGCAGCAGTTTTCCTGACAGCCACCTTAACCTAACATAATATTTTTCAACTCTCAAAAAATGGAAGTTGTCTGGTTTTTGCACCGGATGCTTCAATTTTTTAAATTACTTTAAACTATAGATACTCTGTGATACTAGATATCCGACCCTAACTGACAAATTATTCACTTCAAATTTAAATTTAATTTTATTAACTTCTACGTGTATCCCTATTACATAATGGGCTCCCGATCCTTTTAAAATATTAGCTTGCGATCCTTCTATCTTTGTCGATCCTGGTCATGCTGTGTAGTTACAGACTCTTTTGACTGATTTTTCATTATTGTCTATATTCACTCTCAATGTGGCTGAACTATACTGTTGAAGATGATATGTTTTGATTTGAATAGCAGATATACATAACCTTGTGCTCATTTACTTCAAGATCAAAAAATTCCGCTTGTCTCAGTGACCATAAAAGATTCTATATCCTTTAAATAGGCGGTGAAAGTAGCCGAAGATGTTAAAGGCGTCTGCATACCCTAGCAATCAGATTCACCTGTCAAAAATATTGCCTTCCATTAGAACGGGTACGGTATATATCGCCAGATTTGTTTGGCAAATTGACGTTTTGCGAGGGTTCATTTCGACATTTCTTGTTTTGATTTTTTTTGTTTAGCATTTCGTTATTCCGCAATTTTCGTTTGGCGAACAACTTTTTGCTTTCTAAATGATTTGACAAATCATCACTTCGCATTTTTCATTTCGCAATTTTCAGTAAGTATGTATTTTGTTCTATTGGCGTTATGAAGATTGGCAATTTTTTTTTTTTTTTTAGCGTTTCGTTGTTTGAACTTTTCTTTACTAACATTTTGCTGATATGCTTTGCGTTATTCAGCATTTTGTTGGTTAACTATTTTATTTTTGACATTTAATTGTTTTGCGAGTTTTTGACTTTCATTAAATAACATGCCTTACAATTTCACGCGAAGTCAAAAACTCGCAAATAGGGCTTCCCACGATACTAGAAAAGTCTCGTTGTCGTTTGGTATCGGTATCGGAAACCAAAACGATACCGAGACAATACCAGCTCTGAAAGATAACGAGACGATACCGAACGATATCGTATTTCTTGAACTGAAATTTTCCGATACTCTCGGTAGTATCGTTTGGTATCGGCAGAAAAAATAGATTTTTGAATATTATTACCAATTTATTGGAAACAAACAATTTTAATAATTGGTTTACCGGAAAAGGCTCTGATGATTTAGATGACTTTTCTCTTTAGCGGGGAGAAGGTCAACAAAGAATTCTGAAGTGTAAAAACCAACGATTTGGTTGTTATCTTCAGACTTTGCTGTCTTAAGAGAGATAGTAACATTAGTGAAATCCATATGACCCTGCGCGTCAACATTTTTTGTCGAATTCTTTATTGGAACTTTATAAGCCTTTAAAAATTATTAAGTCCACAAAAAAAAACTTCAGTTAAAAAAATGTCTTTTTTAATGAGTTTTGTCTTGAATCTTAAAAGTCGCAAGGAGTTCATCTACTACATCAAGAGCATGTAACTTAGTCGTGCATTTTATTCTGGTTTGCGACTCAGACCAGACCGAAACCAGACGAGACCGACACCGATACCGAGATGAGACTTTATTATAGGATAGGAGTTACACCATTTTTCGATTTTTCGGTTTTGACGATACCGAGACGATACTTACAAAAGTATCGTTTGGTTTGGTATCGTAGTTAGCCCTACTCGCAAAATAATTGAATGCCAAATAAAACAGCTAAACAAAATGCCGAATTTCGCAATTATCTAAATTTTGTGTTTTAAAATCGAAGAAATACCCATCAATACTTAGAATATCTTTGTTAATATTCGAATAAAAATCTCATAAGTTTTGTCAAAATATTCCGTTATCAAAACTGAGCAAAAGAATTAAAGAACAAAACAACCAGACACAGTAATAGCAGCAAGAATTGTCAACAAGTTAAAATGATATTAAAAAAAAAAAACAATTTATTAAGCTTTAGATAAAAAAGTAAGTAAATCTTACCAATCTAATGATAATGGAGGGTCTAACAACCAAACGGTAAAATAATGAAACGGCTTCGGGATATTTCGCGAAATAATAAAACGGTGAAACGTTACCAATTTCATGAGAAAAACTCTTGACCAAATAAAAAATTAAACAAAAAAGCTGAACAACAAATTGCCAAATGAATTTTGCGAAGCGATTGAAAATAATTTCAAACAAAAGCGAAAGACAAAAACGATAAATGTGGACTGCAAAATGATTGGAAAGTATAATGAATGAAAAAGAAAACGTAAATTGTTAATCAAAGAATGCGAATTAAAAGAAATGAAAGAATATGCAACGACTAAGGCGAAATAAGAAAAAAGAAATGAATTTTGCGAAACAATGGTGACCCCATTAGAATGCCAGCACTATGTAATATCCGATCTGTAAAGAGAGTGAAAAAGTCGAATTCTAGTGGTTAGACTACCTTCGGTGTTTCAAAAAGTCTGCTACATAAGTCCGGCTGCTGATGCTTGTAGTTTCTTTCGTAATATAGTTTTTTTTTTTAAATTGGCAATACAGGGTGTCAAAATTACCACCGCCGCTGATAAAAAGTCTAAAAGCTCAAGAAGTAATTTTCTCGTTTTCGGTTCGTTTCAAAGTCTTAACGGTTTTTATGATTTTAGAATTCATTACTTTTAATTAGTTCTTAAATTTTTTACCGGCGATATATAGGTACTACATACACATTAGTTTGTATATGGCAAGTTATGCGTTCGTAAAAAATGGAACTCGAGGCTTTTATCAGACTTTTCATTACGATGATAGGGGAGACGAAAAATGTGGGTCTCTCTGTAAATGGCTGGATCGGCCCACACGTTTTTCTCATTTTTCTTAGAACTAAATATAAGGGTACTTGCCATACAATATTTTAAACAATCTTACGATATCTTATTTTTCTCTAAGCCGGCTCTACAACTTTTCTTAATAAAAAAATTCAATAAATTTCTTTCCGTAAAGAATACCTTTGGAAGGGAACCCAAATTTAAAAAATAGTTATTAGTGGTACGTCCAATTTTTGTTGTTGTTTTTTTTCAAACATTTTTCTTATTTGAAAATCAAATAATTTTGATAGCTACATGGTAAGTTTTCATAAAACTTGTTGTTTAAGGTTTTCTTACATTCTTTAAAGTATTTAAGGAAAAAATGTACTTATATGAAAAAATAATGGCACCTTTCATACAAATGTTAAAAAAACCGTTAGGAAAAATATTTTATTTCTTTAAAACGAATCCTTCGATTTTTTTTTTTAACTTTTTCACTACCTCTATGCTCAAGTAAGGTTGATATACTACCAAAAATTATAAAAAAAATTCAAATAGGTACTTTTAATGGTACTTCTGTTAAAACATTATTTTTTATAACTATGAATTGTCTCATCGATAGGTTGAACAGATTAAAATTAATATTTTTAGAAACAAATTTCAAATAAGAAATATATTTCAAATAAGATAAAAATATTCCATATCAAAATTTTCGAGAAAAAAAGAAGTTTTTGAATAAAAACAATTCAAATTCAAACAATTTTTTTTGAAAACTCAATATCTCCAAAACGAGTTGTTATTTTTTTGTAATTTTATAAATACCTACAATTTGCATACCTTTTCCTTAAAAACATTTTTATTTTTATAAAATTATTTTTTAAGAAAACCGCTCCATCAATTACCATAAATTTTGTTTCCCATTCAATCATATTCAATCGAGAATTCAGATGACATTCTTGTTTTTCATTTCAAACTTTCAAAAAAGTTGTTTCAGCGAACGAATTTTTGTTGTTGTTAAGCTTTGTGTATTTGTCATATTTTCTACTATTGTGAATGATTCACTGCGAATCGCTCCGCATTCGCGTTGGTTTGGGAGAGCCCTAAGAACAAGTACATGGGACTCAGTCGAGTATGTTAATTGTATTCAAACAAAATTTTTCAACCATTTAAAATTGGCCTACAACTTTTTCTTGTGTGGATAACGGTTTTCCCGCAATTAATTTATCAAACGCGATTTTTCTCATTTCCAAGTTGTTTTATTTAATTCTTTTATCAGTTTATTCAAAAAACTACTAAAGTTCAATTCAGACTCAATAAAAAAATATTTTTTTTTTAAATAGCTTTTTTAATGTTCCGAAAAATTAAATAAAAACAAAAGTTAATTTAAGAAATACAACATTTCAAAATATAAACTTATAAAAGGTTTTCAAAGATCCCGCTCCGCTCTTGGATGAGCTCATTAAGCTCGCCTCATAATACTTCCAATATAATTCTTAATCAATCAGTCAAAAAAATTCAAAAAGACCCAACTTTCCACATAAAAAACTTATCGTTTTTCAATGATTGAACTACCTTACCAATGATCATTGAAATCTTAAAAGTTATTTCATGTGGAAAGTTTGGCCTATTTAAATTTTTGACTAGAAATATTAATAAAGTCTTGAACTTTGTATGTTATCGAAATAATATGTGATTTTTTTGTCTTATTGTCTCAAAATCAATGATTAAAGTTTTCAATGATGTGTTTCAATGATAGCTTCAACTTGCACCTTATACTGGGCGAAAACCGTTTTCCGCACAAGAAAAAGTTGTTGCCCAAATTTGAACTGCTATTGAACATTTTTGTTAAAATAAAAAATTTAAGAATCGGTCAGGGTTTGGCAAAGACAGACCCAATTAAATGATAAAACCAATATATAAGCAGAGCAAACCCGAGAAAATTATCTTTTTTTAGTTTTTCGACTTAAAATTACCTCAGGAACCCATTATTTTTCACTGCGGCAGAGACTGTGGGACTTCCCGTACCTATATAAATAATTTGTTGTTAAAAACTTCTGAAACAATTTTAATGTTTTGTATCCATATTAAATGAAAAAGTGCCCTGTTAAGCTATTGTAAACGTTTTTGCGATTAGTGAATAGATTAGTATGAATCAAAAACTTAAATATTCCAGAATATCAACATTCCTAATAAAATTATTTAACTTTTTTTCAATATTTCTATTGATTATTTCGTTAAACTTATTACCATAAGTTACATTATTAGTTTAAAAACTTTTATTCAAAACTGCAATTTCCACAAGAAGTAAGTTGTTTTAAAAGAAATGAAATAAAACCATCCAAACTGCTTTGAAAAACGTTAAACCTATTTAAAATACCAAGAGTGTACCTGATGTACACATTTCTATAGACAAGATACATAAATATCGAAATAAATAGACAGACAAACGAAATAGTTAAATAAATAAAAAAAAAACTGAACCCACTCGTGCAATAAGAGACAAGATGTCCAAGTTCTTAGCAAGTATGACAAAAACAAAATACATAACACATTTAGCGCATTACGCTTTGGAAAATTTATACATACTCACAACACAAAGCGATGTGGCGAGTAGAATAAATAATTTTTTTCTCCACAGAATTTTTTGCTTTTACATATTAAAATATTTAAAGTGAGTAATAAAAGTTAAACAAAAATTGGCCTAAAAAACTGGTCAGCCAGATAAATTATTATTTATCAATTCAGGATCAGATATATTTTACCTTCAATGCCAAAGCAGTTAAAAAAAGAATAAAAGTAATTAATATGATATTATTAAAAATATGTTTTCCTTATTATTCTAGCTTACACACATTTTAAAACTTATTTTGAATACTTTCATATCTTAAGTAGGTAAAATAGTAGTAAAATTTAAATAGTAGGTAAAATAAACGAAACCTTTTTTTTTAATTGAATTAATTTTTTTGTGAGTGTTGTTCATACAATTTCCTTTATATTAAACAGTATATAATTTGTCAAACAATATTTTTAAATATAATGTTAAACAATATTCTTAAAACTCGAAAAATCTCATCAAAATCGATTGAGTAGTTTGTGAGTCCATGAGCCCTCACACAAATTATTATTTGTTTACCTTAATTATTATTATAATTTTGTTCTTACTCGAATTTTACAAAAACAAAATAAAATTATTCATGTGTTATAACACAAACAACAACAACTTACTTTATAAACATGGGATCATAGAATCATTAAATTCAGTATTACAAATCAAACAGATACATTTGCCTATCGATGAATCACTCACCAGTAAACACCCTCTATGTTAATTGAAATTCTTCAACTCTGACCCTTTCAGTGTCAATCAACATTCGATGTCGAAGTGATATTAATTTTCTGCATATCATTTTATCCTCTCACGCACATTCTCAACAAAATACATAGGCCATAGATATACATATACCTATACATACATGTATATGTGTAGTGTATGCTCATATATTGGTGTTTAGCATCTCCTTTGTCCGGATTCTAACTTTTTCCCCTAAGCCTCTAGGCTTGCATGCCTATCGAAAATCCATGACCTTCCCTCATCCATACATATAGATTCCATCGTCAGGCTTAAGTCATAATCCACTGGCTCTATCAACCAACCAACCAACGAACCAACCAGCCAGCCAGCCAGTCAGCCAGCCAGCCAGCCAGTTTTATACCGATTTCCTTTTTGGAGTAATAACTTTTCTCAATTGTCCTGGGACTATGGTATTATCTAGGACAAGAACAAATAATATACACCAGGAATGGAGAGAGAACTGACTATTTTAAGTTCATCATCCATGACCTGGATTTTGTGCAAAACTTCAACTAGGATACTGCTGGTTTCAGTCGTCAAGATTAATATCTTAGCAGAATTCTTCATCTAGGTCCTCCGGGTATTGTGTGTGTGTCTTTGTGAATAGTGCTGCTTTATAGAATATAGACCTGAATTCTATTTTACTATATACCTATATAGCCGCATCTGTGAACTGAGAATAAAACTTTATACATAGGTCCCAGTTTATTTAGACAAAAAGATATTCCTTATTACCACAGTACACAGCTTATAAAGCATTGTAAAATATTTATGGCGTTGAAAGCAAATTTTGTAGTAATTGTCTCCTCTGGCTCTTGCTCGGCATTGCACACCTAAGAAAATATATTTCAATCTGCATATCAATTTTTCAATGAGTATGGATTCAACTGGGCAATCCTTCTTAATAATAAACCTCTGTTGACGAAATACATTTAAACGCAAAGGGGAAAGGACATTCCGGAGAAAAGGAACGTATTTACAAATTGTTCATAAAAGACTCTGTGTTTTTTTAAAGACTTTTCAAATCTTAAAATATTTAAAAGTTACCATTATTGGCATTTAAAACATAAAACCAAAATTAAATTCTAAGTTCTTAATTCTACAAATTGAAAGGCGTTCAATTTTGTAGAAATTGCAAAATTCAAAAGAAAATTAATAAACTAGATTGATAAAAATGTCAATTTGAAAGTATTTTACATAATTTCAAGGAAAAAATCCATCGTCAATTATTGCGGTGTGTAAAGAAGTCGAATTGTTTGATTTGAAAAAAAAAAAAAATATTTAAAAAAAAACCAGTTGGACGGTTGTCCATACATTTTTCACACATTTGTGTGCAGACGTAATGAGCCAACATGCACCGATATCAATTTTCATAAACTGTTTTGCCTTCAAATTTCCCAATAATGACTTTGGCGGAGAGGCCACACTGCGTCGATTCGTCGAGCCAAAGAGTCAGTAAGCAGTTATGCATTAATTAAAAAAATCAAACTCGAGACTTTGATTGAACTTGTTATTACGACGATAGGGATGACGAAAAAAGTTGGTCTCACAATTCTGGCTGTCTGCCCGATGATCAACAGCCTAAAACTAAGTACATAGCGTTATAGGTGATTCCTCCATTATTTTTTGCTTTTTCAAAAATATCAGGGATTAATTTTAAGTAGAGCAAGCTTCCCTTATTGTTTGTGAAACCATTTTTCAAATATGGTTATTTATGGACTGGTAAGACTTATTTCAAATTTTTTTTAGATTTTTTTTTTATTTTGAATTTTTGAATTCGATATTTCAAAAACGGGTAGGCAATGTTTTTGAAAATTTAACTTTCATAAATAAATACAGTCGACTCCCTCTAAGTCGAACTCCCTCTAAGTCGAAGTTCCCTCTAACTCGAACACATTCGTCGAACTTTTTTTCTTTTGCCGAAAAAAAATAAAAAAAAAACTTCTAAAATCACAACTTGTTATTGTTTTTAATTCTTATTAAGACATCTAGCACACACTCGTACACTTTGATTCTCTATGTTGCATCGCCTGCGCCGTCATGTCAGTGTGCTGCGCTGTTATACCTGCTATTTACAATATATTCAGACACATAAAGAATAAAAAAGCATTCGTTGGTTAGATTCCATTCCATTCCAAATTCCAAACATTTTGTGCTTTGTTTGAAAGCAGTAAACCTATATCACTGAAGTTCTCTTAAATCATTGTGAGTCTGTATATTGGAAAAGAAAAGGGGAACGTGGCGGTGAGACTCCAATTGCAATATACATGTGCATACTTGAGGTTGTGCTGTATGCTTATGAGCTTCATGGTTATTTTTTTAATTTGAAAGAATCTAAGTAAAAAGAGGGATACAAAAAAAAAAAACTCTCTCTTTTGATATCCCGTGAAAGTTCGACTTAGAGGGAGTCGACTGTATTTTATATCGCGTTTATTGTTCACTCACTTTATTTTTTAGATCCAAAAATAACGGTATCTGCCATAGAGTTTTTTATTTTTTATTTTTACCTACCAAATTATAAAAACTTATACCTAACAGACGAGTCAATATGAGTCTCTTAGTGACATTTAGTGGGAAAAATTCTATCAAAAAGTTTTTTAATCTAATGGGTGTTGTATACATGAAAAAAAAAAGTTTCCCAAAATCGGACCGTCGGAGGTCACTTTTTTTTTTTAAATAGTGGCGGGTTACCCTGGTAATCAGAAAAAAATCTTGAACATTGGTAATTTATGTCGTTAAAAAAACGATTTTTATCCAATCTAGGGTTTTTAGGGTCTTTTCTTACTTATTTAAGGTGTTGCTGTCTGGGTTGGACCAGTGCCCCAAGCAACAAGCTTCTTTCAGCCGACTCGGTTTTAAGCTAGCTGTATCCAGTCTTGCACGCCAAGTTGGTTGAGATCCTCTTCCGCTTGCGTGCGCAACTTGTTGCGCTGTCTTTCTCTGCTGCGATCCGGCCGTCCCACGGGGTTAGATTAAAAGACTATCTGGGCCGGAGCACTGTTGTCCATATGCTCTAACCCTCTATCTCTGACCCAGCAATCTCAGTCGTGGGTTTTCACTTTATTGGCTAGGTCGGTGTCGCTGTACAGCCCGTACAGTTCCCCATCTATGAAGACGGGACGAAAAATCAACCGGGAGAATTCTCCTCTCAAAACAGCCCATGATGTTCTGACCGAGACGTCAGTCTCGGGTGTCTTTTCTTGCTTACAGCATATATTTGGTCTTGCCTTTATTAACCGTTAAACCCATTTTCTTGTCTTTTCCTCAATAGTCAGACTGTCTAAAACCGTTTTTGACATCAAAGGTATCGGTGAGGTCTTTTCCGACCTTGATGGAGCAGCGTGCATTCTCCATCGTCATCCTGCACAAACGGACGAGTTTGGGGGGTATGCCAAAACTAGACATTGCTCTATATAGCTCGTCGCAATAGATGCTGTCATACGCGGCCTTGAAATCGATGAAAAGGTGGTGGGTATCGATTTGAAACTCCTTACAAATTCATTTTGAATAGATCGGCCGCAAGGCCATCAGCTCCAGCAGCTTTATTGGGCTTAAGCTTAGATGCGGAATTCAGTATGTCATCAATTTCAATTTTCAATTTCAATTTTCAAGGATTCGGCCCATGTAACCCTAGAAGGTTCTTTTACCTTTTGGTGAAATTTTCTAACTTCTTTCCTGCAATGGCATTCCTCTAACTTCTCGATCGCGCACTTCTCAAGCTCGTGAGCAGCTCTGTTTCTTCTATGCAGAGCCGCTTTGTATGCCTGTTGTTTGGCTGCATGTACTTGCCGTCATTCTTCGTCGAACCAGGGGTTTCGCTGTGGTGATAATGATGGTGGCTTCCTGGCAATTCTTCCACTGGTTCTCGATACTTGAATTTGGCGGAATATGTCTATTTAAGAGGGTGCGACTCAATCGGAAAAGGACCTGGCCATTTGTTGCGATGGTAGCTGTCCTACGTCGAACTTTCTCAAAGTATTCCCCTGTTTTAGTCTTGGTCTGAATATCCGTAGCATTACCTTGGCTACAACGAGGTAGTTTTTAGAATCAGAGAATTCATTTAATTTTTTTATGTGGCCGAAAAGTGGCATATTGTTGAACATATCCCTATTATTCATATAGATTTTTGTCTAAAAGAGGGTGTTCCAAACAAATATAAATGAAAATGAAAGCAGGAAACCAGATATTATAAGAAATGCGTAGTTTTTTTTTATAAAAAAGCATAAAAAGTAACAAAATACGAAGTATTTACATTAAAACCTATTTAATTGCCCAGCTATTAATTGATTCTTTTGGTTGATTTGATTGGTATTGAAAATGGAAAAATACTACTTATACATTTAATTTTAAATTTTAGTAGATCAAATACTGCGTATATTAGGTCATAATATGTAACAGAACAACTAAATGCAACTAATCGGCGTGACTGTATATACAGTGACTCAACTTTTTGATCAAATGTTTTGCAGAACGTTAAACTTTTGATTTTTATTATTTTATTTTACAGGCGAACTCATTGTTCAAAGTTAAGTATAGAGATTCTTTTCTAAGTCGCACTACCCGAATGTGGAATGCTTTACCTGACTCTGTTTTTCCCTCCCATTTCGATATTCAGAACTGCAAAACCAATGTGCATCGGTATCTCCTCTTGAATCTTTCCCTATTTACCTAACGCTCACACTGTGTTTAATCATTTTAAGGGTAGTCACAACCCCTTTAGTGCGTGCTTATTATAAAAAAAAGCTCATTTTTGCCTTTCATTGAATCAAATTAAGTTAACTGTTAAATTCTGACCTCCTTACCTGCCTTACAAAATTGAAATATAATTTTATTAATAAGTTTAAAATATCGTTAAGATTACTTACCAAAAGGAAAGTTTTTGTCAAAAGTTAGTTCTGCTAACCATTTGATCAAAAAGTTGAGCCACTGTATGTACAGTCATGTCCGATAAATTGCACATTTTTTGTTTGATATATTTTATGATCAAGTAAACTCAGTATTTGATCTTTTAAAATAAAAAATTAAATGCATTAGTAGTAATTTTCCATTTTCAATACCAAGCAACAAAAAAAAAATAAATTATTAGGTCGGCAATTAAACAGGTTTTACTGTGAATGTTTCGTATATTGTTAAAATTTATGCTTGAAATTGAAAAAAATTACGCAGTTTTTATAATATTTGGCTTTCAGCTTTTGTTTTCAGTTTTTACTGTTTGGAACACCTTTTCTGCCCAAAAAACAACACAAATAATTTAAATGAATTCATTGACCCCAAAAGCCTTAGATTGGATACAAAAATTATTGTTCTACGACAAAAATTACCAAAGTTACAGATTTATTGTTTCTGATTTCCAGGGTAAAAGTGACTTCCGATGGTCCGATATTTTTTAACTTTTTTCTCATGAATACAATATCCATTAGAGCCAAAACCAATGAAAATACTTTTTGTTGGAATTTGTCCCAGTAAAAACTTATTTTGACTCGTCTATTAAGATTTGAACGGTCTTAAGAATATTTAAAAAAAATTACTTTATTATTATGCAAGAACTAATTTAGATGCCTCTACTTTCCTTTGAACATTTTTTTTCGGCTTAGGCCAAACGACGAACTTAAGTTCTAGTGGAAAAAGGACAAAAATACTTTAAACAACTCACCTGACCCAAATGAACTCAACAATGCATTTGTACTAAGTGTGGCCAAAAATGGATATCCAAAGTAATGCATGGATTTTCAACCTATAAGTTTTTTTCCATGCCTTTCAAAGGTCTTTGAAAACATTCTTGCAAGGCAAATGAATGGTTATATTGATCGACATAGTCTCCAATCCACTTATCAATCAGGTTTCAGAGCTAAACATAGCTGTGAAACAGCTATTGTTAAAATTTTAGATGGTAAAAGAATAAATTCTGATTCGGAAAGAGTAACCATTCTGGGTCTCCTTGATTATTCAAAGGACTTTGATAGTGTGAATCATCAAATTTTGTGCCAGAAACTTTGGGTCTACTTTGAATTTAGTGATGGGTCAACTCGCCTCGTACATAACTATCTCAACAATCGAAAACAAAAAGTGGTAGTGGGAAGTAAGATCTCATAATACAAAAGCATTTTAGCAGGAGTACCCCAGGGTTCAATTTTGGGTCCTCTACTGTTTTGAATCTTTGTAAATGATGTTGTAAAAGTTTGTACAAATGTGCAACATCATTATGATATGCAGACAATTTGCAAATTTACCTTTCTTGCCCAATCGGACTGATCGAAGACTTAATGTATCGAATTAATGAATACTTATCTACTATTTTGAAGTGGTCTTTTTCAAATGGACTTTCTCTCTAATCAGCTAAATGTAAGTCCATTATTATTTAAAAAAAAACATACGACCCTGGAATTGTTCCTGAAATTTATCTTGATAATATTTAAACTAAATTCGTTGAAAAAGTTACTAGTCTTGGCTTCAAAATCAATCGCTCCTGTATGGTGGTTTACGCAAGCTCTGCCTTTATTCCAGCCTTACATCTGAAAATACAAAGCTTAGACTGACGAAAACATTGCTTTTGCCTTTTATAAATTATGGATGGGCCAGTCGTTTAATGTAAGCCTGATTCTCTCTTATACCATAAGCTTTTGGTTGCCTTTAATGATATGTTGTGATGTGCTTTTGGAATTCAACGCTTTGAGCATATATCGCATCTACATAAAAAAGTTCTTGGTTGTTCATTTCAGCAATTTTTAGGAATTAAGTGCTGCATATTCATGAAACTTAAACTTAAAATACTAACATCTTCTAAAATTAGTGAGGTCTACTACCAAATACTAATCAGTAATAACTCTTAGCAGCTGTTCTAATACTAATACGAATACCTCCAATGGATTATTTTTTACGAGTGTCAATAAGCAAAGCGATTTTGACGAATCAAAAAATGAATAGGCGGATACTCGTAATTTGTCGTTAATTAGTTGTGACAATTTAAAATTTTTCGTTCAATGTTTTCTAGGTTTTTTTCGAAAATCAGTTAAAACCTCTTATACCTGTCGTTAATTAATTGTGACAAATTCAGTGTTTTCTATATTTTTTGTTTTATTTTTCCAAATTTATATGAAATCAACAAAAAGCTACAGAAACATTTTACAACCTATTATATTAAAATATTTTAATTGAGTAATAATTTGGCTTTAATTGGTCATTGATTATATTCGACAATTTTATCACTGTCGTACAATGTTTTCTATGTTTTCTGTTTTAGTTTAAATTCAAGTGAAACATAATTTTTTTTTAAATTGGTTATATTGAATTGTTTATTGCTTTATTACGCTTTTACTGGGTCAACATAGAAAACATCGCACGAGAAAATATATTTTTCCACAACTAATTAATGACTAATTAAAGGCAAATTATTATGAAATGAAATGTTATGTCTAGAAGTGTTTACCACTTTTCGAAAAAAAAACATAGAAAACATAGAACGACAAATTTGAAACTATCAAAACCTATTAATGACTTAATAACTATGAATATAAAGCCATAAATCATTCGGTATTATAAGTGTTTACCACTTTTTGAGGTACTGATATGCAAACTTGATGTGAAGTTAACAAAGAATGAAGAAAAACATTGCACGATAAGTTCAAAATTGTCACAATTAATTCAAGACTTGTTAAAGACAGATTATTACGCCATAAACCATTCGATATTAGCAGTTTTTAAACTTTTTTAAGTGATACTTTGCTTACTTGATAACAAGCTAGTAAAGGACCCAAAACAAAGTAAAGGACCGAAAAAAAACATAGAAAACATTGAACGACAAATTTGAAACTGTCACAACTAATTAATAATTAATGGAAAATTATCAACCTACCCTTTCTTCGATTTGTCAAAGTTGCTTTGCTACCTTGACACTCATAGAAAACAAATAACCCAAAACATATAAAAAACATTGTGGCAAAATTGATTTTTCACTACTAGTTAACGACTAATTAACGGCAGATTATTTATGCATCAATCATCAGGTATAAGAAGTTTTAACTGATTTTCGACAGGGTGATTTGCTTACTTGATATCAAAAAAAAACATAGAAACGACAAATTCTAAACTGTCACAACTGATTTGCGACTTATTAACTGCAAATTATCCACCAATTCATTTTTATTTTTCTTCTTCGTTTCTAAAAACTTACTCGTGTTTTTTTTTTCCTCTTTTTCCTAAAAACTTACCAAAATATTGCAATTTTAGTTTTCTTTATCCTCATTACAGCTTTGTAGTGTGTATGTATTAGCATAACAAATTAATTCCAAATAAAGTATTAAATGCGGCCCTGATGTTATATTGGGCTCACAAAATTAACCTCCAAAAACAAAAGACTCTTCACTTCGACTGGGCAATCTATTAAACTTCAATTAGAATCTTTCTCTAACTCTCGAAGTTGGCATGTTGTGCTTTATATCCTCGTTTTTCACCCTGAATGTTCACATGCATGGATATACTCTAGTGTATACAATAGGTAAATTCGAATTTACTCCATATTTGTACATTTGCCATCTACTTTGTGGGTTTTGTTGGTGTACTCGGTGAGATGCGGCACAACAGACAAAGGAGGCATCAGACCTCCTCGCAAAAATATCCTCATTCCAATGTGAGTTGTACTGAATGTGATCTGTACGGGGCTCTCTAATTGGACAATAAACATTGCCATGAACCAACAATTAAGTGTTTCGAACACCATTATCCTGTGAGAGGATGTGAGTTGTGCGGCATTGCTGAAACTTATTTGTTCCGGCTGGCCGATGGAAAATGTCGAGAAGCACGGTTCGTTTGTTATATATAGCAATTCGGACAATGGTTGTCTCTATAACCAAACACAACATACATAAATAAAACACAAAACAACAACAAAAATAAAATAAAAACCCACCTCCACCACACTGGCCATAGTCAATGTATTTTAATTTATTTGTGTAATTCAAACTAAAGTGCGAATATTTGTTCGGCCGTTACATCCTGTTTTGACATTATCCAATATGTGAGTGTTGTCGTAAGTGTCGGTATTTCAACACGTTCATATATGAAACACATTTTGATTGATTGATTGATTGCATAGTCATAAAGTCCTATACACACAGAGGTCTATGTAGGAAGTTTTTCTATATAAAAAACCCATCCACACGCTTATAAACTTATCAAGGCCTGTATACTGACTGTACAGTGATATGGAAACAGGAAGTAACTTTCCTGTGATGGAGATTTAATTAGTTTTGTTTTTTTGTATTTCCAAATAATAAATCTGGGGAAATATTTAGGTCGTCCATACCTATAAGAAGTGGTAAATCGTGTCCGTTCACCACAGATAAATTTGTACAAAAAAAAAACTCGCAGGAAATAGAAACGAACTTTCGATATTTTATTAACTTATGGTGTTTACTCTTTGGAACTTTGTTCTTTGGCTAAGAGGTTAAGTATTATTGACAGAATGTTTCGCTCACAATTAGTAAATATATAGGAGTAGGCAGAGGTATGTATGTACATTTAGTATGTTGGTAAAATAAAATTAATAAACGGGGCTGTGACAGATTTGCAATTAAATATTTGGGAGTCGTGTGGAAACTTCAATCAGTTACGGGGAAATTATGTGTTCATGGGTATAACTTTCAAGACAGGCGATGTCACCGAAAAGTATTTGTTATTCCCTAGAGCTAAAGCAAAGTAATAAAAACTTTTATTAATATAATTTGTTTTGGAGCAGATTTTTCAGTCGTTGCTTAAATAGTCATTTAGTTGACAGGGGAATAAGGTTACGAATAAGGCTAGACACAGACAAGGAAAATGCCCATTTCACTTATTGTACTTCCAAAGCATATGAGAGGACCGTAAATTTTGTAGTAAAATATACACACAGTCAGAGTCTAGTTGGTCTTGATGAAATTTGCATTATTAAAGTTAATTTTTCAATGTAAATATTTGGCAGCATCTTAATTCAAACTCGGGGCACATTGAATGACATAGATATCGCATCCAGGGCAAATAAAATTACCACTTTTTCAATCATTTTTATTTACTGAACCCTAATATTAATTATTGTACCAAACCCGGGGCTGATTGAATACATAAACCCATTTAAGGAACACAGTGTACAGGTAACCAGAATGTGTTTGAGCTGAGCACGTATGACGTTGTTGGTAGTTTTTTTATATTCTCTTAGTTCACATTTCCTTGTGACTGAAATGTTAATATGGGGCGGTTGAATTTCAATACTTAATTGGTCTTCTGCCCTCGCTTGTTACTCAGTACCAATCTTGCACTAGTACCTCACTGTTTCAATTTCAATTAAATTTGGAAACCAAATTTAAGTCAGCAAGTAAAAACACACTGCTGGTGTAGGGTACGAAGTGAACCAGATAGTAATTTTGAAAAACGTTTTGGATTCTAAACGTCTATACTTCCTTCTTTTTCTATCCTCTTATGATCTTCAAGTCTTTTGCTAGAACCCGGGCCCTATTCGTATTTCTATCAAAGGTAGTATCTCGTGGCATGATAGTAAGTGCCTTGGATTGTCATGCTGAAGTTCTGGGTTCGATTCCCAGTCACTGCCACCTAAAATCAGAAATGTTTTTCCCGAGGTACTACCCCTTGCGAGGAAGTGACAAATCCTCCAAGAGTTTACTTTTCATGAATAAGTGCTTCTCATCTAGCCATTCGGACTCGGCAAAAAATTATAGGTTCCCTTCATTCCTGCCAACAACACGCACACAGGAATGATTGAGAGTTGTAAGTCGCTAGGCCTTAGTTCTCCACGAGCTTTTGCGCTACCAAATTGATTGATTAATTGGCTTTCTTTCAAAGAGTTTTATAGACAAGCTATTAACCGTAAACCAAGTGCCGATTTTTCTTCTACCTATAGTTTTCTACCAGGGGCAAGAAGGTTGCATTGTACATGCTTCCTTCTACGCTTCACTTCTTCTAAGTTCTAATTGTATCATAGACAAGGCTTAGTCTACAACAGATTTTCTTAGTCTTTTGCTAGGAGAAGGTTCGTAACCCAACAATTATTTCTGTGGCTACCCTTCTTCAAAGAAATTCCCTAGACAAACATGTTGCTGCGAACAAAGCACTGTTTTGTCTTCTAATTTGCTGCTAGGAGCAAGAAAGTTTCATTAAACCTATTTTTGTATGCGCTCCACTTCTCTCAAGTGCATTGCGGACAATGCTTATCCCAAACCGATGTTCTTCTAGGCTTTTGCTAGCAGCAGGGCCGTATCCTGATGATTATTTATGTAGTTACCCTCCTTTAGTGTGTATTACAGACAAGCCTGTCATTGCGAAAAAGTGCACCAATTACTCCTCTTGTATTTTGCTAGAGGCAGGGTTGATCCCAATTAAAAACCTACATATAGTGGAGTTAAGATTTTTTTGGTTGTATTTTTTGAAAAAATTTGGTGTGCCCCCCACTGCACTAAAATACAAAAATTAAACTGTTTATTTCCAAACCTACTCTCAAAATTCACAATAATTGTAACTGAGAGTAGGTTGTAAGGTGTTTTTTGCCAAGACTGTACCAAGTGCGATTAAACCAGAAAAACAAAGTCTAGCCATGGAACCCATCGTTTGTGGTCCTTCGCGCGTTCCCTCCAGTTGTTGAAACCAAGCGCTCTTGGGTCTGTAACCGCATGGTTCCTGTAGCCTGTAGCGGAGATTCGGTCTTCTTGTTCATCTTGAAGCTGGGAGCTGGGTTTTAAGACCGAATATCCACTTAAGAATTTTTCTCTCGAAAGTACTCAGTACCAATTCCCCCTCTTTACTTATTGCAGAGCACTCGGCGCCGTAAAGTAGAACTGGTAAAATAAGCGTTTTGAATAGCGTGTACTTCGTCTTTGGAGAAATGAGTTTTGAAACCATTTGTTTGGCAAAACTGAAGAAGCAGTGGTTTGTCTAAGGCAATGGATAGATATGGTTTTGTTTGTTGGTAGCATATACTTATCTTAAGTATACATTCAGTTCGGTACTTTGAAATGTTCGGACACAAATTTCTTGAAACCCAGCAAGTGTCAATTTATGAACATCTGACGTCTGCAGCTTCGAGGAAATTCTTGTGAATTCTACTTTTTTCTTGCTCCAGTGGCACAAGTATCGAGGTTTCAATCTGGTTTGGATCAAGAGATGATCCGCTTTTGGCCAGTTCATTCACTAATTCGTTTCCAAAAATATCACTATGTCCTGGGACCCATTTAAGGTTAACAGTATTTGTTGCACCAAGAGATCTCAGCTCAATTCGACAACGTTCTACCACTTTGGACCTTATAGTGATTGAAGAAATAGCCTTGATTGCCAATATTACTATTGACTAATTCATGAGATACAAGATATTTCGCGGCTTCGCAAACTGCAAGCACCTCCGCTTGAAATACACTGCAAAAGCTTGGAAGCCTTATTGATAGGGCGGTTTTCCGAGCAGGTACCTGACCCTACCCCTTCGTTTGTTTTGGAACCGTCAGTAAACACCGAAACATCATTTGCATTAATGACCCTGTTTTCATTCCAGAATTCCCTTGTCGGGATTTCTGTCATCGCCACTGGGTTGAAATCTACATGCGGTGTGATGTAGTTTGCTTGAACGTCTATGACCGTAAAGTTCGTTAATTCTATGACCGTAATTGCCCCTTTTCCAGTGATTGGACTGTTTGAGTCCTAAAGCACTTTTGGCCGCCATCTCTTTCGTAAACAGATCGAGTGGGGCAAGTGAAAGGAAAGTTTCGAGGGCTGCCATAGGAGTAGTTCTCATAGCACTGGTTGTGCCGATACACGCTGTTCTTTGGATTCTTGTCATGGCTTTTAGATTGGTTTCTTTATCTAAGGCGGGTCACCAGACCATGCATGCGTACGCAAGAATTGGCCTTATTATGGCTGTGTACATCCAATGAATGGTTCTGAGACTGGGACCCCATCTTTTGCCAAAAATTCTACTGCAGGTATAGAATGCTGTTGAGGCTTTTGAACTTCTTTCTTTAATATTTTCTTTCCAGTTTAGTTTACGATCAAGTAAAACGCCAAGATATTTGGCAGTGCCCGAAACCTTTAACGGAATTTCGTTAATGGTTGGCGGGCTTACGTTCGGAACATATTGTTTCCTCGTAAACATCACCAGCTCTGTCTTCTGTGGGTTTACTCCAAGTCCGCAGCTGCTGGCCCAATTACTGAGCTTGTCAAGGGCCGTTTGCAGGAGCTCGCACAGAGTAGGGGCGAATTTTGCCGAGGCCATTAACACAATATCATCGGCATATGCAACGACCTTGATACCATTCAGGTTTAATTTTAGCAGAATATGGTTGACAACAAGGAGCCAAAGTAGAGGAGATAAAACTCCACCATGTGGAGAACTCCTTTCGGCGGGAGGGGTAGTTTTATAGAAATTTGGCTTAGAACAGAAAAAAATTATTTGAAAAAACCAGAAACCTTTAAAATGTCACGACTTAGCTTTTTTTAAAGCCACAATTCAATTCTATAATATGCTTTCAAAATAAAGTTTTTATTTTAATTCATTTTTGAAAAAAAATAATTTTAATCTTAAGAAATCATAATTTTTTTGTTTTAAGTTTTGAGTTTGAAAATCGTTTTTAAAAAACTATTTAAAATAAAAACATTATTTAGAAAGCATATTAAAAAATGGAAACCTGGCCTTAAAAAAAGCTAAAGCGTGGCATTGTAAGTATTCCGGTTTTTTTTCAAATAATTTTTTTCTTTTTTGTGCCAAATTTTGAAAAAAATGCCCCTCCCGCCTAAACGGTGGAAAGTAGACCACCTCTCCAATACTATTTTATTCTCTTCTAAATATAATCTGTACCCTCAAATTATTTTTTTTCGCTTTTTTGAAGAATCACCCTAATCCCATAATTAGTACCTCAAAGTGAAAATAGGGAGGCCAGGGGAGTAGAAATAAAAATCTAAAAAAATTAGGAAACATTTTTTTTCTATGTAGAGCCATTTGATGCCTATCCATTTTAGAATTTAAAAAAACCCAATGTAAGGGCCACCCTAATATAAATATATATATTTAAAAAAATAGTTGTTATATTTCTTTCTTCTTAAATATCTTGATATCGAATGGATCTATCGACTTGGAGTTGGGCCTCTAGCTTCCGAGGGCGCCAATGAAAAGGCACCAGTGTGGGTCACACCGAGCCAGTTTTTTTAAGTTTTCGTAGCTAATCGGATCACCCGACTAAATTTTAGGTCAATGTACAGTGGACTTGAAAGCACAATTAATTTTTGGAGTGGTCATACATAATATGTTTCAAGTTAAAAGTTCAAATGAGCTCAACTCAACTTGAATTATAAATTCGGTCACTCCACTTAAACAGAAGAATTTTCTTTTTAAATTTTCTTCAAATTCACTTATCATAATATGTTTCTTCAGAGCACTATAGAAAAATATTTTGTTTAGAAATATTTTATTAAAAAAAAGTGCTTTGTTCAAAGAAATTTAAATTTTCTTGATATCTACGTTTGTTTTTTTTTTTTGTCTATAAAAAAAAAATATGTAAACATTTTGGATCCACTTAACCCGGTCTCTCCTGCCTCATAAATCCTTCGCTCCTTACAACAGCAGCCATATCAAGGAAAGATATAAATCAACACAATAGAGTCCATTACATGGAAGAAAATAAAAATGAATAAAGTTATTTTGTTTTTTTTTCACTCCTACGATATAAATTCCCTTCAAAGCAAAAAATTAACATAATCAGATACCGCATTCATATAAATTATTAGATTTATTACACATACACAAAATAAAAAGTATTCACTTAAGTAGGTACCTATACATACTAGGGATTCGTATATGAAAGTATTAAGTTAAAATCATTAGAATTCATAGCATCATCAAAAAGTTTCTTGCTCTTAATTTATGTAAATTTAATTGATTTAATAAAAATGTTCACTTATTTGTTTTAATGAATTGAGAATATCTTGATCAAAAACAAAAAAGGAAACCTAGCTGTATGTCAAACTTTATTTTTTCCTTTTAGTTGCTGTGCATAATGTACCTAAGTATGTTTTCGCCCTTTGCACATATCAAATTATATCGAATTACGTTCAAAGTTCAATCTCATTTTTTTTTTCTTTCTTTTTAATTTAAAGGACGAAAAAGTTGATCCGTATTCAAAGCAATTTAGGGAAGCAAACTTTGGCACGTGCTCACCAAAAATGTTCAAATGTTCTTAAGGAAATTCATCCACCCTTAAAAGTGTTTATATTATATCAACCATCCCCGGTTCGATGTGATGTCCTTTTCCTTTGAGGAGCTCCATATAAGAGCAACCCTTTTATTTCTCGTTTACTAAGTGGAAAAATCATCCTACAAACCCAAAGGGTTTGATTTTAAATAAAATACAAATAAAAAATAAATTTAAACAGAAGTAAAAAAATCATAAAGCAATCCAATTGTTCTGGAATTTTTTTTCTATTGTTGTTGTTTTTGTAGGAAGGTATGTAGGTAGGTATATCCTTTTTGGTTTGATGCGTGTCTTGTTTTAGGAACCCTTGAGACGAAATCATCTTTTAGAATATTTTAAACGTACCCTCACCTACATTTACATCATTTTTGTGAAGATTATGTTGATGATGATGAACAATAAAATATCTTTGAACAATGTGCGAATAAATGAATGATTTTCAAGAACAAAGTAAAGTCTGCTTCAAACGATTGTTGGTGTTGGTTGATGTTGATTTCATATAACCTCTAGGCTCTCCATCAAAGGACAAAAAGGATTCACTACTTCTTCTTAAGTCAAGCAAAAAAATAAACACATATGTATGCATGCAATAATAATAAAAAAAAAATTAAATAATAAGGAAGGCTTTGTGAATGAAATTTGTTTGAATCCTTCAACCTGTAGACGAGTGTGGCCGTAATAGTAATTGTTTCGTTTTCTTGTATTGTTCCATTGTAAGGGATTTTTTTTTTTTTTTTTTTTTTAAGAAAAAATTCTCGTGAATCTGATGTTTTTGTTCGAGCGACATCGTTGTCCCTGTGACGTATGTTTTTATTCAGGAACAAAAGTCTTTGACTTGCGGCGTATAATACTTACACAAACAGTGTCCTGGAGAAAGGATGCAAACAATACCCTCAAACATGAGTACCTGTTTAAGGACATAAAGGAATTGTTATGTCTATATGTATAGGCCACCTACCAACAATGATTGTTATTCTTATCAAAAGGATACTTGACTCGTGTAATAATGCTCGCGATTCTTGAAAGTCAGTTCACATTTTGTTGTTGCTGTTGTTGATGTTGAACTTTTGCGTTCTTAAGAAGAAATTTAAAAAATTCCCATTTGGTTGTCACAGAAGACGAGGGCCACTGATGAAAAAAAAAAATGTACCTAATATCCTTTTTCTTATTTGACATTGATATTCTTTTCCTTTTCCATCAGTGTTGTTCTGAATTTCTTTTTTTTTATTCATCAAATGTCATAGTAAATTATTGATTTTATAAGACCAATATGGGACAGTGGCAACAAAAACAACAACAACAACAACAAAATCGAAAAAACAGTTGCAATGTACGAATTCCGAATGGGAATGACTAAATAAATTTCCTTGAAACGCGCTATCGAGATCGAGTCCATTTTTATTCCATCAGGACAATATGGGGACGGACCGTATGTCTGAGTTCTCTCTACATACATACATACATACATACGTATCTTGATTTCGATGAAAATTTATATTGGCATTTGATTTCATATTTGTTAGAAAGGACGATATATGTATGTTTGTATTGCGTTGGTGAGCTATTTTTTGAAGGAATATAAAGTTTGCCAATCGTGGTATGGTAAATGGTGTCGATGTTGATAGATACATTTTGAGTTGTCAGTTTGTTTGCAAATTTATTCAAATAAACACCCAGTCAATATTGGATGTTATTAGCACACATATTCAATGAATCATTTGAGTGATGTATATAGGATTATTTGGAAAGCAGTTTTTACTATGAAGTAGTGAGACTTTAAAAATAAAAATAATGTTAAGAGACTGAGAATTTCGCTCACAATGTAGAAAAATTTTGAACCTAAAATTGAGTTTCAGAGAAATAATTATAAAAAATTTCAAGAATTGTGACACGGGCAGGTAAAGCTTGTTATTTTTTTTACTATTTTTGAGGTTACAAATTCAAAGAATTGTAGATTTTTTCATGAAAATGCTAGTCTTATCTTCAAAATTCAGTGTAAATATTCCCAATATCTATTTTAGTCTTTCAGAAATGCTAGGCACATACTTACTTTACATTTTATTTACGGATTTTTTCAGAGAATGATAAAAAAAAGGAAAGTTTTAGCCCTCTACTGCATCCACTATGATTCAATAGCAAAAAAAAAAGTTGTAGTTATTGATTTTTATTTTGTACAGTAAAGAGACTAGCACAAAAAGAAAATGTTTAAACAATTTTTATAAAAAGTTATAAGGTAACTTTTGTCATATATTGCTGTTTGGGCAGTAACGCATTTTTCAAGCAAACTTAAATGTATCTAGAGCAGTCAGATTTTTTGAGATAAGACAAAAAAACATAAATATTGAATTCAGTTCAAAAGATTAAAAACAAAAAAACAGTTCCTTAAATTTAATAACAAATAAAATTAATAATTTCAAAAAACAAATAATTTTTTGGAATTTTTACTGCAAAATGGTGTTCAAGCACAAATTTAATCTGGATTTTTATTAACATAACAACATATACTTGCAACATTAATACTGGCATTGCTGCCTTGTTTTTTTTTGGAATTCCATAATGTGAACAATGGAGTTTAGTAGAATGTCATGTTATCTTACAATTTTTGAAAAAAGAAGTTAGGGAACGGGGGTCAGAGGACTTACATCCACAAAAGTCACTTGCAGGGTTATCAGATTCAGCTATTTATCATAAATTAGGCTTTCTTTTTCCTAAATTTACGACAAGAATTCGAAAAAAGGAGCCCAATTTTATATGACTTATAACTTTTAAGATTCTTTTAAGAGAATTTGTTGCATAAGTCAAACAATATATGAAAATTTATCCAGATTTAGGGATATGCCCTTATAAATTAATCCAAAAAAAAAGAGAATATAGAATTTGTAAATAATTTTAGATTTTTTAAATGGGATTGGACTAGTTTTTGTGCTACAAATAGGACTACACATACACAAGTGTTTCTTGACCTGATAACCCTCACCAATTATTGTTTTGGAGTGTTCGAAGTTGAAGCTAGTTTCCCTGTTCTTAGAAACTTTTTACTCCAACACGAAAAGAGGCATTACTTACTTTTGTGACGCGCCTCTGCCTCCATAAAATATACATTAATTGAAAACACAAAAATCTAAAAAGTGGATTGAAATTTGAATGTACCACTTTTTAGTTTGCTTGCTAATTCAACAAAACGACAAAAGCGTTCCTATTGTGAGTGCCCAAACAGCAGCCATATTTGGCAACCCTAAATATTCTCAGGAATGGATATACATTTACCCAAAAACGCACCGTATCTTGGATTCCAAAAATAAACCAATATTGAATCTTATCTATCAAAAAAATATACAACTGACTTTAAAAAATTCGTTAGCCAACAATAAATAAACTTTACTTTCTAAATTTTTTCACTACACTCTCACCGAGCGCACTGTTAAATTGGACTACAGTTTTTCGCAATAGTGCGATAATTTTCAAGTTGCAGTTCCGCAATAAAAATAAAAAACCATATAGGGCTTCTCGTATAGTATAAAGGGTTAATGGGTTTGACAGAAAAAATTGCTTTTTCTGAAATCTTAATAAATTTTGAAGAAAAAAAAATCATGAAGAGTAGTTAAAAACATTAAAAATAATGAAAAAAACAGTGATGACTATAACATCTTACTTAGGATACCTCGAAGAGGAACATAAGAATATTGAAAATATTTATACCTAATTAAATTTTGAAGAAAGAAATTAGGCATAATAAACTTAATTAATAAAAATTACCTCTCATTATAACATAACCTCAAAATTTCCCAAAAACTATTTTTTTTAACTTCTAACAGGTTTATCTAAAAAAAACCGAGCTGATAGTGGAAAATCTTTAAGCTTTGTAAATATGTATACTTAAGTACCTACCAAAGGAAGTAGGTACCTATACATATAAAAAATTTATTTTATTTTCTTAAACAATATTTTCCCTGTAAAATACCGAATTATTTTCAGGTGGTTATTTTTCAATACGGTAAATAAGGTTAAATACGGTAAATAAGGTTAAATACTCTACCAGGTACCTGATTTTAATGTAGTATGGAGTTAATAAAGGTTGCAGGTAAAATCTGCATGACATCTTGTAGATTTACCAGTGCCTTAAAATAGTAAACTGAAAATTTAACCTGAAAATCTTATTGGTTTTGCCTGAAAATCTAGTTAATTTTACATGAAAATCTTGTAAATCTTGTAATGTTCAATGTCCTTTAAACATTACATGAAAATCTAGAGTTAATTTAACAAGATTCAATGTTGAATCAAATCAATGCGCATAGGCACCATTACTTAAATGCTGCTTACCGGCCAATTCGTTTTGCATTATTCTGAAAGTATATAAATTTATTATTTATTATTATATATTATTTTATTTTAAAAATACTTCGTGATACAAACTTTGCTTTGAACTGGGAACCTCTCAGACATAAAGAAAGCTCAGATCACCTGGGCCACTTCGCTTAACAAAAAACTTGTGCAAAATATCAATAAGTTGAATCTGATTTTGTTGGATGGCTTGTGTGTGTGTTTCAACACTGATAGAGTGTCACTTTAACAGGTGCAGAGTTAGATTCAAATAATTTTATTTGGATGGCCTTGTTGAAATGAACAGGCAGAGTGTAGGTATATTTAATATGGGGCCAGGAAAAACACGATCTTGGTTAAATTAAGCGTTCTTGTTGAAATTTCTTATTAACCACAAGTTAGTGTTAAGATTAAGGTCATCTTCTTAAATTAAACTTGAATATGGTATTAAAAGGCCATCAGGTTGGTTTAACACAGAATATATAAGGTAATTAAAATCAGGTAAATTTTTTAAATGTGTACGATCTTATATGGGATTGTGCGTCTTGTGAATTTAACAAGGCCCAGGTTAATTTTTTACCTGACATTTTTCTCTGCGTGTTGGCTCAAGGTTTCAGCATGACATGATCAAAAAGCAATTTTACTAAAAAACACATAGATATACAGCCATTCAAACCTTTCCATTTCTTGTAATTTTTCTGAGTCTTTTCCTGTGAGCCTACTTTTGAGTACAAATTTTCTAGCTCCTAATACAAAGTTTAGCACTAATTGGCCTATAGCCACCCAGCATTTAAAAGCAAGCAGAACACTAATTGCGGGGCTAAACTATTTTTTAAAAATATTTCTCTATAAATCGTAATCTTAATGTGATATTTCATCAAAATCTTGAATACAAATATTTTTACAAATGATGTTAGATTTTCCATGCAGTACCGGAAAAGGGGCTTTCGGGCTAAAACTGGCGTAGAATTTTATGAAATAGTATAAAGTTTGAGTTGGTGTACGATGTACCTATAGATTGAACAATAAAGGAAAGAGATTTAAATAGTATTAAGGGTATTCATGTATAATTTCATAAAACCGTAGATAAGTTAACAAATTGGTTAATTTTATTTTTTTGTTTAATGAACTGCCCAATTTTGAATGGGAAATTATTTACACAATTTAGTTAGAGTTATCAAACTTTCGATGCAAACAATTGTCATTTATTGAATAGTAGCTGCCCAGGAGATTTAGTGGGTAAACTAACATTTATAAAAGGTCAAGCTAGCTCTATAATAGACTTTGTATCTGGATTGTGGAACAATATTGTGAGTCATTTTAGAGTAGGAACTCAGACTTTTTCAACCTCGCGAGCAGAAGCTCCAGCTGGAGCTAAACGATTAAATCTTATTCCAAAAATGTACTGGAGTGAAAGATATAAGAGCAAGTTTCAAGAAAACATAAGAAACGAAATAAGAGAACTTCAGGAACTAAACGAACTCATCGACGCATCTGCTCTGCCTCTGACGCAGACCATCAAAAAATCAAACCCTTTAAAAACAGCAAGCAAACAAGGAAATAAGTTATAAACAGAATGTTCTTTATAGGGCTGGCCACGATACCAAACTAAACGATACTTTTGTAAGAATCGTATTGGTATCGATATCGAAAAATTTCAGTATCGTCTCGGTATCGGTCTCGATTTCGTATAACTCAGTCTCGTTTGGTATAGTATAATAAAGTCTCATCTGGGTATCGGTATCGGTATCGGTCTCGTCTGGTTTCGATTTGATCTGAGTTGCGAACCAGAATAAAATGCACGATTTGGTTAGACGTTTCTGATGTATTAGTTGAACTCGCTTTTTATTTTTGAGATTTAAGACGAAAATTATTATCTTAAAAGACAATATTTTAACTGAAGTTTTTTTTTGTTGTCTTAAGCATTTTTAAAGGTTTTTTTTTACAATGTCTAAGTAAAGTTCCGATAAGGAATTTAACACAAAATTTTGACGCGGGGTCATATGTTCACAGGAAAACAAGCAAACAAGTATGTTATAGATTTCACTTAAGTCACTTTCTCACTTAAGAGAACCAAGCATGAAAATCTCATCCAAATCGTTGGTTTTAGAGAAAGCCAGCATAAATTAAATGGGCGTGGCAGTAGGCAGTTGTAATTAACATTATTGCTTAAACCTTCTCCCTGCTAAAAGAAAAATTCTGAAAATATCTTCTTAATCATTTAATCATTAGAGCCTTTTCCGAGAGAAAATTTACAGAAATTGTTTGTTTGTAATGCCTAAATTTATAATGATATTCAAAAAACTATATTTTCTGCAGATACCAAACGATACTACCGGTAGTATCGGTAAATTAGGGTCCAAGAAATACTGTATCGTTTGGTATCGTCTCGGTATCTTTCGGAGCTGGTATCGTCTCGGTATCGTTTTGGTTTCCGATAGCGATATCGTAACTTTTTTGGTATCGTGGCCAGCCCTAGTGTTCTTCGTTGATTTCGCGCAGCATTTGACTCTATCGTTCGTGAAGCGCTGTTCTATAAGCTATATACCATTGGACTATCGAGTAAAATAATAAATATTCTAAGAGCCTTGTACGCAAACAACACAGCTTACGCATGGGATGGATTGTCTACCTCTGAAGAGTTTCAGAGGGAATGGGTCTCAAGGGTGTATCCTGAGTGCTTTACTCTTTATACTGTTTATAAAAGAAATAACAGATCAGGTCAGAGTTGGAATATCTAGTGCTTAGAGGAGCTACCATACCCGCACTTATGTATGCGGATGACATAATTTTCTTTGCAGAAACGGTTGATGGACTGCAGCTTATGATGAACAGACTGAAAGAATACTGTAATCACTACAATCTCGACATAAATTCAGAGCGGGAGGTGGCAGAAATGCAAGAAACGAGAGGTGGACCTACAATGCTCGAGAGTATAAATACCTAGGGGTTCTATTTACATCGAATTTAAATATGAAAAAAGCATTTAGAACAAAAAATAACGCAGTTCAAACGTGCAATTTCAACTGCATTGTGAACATATTGCAAAGCACAAACTTTTCCGCGACATCAATTGGGGTGACTGTTCTTTTGAAGCAATCGAAAAGTTTCTTCGATATTTTATTAAAAGAATCTTCCGTCTTCCGAGGAATACCCCAAACAGTAAGTTGTATCGCCACTTCGCGTGGGTAAATCACAGTCGAAACTGGTAAATCACCGTAAAACGGGTAAATCACCACTTATCGTGGGTAAATCACAGTCGAAACTGATAAATCACAGTCGAAACTGGTAAATCACAGTCGAAACTGGTAAATCACAGTAAAACGAGTAAATCACCATTTATCGTGGGTAAATCACAGTTGAAACTGGTAAATCACAGTCGAAACTGGTAAATCACCGTAAAACGGGTAAATCACCACTTATCGTGGGTAAATCACAGTCGAAACTGGTAAATCACAGTCGAAACTGGTAAAATGTAATTAAACTTGAATACTTCACAAGAAGCCCCTTACCACTGGTGGGGGAAAGCCTCTGTTAATATCCAAATTACTTACCACTGATCGTTGCTTACTGACGATCGAAATCCGACTGGCTCCTACTCCAAGAGTTTAGTTCCCTGCTTCTGCTTGTTTCTTCTTCTACTTTTGCTTCTTTTGCTTCCCTTTTGTTGGTCTTATTGGGTTCTACTAGGCAACCTTTTGGTAACAACCAAGTGTGAATTATATCCTCGCGAAAGACGAAATGATCTTTGCAAATTAATGTCACCGGGTTTTGGCCATGTTGAACTGAGTGTGAACTCAATGCTCGGTGTAGTGAAAGAACGCATGTAATTTGTTCGTGTTTTCGTTGTTGTTGTGCAGATTTGTAATGCGTCATTACATTGGAAGCAGGAGTATTTTATCATTATTAGATGTTATTATAGCCGCTTAAACTTCTTTCTCGGTGATGAAACATACTCTTTTATTTGCAACCTATTAAAGAAAATCAGTTTAATTGTTTAAACGAGAGGACTTAAGAAAGTTTGTTTCATGTATGCCCCGGTAATACCTACTATTTCCAGTGACATTTTTTCTATCGTTTCATGTTCTATAGTATCCAGTTTCTCGAGTTGAAGCGATCTTGTTTAGCTTCAGACAGATCTCAACATATTTTTTAAACAGACAATCTCAAAAAAATTGTTACCAGTGCCTGTGATTCGTATGTAAGTTATTCTGATAACTTTAACGGGAATATGAAGAAGATAATTGTGATTTTCTTTGAACTTTTTGCAACCCACACATATGTACCTATTTCAACCACTAATCCCCTATTTATTTACATACAAACCCGACATAAATGGCTATGTTTATGCTATGAGTAAAATGATGCTGTCACACGAGTATATATGCAGAAAAGACTACAAACTCAATTCATTATAAATTCTGTATAAGAATTCAACATTATTTCGTGTCTTATCTAGAATGACAAGCTTTTGTGCGAGGAAATTGAGACTATGGGAAGATTTACACTCCATATTCTACATTCTACAAAGTCTTCAAATTCGTGTGTATATTTTTTTTCGCACTCCATTCAACTCACACAAAATGTTAAGTAAAACCTTTACCCGCATATCTTTTCATTTTTCTCACTCACTCCTTCAAAATGATAAAATGTATATTTTGTCTTTTTATGGATATTATGAGTAAACGAAACAAAAAAAAAAATAAATATATATGGTACGCAAAATAGATTGACAAAAAAAAAACCCCAAAACAAAGGACAAAAAAGTCTAAGAGTCCCTATCATTCCATATTATAGGGATGGGGTACTTTTTGTTTAGGGCTTACATTAATGAGGAGTGTGAGTGGGTGGTGGGTGGACTAGTAAATAAGGACACGATTCGAAGAACAATTTGCTAAAATGGAAAAACATCTATCGCATAAACAATTTTCATTTATACGTAAATGATATTCCTAGGCAATTGTTGTGTACATAATATGGAGTTGGAGTATGTAAGAATATTTTACGTATTCTATACTTTTTCTTCCATTTTTTTTTTTTTATTTTGTGTGTGTCATCTTAAGTGTGTCAAAAAGGGTGAAACCTATTTGTTAAAGGACACACGATATTTATGGAAAGTTGATTTCCATCTGTTTTCTTTTAAGTAGGTATAGGTGTGGGATAGGGTTAGATGTTGGTTTAAACCTTATGTCAACTCGTATAACATATTGAAGATGATGGATGCTAATTTAAGGGTTACGCATGGATTTTTGGCATTAGCTTCGTCTTATATTTTAGGGCTTAGGAAATGTGTGGTAATTTGGAGAATGAAAGATACATTTTTTGTTATGTGTAGCTATCTGTCTTTTGTTTTTTTCTTATTTATTTTTTTCTTTTGGTTTTGGAAATGAGGTTTTTGGTCATTTTACACAAGAAAAAAATAATTAATTAAAGGAGTAGGCTGGCCACGATACCAGAAAAGTATCGGTATCGTTTGGTATCGGTATCGGAAGCCCAACCGATACCAGTTCCAAGGCATTCGAAACAATACCGAGACGATACCAAACCGAGACTTTGTTATATGAGACCAAACGAGACTGAGTTATGTGAGACCGAGTTATAAGAAACCATACTTTCGGTAGCATCGTTTAGATCGGCAAAAAAAAATAGATTTTTGAATAATATAATTAATCTATACAAATAAAATATTATTGGTAATTGGTTCAACTACAAGATCAAGAACATGTTACGAAGTCGTGCATTTTAGTTTTGTTTGTAACTGAGACGAGACCGATACCAGACGAGACCGATACCGATATCAAAAGACCAAACGAGACTTACGAGACCGATACCGATACCGAGACTATACTGAAATTTTGAAAGTGTCGTTTGGTTTGGTATTGTGCCCTGCTCTATATAGGAGAACCAGGAATAATTTCGATAGCCTAGCCAGGAGTGATAGAAAATGGAAATAATCGATAGCTGGTAAATGAGATCATGTGTGGTACTTAAATTTGACATATGTACGTCTAATAAGTTTGAGTCGTTATCTCTATTATTCGGTTTTTTATTAAAATACAGGGTGGCGCACGAATCGTGCTACTAAAATAAATCGTAATAACTTTTTTTCTGTGTGAGTAATCGGCTTATTTTTTTTTTATTTTGTAGGTTACTATTTAGATTTATAAAAATGGATGCTTGGGATACGGGAAAAGAATTTGAATAGTGCAACGGTACCATGCTTTGCAGTCCGTCATTTCCGTCCAAAGGGAATTTAGGCGGGAGTTTGGCGGTAATCCCCCGAGTAGAAGGACCATTATGAGGTTTTTAAACATGTTTGCCGAATCTGGAAGCATCGCACGAAGGCCGTACCATCGAGATGCCAATGTTCGGGTTCAGGATACAATCGCAGCAGTAGCATCTGCAATACAAGCCAATCCGAGCGTTTCGACCCGAAACTTATCGGGGCAAATTGGAGTTAGTAGACGGTCATTACAACGGATACTTCATGACGATTCAAACTTGTTTCCGTACAAAGTCCAAATTACTAGCAAGTTAAACCCTCAGGATTTGCCTGTTCGCCTGGAATTTTGCCAAAAAATGATATCAATGGCCGAAGAAGACAACACATTGATCAATTGTTTGTTCATGTCTGATGAGGCCCATTTTGATCTTAACGGCAATGTAAACAAGCAAAATTGCCGTATATGGAATTAGTCTAATCCAGAAATGCTCCATGAGACGGAACTGCACCCGGAATGAGTCACTGTGTGGTGCGCAGTTTCATCAAGGTGTATTGTCGGGCCGTACTTCTTTGAAGAAAACGGTGTAACCGTTACTGTCAATGGGGACCGTTATTTAAAGATGTTGAAGGAGTTTTTTTACCCAGAACTGCGCCGAAGACGTATACCATTCAACAGCGTTTGGTTTCAGCAAGATGGAGCAACTGCACATATAGCCAGACCAGTTATGGCGGAGCTAAACAAAAAATTTGCAAACAAATTAATTTCTAGGAACTCCACTCTTCGCTGGCCCCCAAGGTCACCTGATCTGACTGCACCAGACTTCTTTTTATGGGGTTATGTCAAGCAAGAGGTGTATAAAACGAAGCCCAGGAATTTAACTGAATTAAAGCAGTCCATAACGACAATAATTGAGGCGATCCCAACTTCAACTCTTCAGGCCGCAACGAATAATTTTTTGATCAGGTGCCGCATATGCGTGGGAGAGCGTGGAGGTCATTTGCGGTCTATAATCTTTAAAAACAACTAACTATTTAAAATAAAATTTAATTTTCTAACCAATAAAAAAAAATGAAATACATCGATTAAAAAAAAAGTTATTTGAATTTCTTATTGTAGCACAATTGGCGCGCCACTCGTACATAACATATTTAACTCCACAGATTAAATTGTCCTTATTATCTCCTTAAAATGCATTGAGTGGTTATCTAATGTCAGTTTTGATTAGATGTTGGGAGTGCCTTCTCCTCTTGCACACCATTTTCACTCCTACTTTACCTATTTAAAAAACATTCGATTGACTTGTCCGATGCTTTTGGAGTATCTTTTTGTTCCGCATTTCAAATAGAAGTTAGTAGACATGGGACAGACACATACACGAAACAATTAAAATTTTTTGTCGAATTGCATGACAAAAGTGATAGATTTTCTTAGAAGCCAATTTTTTAGTGACAGTTTCCGGTAATGTGATGTTATTTGTGTGAAAATTTCAAAAAAGTTTCTTTAATATTCGATTTGAATCGGAAAGAACAAGATAAGTTAATAAATCCAGTCAACATAGATAGCTGAACTTGCGATTGATAAAATCTTAAAAAAAAAATTCGAGATGAAAGAATCAATATTTGGTATTTAATAACGACTTGATGATGTAGTTGTTCAACAAGTAAAAGTTGTTTCAACTACAAAACTAAGTTTTTGATTTGAAAACGTAAGGAGAAGCCCGAAAAAAGATGCGAGCTATGATTTTTTTTAAATAACTCATTTGAAGTTCAACAAAGTGACGAAGCAGTAACTTTTAACTTTTGTAGATATTACGCGTTCTGAATAGTGAACTACGGAATCCGTGTTTAAAAATTCATATTTTGTTATGGGACAACAAAAATATTTTTGTAAATATGATACCTAGAAATTTCTTAAATTTTTTTTTTCTTCAAAAATATAGCTGGATACAATTTAAGGTCATAGGTTCTTATGCTTTTTCATTAGTGGAACACATTTTGGGGAAAACGTATACAAACGTTATAAAATGATTATTGATATCTTTTCCATACTACCTCTGCGGCACACTATAGGGTAAATACTGAGCAATGTGTTTTTTGCACATTTTTCTCAAAAAATTTCTAGGGTTTTTCAACAGGGACGCTACAAAAGCAATCGACGCCATATTTCTTGCCGCTCTTTTAACATTTCTCTTTAGTAAGGTTTGCCATTTCATGATGGAAAGATATACGAGCCAATAACGAGTCGAAATTATTAAAAATTACTACCGAAATTTGGAGTCAGTGGCCTCAACGTTAAGAGGGCTACGCCCAATTTATGGTCGTCATAATCGTCCTAGCAGATCAACAATTGAGCGTCTAGTGGAAAAATTTGAATCCACAGGCACAGTATAAAATGCTCCCGTGCCAGTGAGACAAAGAAGTGCCCGTAGTGTCGAGAATATTGCTGCCGCTAAGGCTTCAGTTGCAGAAAGCCCAAATGTGTCTCTCACACGTCGGGCATCTCTGTGTCGTCGTTGTGGCGAATTTTGCGAAATGATCTTGGCCTGCATCCTTACAAGATTAAATTGACGCAAGAACTGAAGCCGCTTGACCACCAGAAGAGTCGTATGGGCTGAGCAACAACTTGAAAATGAATCGGATTTTCATCGAAAAATCAGCTTCAGCGATGAGGCTCATTTCTGGCTGAATGGCTTCGTCAATAAACAAAATATGCGGTATTGGTCAGGCAGCAATCCACACGTACTCCATGAGTCATCATTGCATCCCGAAAAAATTACGGTTTGGTGTGGTTTATGGGCCGACGGCGTCATTGGGCCGCACTTCTTCCGTGATGATCAAGACCGGCACGTTACTGTGAGTGGGGATCGCTACCGTTCAATGATAACCGAATATTTCTGGCTCCAATTGGATGATATGGACTTGGAAGACATGTGGTTCCAACAGGACGGCGACACAAGCCACACAGCGAATGTCACAATCAATTTATTGGAAACCAAGTTTGGAGAACGTGTTATCTCACGAAATGGTCTAGTCGCTTGGCCACCTCGGTCGTGCGATTTGACGCCGTTAGACTATTTCCTGTGGGGCTTCGTCAAGTCTATGATCTATGCCAACAAGCCAGCGATAATTGATGAACTTCGTTAGAATACCGAACGTGAAATTGCAGCAGTATCGGCCGATTTATGCTTGAAAACTGTCGAAAATTGGGTTCAGTGTCTGGACTTCTGCAAGCATGCCCGTGATGGCCATGCAAAAGAAATCGAGTTCCATACATAATGGCATCGAACGTACTTTCACAGGAATAAAGAATTTCATTGATATCCAAAACCTTTTTTGTTTTATTTAAAAAAACTTTTGTAGCGCTCTTATTGAAAAACCCGATATAAAAAAATGTTATCTTTTTTTTTGTACAATTTTATAAGCTCAAAATAATTTTGTTTTAACTAACGTTTTCAATATCAAAATTTTTCATAAATAAAAACTGTACTTTTAGCGACACATAAAACCAATAATTTTTCGAACCCAGTTAAGCTGGGTTGGAATTTTAGCAACCCGAATTGGCAAATTTAATTGGAGTAAGAACACAAAACTCAGAGAAAAAAAGCAGGCATAACTAACCAATTTTTGGTTCATTTCACCTGCTTTTGAGGTTGTTATTTTTGAACATAGTAGATCAAGTTAACTGCGTAACCAGATACCTGATTTGAATGTCGTCTTAAATAAACGTAAGTTGAAGTAAATCTTCATGACATCTTGCCAATTTATACTCTGCCTAAAAATCGTAAAACTGAAAATTTTACCTGAAAATCTTATTAACTTTACCTGAAAATTTAGTTAATTTTACATGAAAATCTCGTTAAATTAACATAACGTAATGTAAATTTAACAGGAAAATCTAGCTTATTTGACATGATTCAATGTTGAATCAACCCACTTTCCTGCATATATTATGTCTTCAACGTCTAGATCACATTTCGCTGGTACCGCTATTGCTCAATTATTTTTGCAATATTCTGAAAGTAAATGTATAGTAATTTGTTATTATGTTTATTTATATTTTTAAATATACTTTGTGATGTGAAACTAACTTAGTATTGAACTGAAAACCTCTCACACATGGCAATAGCATGCATCCTCTGGACCGCAGCACTAAACACAAACCTGGGGCCTATTTCATAAAACTACAAGACTAATAATATTTTGTTCGAGAGACAACCTTAAGACTTCTTATCTCACTACGACGCCTGAAAAAAATGATAACAGTCGAGAGCTTTATTCAAAATATTTACAACACCACTGGTCGGATAAGATTTCTTCGTTACTAAGGTTAGAAAATGCAGTTTTCGGGTTGCATTTTCGACTAAGTACACCTTTCAAATAAGGAACTTTTATCAATTGGATATCAAATGAATGCTTAGACTGTCCGCTATTCTTTACTGATGGCCAGAAAGCCTTTTGAAGGTTTTTGCTTCGAGTCCGATCACCTCCCAGACTATAATTCAGAGATAATTACTTATCTTTATTTCAATGAAAAAGAACTCTGCAGATCAGAAATGTGTTTTCCTGAATGCTTGACAACTTGACGTTGGTCATAGGCTGAGTTATTCACGGGAACTAAATGGCAGATGAACTTGCCAAAAGCGGGTCATCTCTTGATCAAAACCTAATCGAAAGCCTCGGTGCTCATGCTACTGGAGCAAAAGAGTTTTTTGGAAATTCCAAACGTCGGATGGTCATCCATCGACACTTGTCAGGTTTCTAGGAAACTTTGGCCAAATATTTCTAAGGAAAAACTTGATAGATACTTACTCAAGCTAAGCAGGCCTCAATTATCACTTATAGTTGGCGTCCTAACGCGCCACAATTTAATGGGAACCCCACATGGGCATCAGATCATCGAACTTATGTAGAAGGTGTCATAACGGTGAGGCAGAAGAGGGCTCCCTTCACTTCTTGTGTGAATGCCCCAGCTTAGCTAGAACCAGAAAAACAGCCCTGGGAGAATACTACTTCTTCGATGAACTTGGCGACATCTCTGTCTTTCCACTAAAAAACATCTTAAAATTCATTCAGAACTCAGGATGGTTCAGACAGGGCCCCCACACCTAAAACTTCCCCTTAATCTCCTCCCTATTCCTCCTTACTACCCACCTTCACCCTGGGGAGCGCAATTGATCCACCGAGATCCGAGTGAGATGCTGCGGCCTGCCGTATTATCAGCCCTTCTAACCTAACCTTACCTAACCAACGGCTGAGTTTTTATTGTAAGTATTGGATTTTGTACCTTTTCAATGTTGAAATTAATATCTGGAAAGTAATCTTGTCCTAAGGTTCTGCGGAACACAGTTTGGGAATCGACGGTGTATTTCAATCCAAATGCCTTTTTTCCCCGAGAAATGAAAATACGTCGAAATTTCTGACTTGTGCTCCTTCCTTTTTTTATTTAACCTACTAAGTTAGGCTTTTGGAATGGTTCTTGAAAAATAACTTAAAACTTGTTACAATTTTGCTAGTTAAAAGCTTAAAGTTAACCTTCTCTTCATAAGCACTCATATATAGAATTTTATTAACTGACTCTGACAATACCTAGTATACACATACATTTTAACATGAAAATTAAATCAACCTTGTAATAGTAACCACATTTGTGTCTATGTTATTTTTGTTTTCATTAATTTTAAGAATCCCCATAATTATGTCAGGAGTATCTTAGAAATAACGACAATGATCGCCTTTTTCTGTCTATGTATCCAATTTTATAAATACCTACAAACTAGGTCAACCCGATTTAATAACTTTCTATCTATTAAAAGTCTCGACATAGTTGAAAGCATTTTAAAAGAACATTAAGCACAAGGCCAGGTTAATGAATCCCAGATATGAACAAAAAACCAAAAAAGGGAATAATATAGTTCTATTTACCTATACACTGATGTTTCTCGTCTAAGACATCCAGTACCCCATAAATCTGTTTTCAAAATATTTTCATTTAGTAAGTACTTTTATGTTGATATTTGCTGATTGTGGAATTTGTAAACGTTTATTAAAAATAGAAGCAAGCAAATAAAAATTTAGAAAATCTTCTTTGTCAGCATAATATCATAAATCACCAATGCTTCATCATCATCCTACGCTATCTAAGCTCTAAAGCCTCATGTCCAAATCGTTATGAGATCAAATATTCCCATTTATTTTGTTCCTTTTTTAAAAATGTTCTTGAATTTTATAACCATACCAACAACCGAGACGTATCTTTGTATTTCAGCAGAGAAAAAAAAAATAATAATGTGTAGAAGGTACCTGGCAAACTTTCTCAAACCCCAATTCGAAATCTAAACCCAATTTCACGAATAATATAATCGCGTTTACGGGATTTCATTATTATACCTATCTCTTTAGTGTACAGTACACTCTCCAAATAGAACCATACAAGAACCACAATGTATTCATCAGGACTAAACCATCAACACCACATCATCAACGAGTTTCAAAAACCCACAATTTGCCTCACTTCTTTTGTCGGTTGAAGCATAACATAGGGCAGGGTATAGAACCGCCCCTCAGTATATGTACCTAACCTTAACAACAACCTTTCTTGCATTCCTGCCATACATCAGAATACTTTTGTTGGCTGACTCTCTACACTTTTGCCCTAACCATACCAAGAAGTCTCCATTACAAAAGAATGGAATTTCATAGGCCTTCATCAAGAGAAAAGACTGAGTCTTCGAACTGTATGTATACGCGTACCCCAGCATTACACACCGAGCCTATCAAATTTCATTTGATCAAAATACACACAGTTATATCCACTTCCACTTCTACTACTTCCAAATTCACCTTCCGCACATCCAAACACAAACAGTTATGGTGAATTACACCAGAATCACGTCGGATACGGCATGTGAAAATTTCAGCCTGCCGGATTCAATTAATTTTTGTACAGTCGAGCCACGGCGCCCGCCGCACCGCGCCCGTCCTGAAATATTTTGTTAATAAACTTTAATCTGAGAGCAATTTCCATTTCCACACGCGGAAGCGCTAAATGTTCATTAGGAATGTGCCTTCTGGATAGGTAGAGGTATGCGAGTAGCTACTACACGTCCGCATCCTGCAGGAATCAACCATTACAACTACTTCGTAGGTACTCGAGGTTGGTCGTAATTATTCCCGATTTAACGGAAATAATAATTGGAATTGCGTAGTACAAACGTGTATCGTACCGACTGTGGTGGGTGAGTTCACAAATTTATTTTCAAGTCCAATATTCATTCGAAGGATTATGGTATTGATATTGGATATGGGAAATATACCAACCTACACGAATTTGTGTACCTAACCTATTCCAGAATCCAGGGTTGACCTCCACGCACTGTTAACGCGGTTATATCGTCAGTTCAGAAAGATATTAAAGCTTTATGATGGAATTTTCAGACAGGTCCAATATCTGTGGGTGGTTTACCAATCGTTTTAATTTTATATGTGTTGGACATTATCGTGGAAACGAATTAAAGATAGGTAGGTACATGACAAGCTATGTATAGTTGATATTTTTGTCGAACAACGAACCTTATATTAATGCACATATTTGATGTGAAACATCCTACTTAATTTAAACAAAATGAAATAAGGGACCAATGTAATGGTTACATCCTCGAATACCTATTGGATGGAATTTAGGAGAATTTCTCTGAATGTAGTACAGATAATAAGCACTAATAGTTATTCTCTTGAATTATATTATAGGAGATCATTTCTTTTTGAATACTTATATTCCATGAGGTGTTGGTGTTTAAGTTTGTAATATTTAAATTTGCGGTACAGGAATTTAAAGTGTTACCGAAGGTAGTATTTATTTTTTCATTAAGGTTAGTGAAAACAACCACACAGTTGTTTGTTCCCTTTTAATCAAAATCTATGGAGACCTTGATGAAATAACTAAAATTATTCTTTCTATGTCTAACGCATCTACCTCGCGGCATAATGATTAGTGCGTAGGACTGTCATTCCAAAGGTCTGGGTTCGATTCCCAGCCGCTGCCACCTAAAAACATAAATGTTTTTTTCGCGAGGTACTGCCTCTTGCGAGTAACTGACAAATCCTCCAAGAGTATACTTGTCATGAATAAGTGCTTCTCATCAAGCCGTTTGGACTCGGCAAAAAATTGTAGGTCCCTTCCATTTCCTGCCTATAACACGCACACAGGAATGGTTGAGAGTTGTAAGTCACTAGGCCTTGGTTCTCTACAAGCTGTTGTGCCACCAAATTTATTTATTTTATTTGTCTAACGCATCTGATCTTGATGTAATAGTGCCAAAGAGTAGACATATCGGTTAACTCCCACATTTTGGTACACATTGTACCAACTTCTTCATGGTGTTTCATAAATATATGTAGGTACTCTGATCTAATATCTACTCTAGGTGGAGAGTAATAATAATAAAATTGAAAAGATAATTATTTAACTCTCACAGTGGAAGTAGTTTGACTCTCATAAGGTGTGTGCCCATTTGAGAGTACACTTTTGCTAGTAAATTCTCGAGAGTTACTCTCGGTTGACTTTCTATTTGAGAGTAATTTTTTTTGTTGAGATTTTGGTATTGAGAGTCGGATGCTAAGGTACATGTCAATTTAAGAGTATTTTCACTACAAAACTCTGGAGAGTGATTCTCGGATAGCTGTCTTCCCTACTGTGAGATAATGTTATGACTGTGACCACTTTGCGAGTTTTACTCTCGGGAACTGCTTGAGATCTATTCAGGCCCAGCAGATCATGTTCAGCCCGAGTGGGTAATGAAATATTATAGATAATAAGTTATAGTTTTTTTTAAATAATGGGTGATTCTACGAAAAATGGAAGAAAATTTTTGGATGCAAATAAACGTTAAAACTAACTTTAATTGAGCTTTAGAACGTCCTTTCACATATTTTATTAAAAAGGACACTACAGTTTTTTTTCTATTTCAAATCATTTTTTTTAAATCGTGCCTTAAGAGAGATGAACAGCCCCCTCAACCCAGTTTTTTCTCGTTTCTAGTGTCTCCAATTCAAATACAAATACAAATATGAAATTTTGGGGCAATTCGTTTAGTTCCAAAACTAGGAGTGTAGACTGTACCTAACCTCACTTAACCAAATATTCTGCTATAATTACACTGGTCGGCAAAATAAAACTTGTGTGAATGATTTTCATTTTTTGAAATTGATAGAATTTTCCTAATTTAAAACTTGTTTCTGACAAAAACTAAAAACAGAAATGTTTTTTTTCGAGGTACTGCGCCTTGCGACGAACTGTCAAATCCTCCAAGAGTATACTTGTCATAATTAAGTGCTTTCTCATCTAGCCGTTCGGACAAAAATTGTAGGTCCCCTCCATTCCTGCCAAAAATACGCACACAGGAATGGTTGAGAGTTGTAAGTCACTTTGCCTTGGTTCTCCATGAGCTGTTGTGCCACCAAATTTATTTTTTTATTTTTTTTTTTCTGACAAATTCTATCACTTACAGTTTTTTTCGTCAAAAATGGGTTTTTGAAATGTTGAAAAGTCTGTAGACGTGGTGTGCTGAAGCAATTTCGACTTCAGATTAGAAGTCTAAAAAAAAAAGTATGGTTTGGCTCAAAGGAAATTTTCGTTGCGGACCAGTGTTATCAATTTCTCTAGTGGAGCACCAAACAAAAAAACAAAAAGTGTAAAGCAAAACCCTTCGTTTATAATTTCGTTGTTATTTTGTATGGAATTTTTTGATTCACAAAAAATTCATTTGAGTTTTTATTAAATACTGTCAAATCTCGAGTGGGTATTTTACCCCTTCGAAAAACCTCGAGTGGGTAGTGCTATCCACACTACACATATTATCTGCCGGGCCTGGATCTGTTCATACTTTTTAATCTCAAATTGATATGCACCTCTAGAATTTAGAGTATTAGTTTTGTAACGAAGCATTTCCATGCTAATCTTCTTCTTTTACTTTGGTATAATCTTAGTTACTAATAAGAATTATTCTTCACTATATTCAATTTGGAATATTGACATTCACCATTAACATGTGACGTCACAGCAAAATTGACATTAAAATTTTCGTTCATCTCCCATACAGTTCACATTCAGCCTTTACTGAAAATGTAACGTTAGGACCTACTTGAATGAACAAAAAGGGCCCTATCGGTCATACGCTTAGTCAGACGACAGAAGTAAATTTGGTTTCATTGATCATACTAACTCCGATCGTAGACAAGGTGAAACAATATTGTTTTTAAGCTTTATTTACTTTCTCGGAGCTTTCCTCCACCAGTGGTAAGGGGCTTCGTTGAAAGTTAAGGTAGGAAAGATACTATTTCGTACTATGGCTTCCCCCCACCAGTGGTAAGGGACTTTTAGTTCGAAATCAAAGCGTCTTAATTGCCACCAGGGGTTTTTTGTATCTACTGATATACCAGAGCGTTTTAGTGTGCTATTTTGGGTGTCACCAGGGGTGTAATACCTGCAGATCTACCAAACCGTTTTGACCTGCTGTTTTGGTTACTAACAGGGATGTAATACCTGTTGATCTAGGTAGTTAGGTATAAAAGATACTATTTCTTACTAAGGCTTCCCCCCACCAGTGGTAAGGTACTTTAACTTCGAAATTAATGCGTCTTAATTGCCACCAGGGATTTTTTGTACCTACTGACCTACCAGAGCGTTTTAGCCTGCTGTTTTGAGTATCACCAGAGGGATTACACCGTTCAATCCCAATCCAATCCCTACGGTAGAGCAATAGGAGAATATTTAAAGACCGGATCATCAGAAGCCACACTACCCGAGTACAGAATTTAAATCCAAACAGAATCATCAGAAACCTGTTATACCGATACAAGGCAGTAAGTCAAGAATCAAGAAACTCAAGTGAATAATTCCAGTACCAGAATTTACCTAAGTATTAGAATATTGTTTGTTATAAATATAAGAGTTGTTTTCAATAATGATTTTAGAATAAGATTCTAGGACCTTTTTCCTCTGTAGATTCGTGATTTCTTCGATAGCAAAAAAGGCACATCACAATTTCCTGAAGGTATACTTTTATAACTACCTGCTAGATTTCTGTTACGAACAAGCAAGGCTTGTAACGGTCATATTCAACGAACCCAAATTTTGCATGACCTAAAATTAAGGCACAAAATACAACAGTGTCACAAAGGTAGTAAAATTTGTTGGTAATTTGTAAAGACATAAGAAATACCACCTCGTCGTCGGTTCCACTAAACGTCTTCAATGACACTCCCTTTGTTAGCTCAACAAATAAAGCCAATTTGCTTGCAGCACAATTTGGTGTTAATTTGACACTGCCAGAGAGTGTGTCATGACTGCTCCTGTACTTGAGTGCGGTAATAATTTCATGGGACAAATCTTTTTTCGCACTCGTGCAGTGGGAGAGTTCTAAAAGATCTTGATATACACAAATCCACTGGCCGAGGTAGTATCGCTCTCATTGTTCTGAAGAGATATTCTTCAACCCTGGCAAAGCCCCTACGATAGCTTATTTATCTTTTCTACTCTACTGGTCTTTTTCCGAGTGAATGGAAAATAGTATTTGTCCAGCCAGTCCTGAAAAAAGACTAATCGTTTTCTTCCTATAACTTTCGTCCAATGGCACTTACGTCTAGGGTTGCCAACTTTTTAAAGAAGAAATAGAGTATATTTGATTAAGAGAAGAAAAATAAAGAGTACGATCCAATAATAAAAGAGTATCATTTTTCAAATATTAAAACATGTATTTTTTATACTTCTTGCTGAAAATAATAATTTGTGTTATTTTTAAAATAATTATATGAGTCTAAATATTGCAACTTTACGTTCATACAAATGAGAGCTTCATTTTGAAGCCATGTCCTTCTCTTCTGACCACTTAACATTAAAAAAAATCGGAACGTGGCCATTGACATTTCATATTTTACAGTTTTGGGTACGTTCAGAAACACTTTAGTGTAAGGATTGGTTCACGTTAGTTGACATCGGGACATTTTAACATTTGCCTTATGGCAATGTCGTTTTTATGCGGACAGAAGTTAAATCCAATTAATTATCTGGACATAGCAAATTCCATATGGACATAGTTGTTGTTGTTTCTTACATGTAAAATGCCTTGATTTGATATCGTTTTTTTCAGACAATATTATTTTGAATTAAAAAAAAAACAACAACTATTGTTATTTTGAATTTCAAAAAAAAAAATATTAAGAAAAAAAAACGAGTATTTCAGCGTACTTTATTAGAGTACAAATTATAGAGTACGCTTTCATAAAATAGAGTACAATACTCTATTTTATGGTACGGTGGGCAACCCTACTTACGTCCCTTCTTTCCAAGTTCATTGAAACGCTGATAAATTATCACCTTAAGAAATTTCTCGAAAAACGAAATCTTCTTAATGACCGGCAGTAGGTTTGGCTTCTGTGACAATAGTTCCACTGGTGATCAGATGGTATACCTCTCACCGAGCAGTGGAACAAATTTTTACAACATTTTGGAGAAAGAAAGATTATAACATATTTCAAAAGCGTTTGATAGAGTCTGGCATCATGCTCTCATATCTCAAATGCGTGCATTTGGATCCATAAATCTCTTCTTCGTTGGATTATAAATTTTAAACCATTAAATTCAAGTTGTTTTAGATGGTTTCAAGCCTGATATTCGTAAAATAAATGCTGGTGTGCCTCAGGGCTCCGTTTTGTCTCCGACTCTCTTCCTTATTTTAAAAAAGTCTTTTCGGCACTTTTACCTATAAAATAAAATGCATCCGAAGCCAATATCTTCATTCCTAAGATATGGTTTACGAAAACAAGCAAAAGAACGTACGTACGTAAAAACTGGATGGATTCCAATTCTGGGGAGTTCGAAATGTGACGATATGTCAAAATATTCAATTCGACAAAGCGGACCAGTTACAATATTTTCCAATGGGAAATTAAAAATCAATTAAACAAAATTGTAGGTATGCTACCTTTACGCAACATTTTAATAGTAGTTGTCAAAATACATAAATAAACAAAATATTTCTTTATATGTACCTAAGCGATCACCATAAAGAGTTATTTGCAATTTTATACATCATCCTAAAAAAATAGTTCTGTGGCCGTCCCTATGAAGAAAAACAAAAAAGTAAAGTTTAAATTTTATATTTAAAACTTTTAATCGATTTTAACAGTCAAATTTTATGTGATAACAGTATTATGTAACTATATGTAATCCAAGGATTAACAAGAGTTCACATTTAATATATACTTTTCTAACAAATAATATGAACTTTATTCTCAATAAGAGCACATTTTCATCAATAGAAACAGTAAGAATAGCACCAGCGTGAAAGTACAAGGAAATTGCATGTTCTCTAAATTTAATAGAAAAACAGAGACATATAGTTAAAGTTTTTTTTTTTTGTATTTAATTAAATGTAAAAAAAATCCTCTTTATGGGGAAGTGCATGGAGATTGGACTTAGAACTTCTTGCTCTTCTTCCTGAATTTTTCCATTGAATTTTCTCGCGGTTCTGTGAAAATAAAAGTACTTTCGAGTACCTACAAAATAAAATATAAAATCCGAGTGCAAATTTTATTTCCTTTTATTATGAGAGCAGGACCAGTTTCTTTGTTTTGCCGCTGTACTTTTGTCTTATGCAGTTGAATTCTTAAGTAGAACAAGGACTTTCAGATCTCAGCACTCACAATAAACATAAATATATATATTCGTATGGATGTACCTACATCTGCATTTTTTTTTTACGAAGGGAGCAAAATAGAAAGCATCACAAAGCATACAACGGTTAAGATAGAAAAAGATTTACCGCAAATAGTTGTTGTACTAGCTACGTACCATTATTTTCTGTTGAATTAAATATAATTATATGCCATTAGGACGAATTTTTTTTTACTTATTTTAATTTCTTTTTCTCTTATTTCTGGGTGAGATATCTTTTTGCTATCTGATTCTAGCAGTGTTGCCGATTTAAAATGCATTTAGGGAAAAATTTAAATATTAATTACAAATTTTGTGACTTAACTATGGAATAATTGAATAAATATTTCTGATAGATGCGTGTTAAAAAATCAATGTATTGAAATTTGAAATGTTGACAATATGAGAAGAACCCTTTTCATTACAATGTTGTTCTATTTAAATGACTATTTATTGCTACACTACGATTTTGCTTAATTTAATTAAGTTTAATTATTTAAGCGTGATTTATAGAAAAACTTCCAAACTTTCTTGCACAATTACTAAGTAGTAGCCAAGTTAGGATTATACACTCGTTTAAAACTATTTCAGTCCTATTGAAAAATTTTGTTAATTGGCAACCCTGAATTTCATTTATTTCTTACCACCCTGACCTCGAAAAAAAACATAAAGTCCAAATCCTGACAGAGGAAAATAAAATGTTCTTATAAAAAAAAAATAGAAAAAAAAATCAAAAAAAAAAAATTTCTATTTTATAGCAATGGCGTAATGAATGAAAAGAGAAGATGGTGATTTTAATATTAAAAAAGAATAAAAAAAAATAATAAAATGAAAATACGAAAAATACTAAAGAAGAGATAAAAGGTGATTTAAAATGAAAAATGACAAAGCATAAGACGATCATTTAAGCTGGAATGTCTTTGGAATGTAATTACTCGAATTGAATGGTTTTTCCATAATATTTTCGATGTATTCAAATTCATGCAATAATATTTCCCGAATTGTCCAAATTCTTTATCTAACTTAAAAAGGAAAGTTCAAAATTTATTAGAATAAAAACAACCCATTAGAGGATGGTTATATTTTTGAAAGTATTGTTTGGTTTAAGATATTTTAAGATATAAACAAAGAAAATATAGCGTTAAAAGCTGCCATTTTGAATTAATAACTTGGTAACTTGCAAATTCTTACATTATTAGTATTTATTACTTGAAATCTCTTTAGTTAATTACACCGTTAAAAATCTTGGGGTTGTTTTTTTTAATACAGCTTTTGTATTACAGCCCGAAAGTATTACTCTTTAATACTCCGGAAATATTAAAAAAAAAACTTTAATAACTTTGTATTACATTCTAATAGTTTAGTATGTATTATAATTATTATTTGTATTACGAAAAAGAATAAATATAAGCCAACAAAATAAAATAAAATTCTTTAGTATTAAAATTTAATAATAAACTTACGTGTATATTTTTAAAACGAAAAATATTGAAATTTAATACAGATTGTATTAAAAAGTTCGAGATTTTAATGCAAACAAATATTAACAAATTGTATTAAGAAAATCGGGACGGGTGTGTTTTTATTCAAAAGTTTTAAAATCTAATACAAATTGTATTAAAAAGAATTTTTTGTTATTAAAAGGAACGCATGTGTTTTTAATAAAAGAGTATTAAAAAAATCGGAACTTGTGTGTTTTAATGCAAAAGGTAATACAATTTAATACAAATTACATCAAGAAAATCGGGACGCGTGTGTTTTGATACAAAAAGTATTAAAATATAAGAAAAATTGTATTAAAAAAATCGAAACGCGTGAGTTTTCAATACAAAAAGTATTAAAATAAAATACAAATTATGTTACAAGAACCGGGACGCGAATATTTTCAATACAAAGATTATTTTAATTTAAATTAAATATCGACATGCGTTTGTTTTTAATACAAAATCTATTAAAATCTACTACAATTTGTATTGAAGCCATCACAAGCAAGTATCAGCCATAGTTAATTATGAAAATGAAGCATGCTTTTGTAATACCATAATATTAAAATTTAATACAAATTGCAAAACAAACGTGGCAGCCCTTTTTCTGCTTAGTAATATAAAATAAACAAATTAAATATGCTTTATTTTGAAAGCGCATTGAAATATTTCGAGGTAAAATATACAAATTAGTAGATAAAATTTTAAGCGCATTAAGATTTTAGTTCTTATATGTGTGAAAAACAATAAATAAAATAATCGGACCATTAATTGACTTAGAAGATAAGTATTGTCACAAAATATTATTTCGTTATTATTATTTTTGAATGTATTTTGTTTAAATTTTCAGGGAAAGTATTTAAAAATTAAATTTCAGCAAATAATGTATTATATTATAATACATTTGTATTATTAAAATATAATACAGATTCGTATTCCATCGTATAATATCTGATATTATTAAGTTCCAATATATTTTGTGCTAACTTCATAATTGTAATATTTGCCAGGTATTTAATTTCAATATATTTCTGGTTTTAACAATGTTACCAAGAATATATTAAAAAGTACCCTAAAATTTTTAACCGTGTAGGTTCTTTTTATTCAGCTTAAATAATTATGTATTACTAAATGTAACTGCATACTAAGACCTATAGGACGTCGATGACGTATTTCCTTCAAATATTTCCTTTATTTCAGGTATTCAGATGCTAACATTATTCTTAAATACTTCCTTATATACATTTTCCTTGCCCTTCAAAAAGTCCTCTTTAAAGTTCTTTACTCCTACTTTGAGAGGTACATATGGCATTTCTTAAGAACAAAAAAGTTGTTATGGTAAACAGTAGTGTTACCTTTTTTAATTAAATTTTTTTTATTTTGTATTCCTTAATATGTACATGTTGTTGCCACTCGGTCAATGTTGTCCCAAAATGCTTTGACGTGTTATCTATGTCAATCCGATTGGTACATTCGAATACTATGAATATTGACACGGAGTTGACAAGAGCAAAATTGATTAATTTTTACGTTGACGATCACACAACATTAGCTGCAGTGTTATCAAACAATAAAATGTAGCTAGTTGCATTAAGAAATCTCTAAAAATATGAAATTTTTGAAGTGATTTAAGGGAAATTGCGTGACATTTATGTCAAAATATACTTTCTTCATCAAAAAATAGTTTATCAGATATCTTACATGTCATCTGCTATCAAATTCCATTCAAGGATGGCTTTGATGTCAATGGATTTAAAAACCTCTAAAAAAATAAGAAATATTTGAAGCTGCTCGGGGAAAAGGTGATTTTAGGGTAATTGGGTGATATTTAGGTAGAAATACACTATTCCTGTCAAAATATAGTTCGTCTTCCATCTGTTAAACCTTCAACTAACAAATTTCATTGAAGGATGGTTACGATATCAATGGATCTAAAAACTCTAAGGAACAGACATTTCTGTTTATTCACGGCTCCGGACAAAAATGATTGAAGGTTAAATATAGTTTGTCTTCCTGCTGCAACTGCCATATTCCATTAAAGGATGGCTGCGATGTAAATGGATTAAAAACCCTCTAAAAATAAAAAATATTTGAAGTTTTTTTGTACTGCTCCGGGAAAAGGTGATTTTAGGGTTATTGTGTGATATTTAGATAGAAATACACTATTTTTGTCAAAATATAGTTCGTCTTCCATCTGTGAAGCCTTCAACTGTCACTTTTCATTGAAGGATGGCTACGATGTCAATAGATTAAAAAACTCTAAAGACACAAAATTTCAGTTTATTCACTGCTCAGGAAAACATATAGTTTGTCTTCCAGCTTCAACGGCAAAATTCCATTGAAGGATGGCTGCGTTGTCGATAAATTACGAAACCTCTAAAAATCTGAAATTTTTCAATTTTATTTACTGCCCCAGTAAAAAGTGGTTTACGGAAATTGGGTGATATTTACATCGAGGTATACTTCTGCTGTCAAAATATAGATCGCCTTCTGCAATGCTATCAGGTGTCATGTATTAAAAATCCTCAACAAAAAGCAAATTTTCCGAGATTGATATATGAAGTCCAACGCAAGCTACATTGACATAGCAGAATTTTCTGCCATGTCAAGGCGTTAGTAGTCTATCATTTGTCTTTTTTTTTTTTTGTTAGACTTTATTGAACGGAAATAGATATTTACAATTTGTTCTTAATTCTATTTTATATAATTATTATATTGATACTTTAATTTGTTTTGGCACATTAGGGGCCTAATTTTATACATTGTTTTTATTTTTATACAAAATTATTTAAAAGATTGTGATTGATGGTTATATTTTATACTATGTAGATGATTCATCTCGGGTTGTTCAAATCCGGTTGTCTTTTTGGGAGGATGTGGGGTGGCTTCTAGCCACGGTGGAAGTTCGACGCTGCATCTTCGTAAAACTGAATTGCCTCGTCTTCATTGATAGGAATGATTCCTTCGTCCAGTAGTGCTGTTACATCAAGGTATCGTGGATCGGTGTGTCTCTCTTCACTTGTGATGGTTCTCACTAGAGGGTTTGGGTGATTGCTAAGGTTGCCCGTCAGTATTTTGGCAGCACTGATCATGTATTTGTCAAGGGGTGTTATTCCGGATGCCTCATAGAGTCGCGTGTTGCTGAAATGTTTTCGTCGCCGTTGGTCAAAAAGGAGTCCCGTGCAGATCCGCAAGATCTTCCTCTCGAACAATCCCAGTTTTTTCATGCTGGTTTTGGAAATAGTAAACCAGACAGGAAAGCAGTATGTGATGATCGGTCTGAGAAGTTGCTTATAAAGAAGCAACTTCGTCCTTTGGCTCTCATCATTTGTCTATTACGTGTCCTAACTTTCGTTGACAAGAGTGATTACCGGCCAATGAAACAAATCATCGCATTGACCCTTAAATCATGTCAACGTTGCCGTCAGAGCATTGACAGTATTCTGCGTTGACGATCACACGACAAGACAACTTTGTGACAGAATAATTTGACGTTACTTTGACATCCGAGAGTAAACCAAGAAAAAAATCTTACACTCATGAAACTCGCCAAAAGTGTTAAATTTGTCATGGTAACCAAGAATCAAAATATTCTACACAAATAACTTTGTTCCATGCATTTTTATCAAGGGAAGAGAAAATTGGGAAGGAAGTTGGAAATTTTTTTTACATAAAAGCACTATAACTTTTTTGTTGGTAGTCGCATCATTTCGGCTTAGTCTCCCCTAAAATATATGCATAATATCGTAATATCGTCCCCTGCTTGCAAAAACTAGGTAACTCAATTTTCAGTTGTTACATTATCTCGGCAAAAACGGTATTATTTTATGCAATTTTTAAGACTTTTCGTCCAATTTTTATTTACAATTAAAAAATATAAGATATTTTTAAAGTGTGACAAACATAAAAATGAAACTTTCAATCGTTCCCTAGTAGCTAGGTATCTATGAACCTTGCAATCTCCAAAATTTTTAAAGTTGAGTGAGTTAATTCTTGCAATCAGGGGACGATATGATTTCATTGTAGCAAACAAATATTTCAGTTTGATAGACTTTCAACTCTCTTACCACTCCGCCTCTTCAAATGCTTCTACACAAAAAGACAATGGCGGGATCTTGGGAGACTTTAGATATGCTATAGAGAGTGCAATTCTGGGTCGATGCCAATTTTAATTTTTCATAAATTAATTGTTTCTCTGAACCCATTTTTCTTGGCCTAATACCGCTGCTATCGTGTCCCCATAAAGGTTCTAGAGAACTCTACCAAATTTTTTAGCAATCTCGATTCTAAATAGTTAATAAATTAAGAATGAAGAATAAAAACGTAAATAATAGAAAATTTATTATTTTAGTTTTTAGTGGACTTTTGAATATAAAATCAATTTAAAGTTTTTGCGACCTTTATATATATATATATTTGAATTTATATTCAAAAGTCCACTAAAAACTAAAATAATAAATTTTCTATTATTTACGTTTTTATTCTTCATTCTTCAACCTGCCAGACCACGGGCTTTACCATCATCAATTTCTAGTCGTCTGAATTTAACCAAAATTCCACTAGATAATATAAAGTGCATTTGTGCTGTTTATTTAATACAAGTCGGTAACCATCGACTTAAATTATGCGTCTTAGAAGGGTACAACAACATCTAACTGATGAGCCCAATTGTTGTACCTGGGCAAAACGCATTTGGACTAAAGGTCGCAAAAATTTTTAATTGAAGTTAATAAATTAGCGCATTTCTATCCAACGCCTCAAATGCTGATTTAAGATCAACGAAACAAGCAGAATAACTTCTCTCCTTGTTTCTAAATTCATCTGCGACTTGAAATTTTATATACACAAAATACGTTTATTAAAAAACAGCTTCAAAGATTTTAATTTTTTATTTTGAAGTGTTACAAAATCACGAAAAATTAAATGGATCTTATACCAAAATTATGCCATTAAGTTTTACTCGAAATAGCTAGTGAGAATCGACAAAATAAGGCCAATTTTTAACTATTTTTTAAATAAGCTATAGCTTTGTTTAAAATGATAGTATCGGAGTTGTTACAAAAGCAATTTGAAGGTTAAAGTATCCATTTTTGAGATCTTAATGCGGAAGACGAAAGCCCAAGGCTACTGAATACCATAAAACAGGAAAATAAAATTTTGCAACTTATGGAGCGGAAACGCATAGTTTTATTTTTGATTATCAATAATTCAGCAACCAATTATCACACAGGTGGGTTTTGGAGAACTTGAATAAATAAGGCTTGGTCACTGTTTCTTCGAACAAAATGTTTTCTATTCTTTACATGAATTTGAAACGTGTTTTGAATTTAATTAAAAAATTTTGTTTAAAAATAAGTTTTTCATAGAAAAATCAGTAAGAACAGACTTTTCAAGGAAACAATAATAGGCTTTGGTATGCACGATGTTTGTTGAAGTCATTAATGAACTGAGAAAAGCCTTCAACTATGCGATGACTGCTTGGTCTGTTATAAGCATTGGTGGATTCAGGGGGTCATGGGGATTATGACCTCTCTGGGGCTTTTCCAAACAATACAAAATTATATTAAAATGCAATCATAAAAAATTTTGACAACTCAAACGATAGAATCCGCTTACAAATTGATTTAATTTTTATTTTGGTTGTCAATAAAACATAATTCTGCGTATTTAAAGAGTCAAAGCACAAAAATCTGGTTAAAAAATACATAATTTTCTTTCAGGAATTTACAAAGTTTTTTAAAAAGGTCACAGTAAGAATTTCATCAACAATTTATTGGGGCTATTTTTCATATTCAAGAAATTTTAATAGAAAAAAATCCCGAGACAAATTTTGTTCACAGTATTTATTTAAAGACATTTTAAAAAAATCATTTGTTAATTTTTTATTAATTTTTTTTAAATTATTCTTAAGTTTAATATCGTATGATGGCAAAATAAAATTACCTTTGAACCGATGTCATTTTGTTTGTTCTCAAGATTTTCAAAAGCAAAAACATAATTAAAAAAATCGAAAATTTTGTGTGTAGCTTTTGTTGTTTTATTTTTTTCTTATTTTAAAAAAAATGACTTTAAACTGCTAAGCACTTTCCAGCTTTTTCATCAATCAGTGGTTGCGATTTATAAAAATAGAAAGAAAAAGACATCAACATATTTATTTTATTTTTTTTTTTAACGAACTCTGTTTACTGCACTGGTGACCAGTCCAAGAAAATTATATTCATATTGAATAAAAAGTTAAGGTCATGTAGGTAATTACAGTAATTTACCTACATTGGACTTACTAAATTACTCCATTTTTTTTTAAACTTATATGTTACTGATCTATGATATGTCAATAATTAGCTAATAACATTTTTTTTTTTTCATTTCAGGTAAGATTTATAAACTCAAGATACGCAAGTATATTTCCGTACGTAAGTTCTTATTCTTAAAATCGAAATTATACATAATTATTGCTTTTTGAAATAAAAAAAAAAGAATTTTTGATTTTTCCTTATACATATTTTTAAAAAGTCATGTGAGCACCACGAATTGAAACAAAATTCGACCCTAGAATTGGAGAGTTCAATTTGTAATACTGTCAAAAAAGCATGCCAACCACAGGTTCATAATCATTAACAAATATATTATGTGATTCCAATTTTAATTTCCCATTATCAAAAAGGAAAAAACACGTTTTAAAATTATCCTTTGACAATTGAAACAACTGCTAGGCAAGAAAAAACCTTCTGTGTAAACTTGAAGCAATATAATTATAAGCCACTTTGAAATTGCTAGAAATTATAACCACTCTCTCGTCTTACAGCATGACCTCTGTTTATTTTATTTTTTTTTTTATTTTTTTGTTAGCTCTCCTTTTTGATTAGCATAAAGTCAGTGTCTTACAACTATACTATTGTATAGGTAGGCAGTAGAATAAATAAGAAATTTTAAATTTTCCGCATCAGGGAAATAACCAAGCCACTCAACGAACCTCCTTATTTCTCTTTACCTGCCGTTATCCAATTATACCACAGGAGTAGGTACTTACATTTAAAAAAAAAGGAAGACAAATGTAAAATTAACATAAAAAAAATAAAATAAATAAAATATTAAACCTGTAAACACAGTGCACAGTAATCGTTGTTTATTTAACATCCAGACTCCGTTTGTTGCGTTGTAAGCCCATCATCTTTTGCACAATCAGAATTATTGTACATCAGGGCCGGTCTTGTGAATAAAAGGTAAGAACTATTACTGTCGGAAAACCACTGAAGTTAATGTCAAAAATCCATATCGTCAAAGGGGGAACACACCTATAATGCACTTATCATCTATCCCTTTTTGAAATTCCTATTTCACCAAATGTGAGCTCTGGAGCGCACATCACTTCCGTAAGGAAAGTTACACGAAACTTGGCGAAATGCTTCACTCCGCAATTATAGCCGCATCATATGCTTTCCATCCCACCTGGAAAAATTAATTGTTTTTTAACGAGTCTCTTGAAAGTTAAGCTTTGATGCTAGCAAGGGTCTAGCAATGTATACTATCGATTTTTTCTAAGGCCTAGCCCGTTCTAGAGAGACAACAAAAAAAAATAAAAATTTGTCTCGACTGGGATTCGATCCTGTGATTTCTGATTAGCAGTCCAACATGCCACTGAGCTATTTTGCAATACAGTTGAAAGTGAAAAACTATACACCTACCTTAATTTTTTAACTATTGTATGATGGGTATAATATATATTTTTTTTTTTTTTGTTTTTAAAGAGGGGTATTTTTCATCCAACAAGTTTTTTTCTAGCAAGGGCCTCACTTGTATTTGATAACATTTCCTTGTCTAGATTGCTCCTACCGAAACCTTTTCAGGACCTTGACTAAACTTGACAAAAACTTGCCATTTTCCAGGCGGGATTTGTTCTGTTTTTATTGTATATTTGGTGTTTTCGATGATGGGATGAAAAGACTTATCCAACAAGTTTTTTCTAGCAAGGGCCCCACTAGTTTTTGACAAGTTTTCCTTACCTAGACTGTCCATATCAAAGCTTTTTGAGGGCTTTCACGAAACTTGACAAAAACTAGTCGTTTTTCCAGGCGGGGCTTATTGATTAAAGGCAAGTGCTGGGGTCTAAGTAATGTATCCCTCAAATTACAAAATTAAATACAATAAAATTGCTATTAACATAGGTTTTTTTAATTAGTTTAGTCTGTGTTAATTATGCAAACATAAAATTTGAATTCAAACAAAATCCCTAACCAATCTTGAAAATATTGAATTTTGAAAAAAATAATTTTTAATTTTATTTTTTAAGTCACTAAATGATTTTTTTTTTTTAATTTGGCATCAGTATCTAAGGCTGGATAGTAATAAACTGATTTAACAGACGTAGACGTTACCAACAAGTTTAAAAATATAAAGTCTTAATTATAAATTAATTTAGGTTTGAAATTTTGTTTAAAAAACAAGCCTTGTTTGAGCCTTGATTTTTTGATTTGACCTGATCCTTTACTGTCTAAATAGGCATGTATAGGTATTCTCAATTTTAACACAGAGGCCATAAAGGCCAACAAATTATAATTTTCCACGCTATAAATCTTGGTATCGTATTGCCTGCCTGCCTGCTTGCTTACAGTTTAAAATCACAATGCGATATGCAAACAAACGTTATACGAGTATTCACATACAAAAATATATTCAAATAATAAAACTTTTATGTTTTGCTCTCTGAGAGCTAAAAAAAAAGAAAACAAAATATAAAAGTAAGCCGGCAAGCTACTTGCACTCGAAAAAAAATATATATACCCATTTTAGTTATATATAAAGCCCTTTTTGACTTTCTCAAGAAGTTGAAACTTGGAAAAATTCCCAAATCCCAATGCAACTTGCATTCCGCTTTGCCTGTTCATGTTCAACACTTATACCCAAGTGACTCTTAGGATGCAAGCTTAATTTTCAAAAAATTCTTTTACTTTAAACCTATTCTTTTCGTTCGTTCTTTTGCGTCCTTTTATAAGGACATCACTTTTATATAGGAGTGATGTTCAACGGGGTGCATTCTTTTCTGTTTTGTGATTTCTACACATAATTTTTTTTTTTAATAACTGTGAAACCTAGGTATAAACAAATTGGTATTTTTATTTTGAAGAGCATAGTGTTGTTGATATACCTTCGTATACCTGTCTAGCCAAAAAATTATTTTAGTTTCTACAAACAGTTGCACATTGCATTGGTACCAAGTTAAACTTACCTAATTAAAACATGAATGGGAATTCTAGTTAATTTTTAGAAATTCCCTTATGGGGTTTTTGAGCTTTATCTTTTGACAGCTTAATATTTTCCACAATAACAAAAGTTGCATAAAAAAAAACTTGCCAACTTTCAGTCAGTGAGGTGGATGATGTCCATCAGTTTCCAACAGCGGTCGGCAACGGAAAGAATTATTATAGTATTACTTGTGGTGTAGCACATAAATCTGCATATCGTCAGACGTCATTTTCTTAGGTCTGAAGGCTGCAGAAATAATTATTAATTTCGATGGGACTCCCCATAAATATTTAACAAAGTTCATAGCGCATTTTGATACAGACTTTTGTGCAAGTAAGAAATAAATAATTGAAAAGAAGATAGACTTTGAGCTTTGACTAAGTTGGTTGCTGTATAAGTTAATAAGCTTGGTTTTATGTAACTTTAAGGCTTTCGCGGTTGTTGATAGGCGTATCTAATAGATAATTTTGTGTTTGGTTTATCCGCATAGGTCCTGTCAACAATTTTTTTTTTTTTTTATTTTCCCGTGGGTAGGTGCTCTATAAGGACCGAAAAACACGTGCTCATGGAAGTGTGAGATTCTTACGACACTAAAACCAGCTCCACTTACCGATTGCAACTAAGTTGAAACTTATCTAGCAATTTATTTTTAACGAAATTAAGTTACGTGTTGCAGGTTACTTTCCGGTGAAAGTTCCTGCTTAATCCGCGATTTTAAAGCGGTTTTCTGTTCACCGCACCAAGTCGGAAGGTTTTTTCTTCGCAGACGGCGTACTAAATTCGACTCGTCAAGAATGTCAATAATCGTTGAATTAGCGTGCTCTAACAGTCGATTTCTGTGTTTTCACGCGAAACTTTTTATTTCCTCCCGCACCGTAGGAATCCCGAGATCCCTTCGGTCTTATATACCACGGCGCATTTACGAATGACCTAAGCAAATTATTTTCAAACGTTTGTAAGTTATTTAAGTTTTTATCGCAGGTACAACCCCAGAGTTGTATACCATAAGTCCAAACAGGTTTAAGAACCTGTCGATATAAAATCAATTTATTTTCAATACTAAGCTTTGAATATTTACCGAGTAACCAGTTCATATCTCTTAATTTACTTTTTAGTGCTTCGCATTTCTTTTTCACGTGCGGCTTCCATTTTAATTTCGCGTCTAGGGTCATTCCCAGATACTTTGCCTCATTTGCAAATGGAACACGAGCGGTATTAAGAAAGACGGGTAATCTATTTATTTTCTTATACGTAAAGTCCACGTGGACTGACTTTTGTTCATTGAGCGCTATTCGCCATGTTTTCGTCCACTCATTAACATTATTAAGAGCATTTTGTAATTTAATTGTAGTTTCGCTAATAGTTTTGCCTACTGCTAGTATTGCAGTATCATCAGCAAACGTGACTACCATAGTGTCATCTGTTTGAGGTATATCGCGTGTAAATAAAAGGTACAGAACTGGACCTAATACACTTCCTTGTGGTACCCCAGCCACTATTTCTTTGAAATCAGAATAGTCATTTCCGTGTCTTACACGAAAAAGTCTTTCATTTAGATATCCGTTTAGAATGTTGAAAAGTCCTTCAGGCAGAACTTGTCTTAATTTGAATTTGAGGCCTTCGTGCCACACCTTGTCAAACGCCTGCGACACGTCCAAAAAGGCAGTCGAACAGATTTTCTTTTCTTCAAGAGCTCTCTCAATTATGTCAGTAATTCTATGCACTTGATCAATTGTCGAATGCTTGCTTCTAAATCCGAACTGATGTTCAGGTATTAATTGTTTCTCTTCTACTATCGGTTGCAGGTGTAGGAGTAGTATTCTTTCAAAAACTTTTGAGATGGTTTGCCAGGTTTCAATACCATTATGACTTCCGCAACTTTCCATTGGCTCGGAACATATTCTAACCTTAGAGCGGCATTTATTATGTAAAGGAGGTTAATAAACCCTTTACGAGGGAGTATTTTTAAAATCTCTGCCGTTAATAAGTCCTATCTTGGAGCTTTGTTGGACTTAAGCTTCTTTATTTCTCTTTTTAATTCGGCAAGTGTAGCATTTCTCGTTATGTAGCTTTCATATTAATATTTTCGTTGAGTTCTTGCCCATCAAACGGCTTAAATGTTTCCTCTAAGTAATCGGCGAATACCCTCGCTTTTTCGTTGTCACTTTTAGCCATTCGATCGGAGGCACTGGAAGCTTTAGTTTTTTTTATCGTTTTTATAGCTTTCCAAAGTGAGTAGTTGGATTCTTTCCCCGCTGTCTAGCCTTCAAGGTAATTTTCAACTTCAATGTTTTTGAAATCTGATATCGCCGTTTTTAGCATATTACTCAAGCGATTTAAATGAGCTTTGTGTTGAGGAGCACGGGTTTGCTGCCATATTTGACGTGCTTTTCGTTTCACTTTCAGTAAATCTTTTATTTCTTGCGGATACAATGAGACTATTTTTAAAAAATAATTTTGATTGATCTTTGGCCATCTTTTAGCTTGAAGGTTGGATTGGTTCAATTTGTTTCTCAGTGGGAGTGGAACTACATAGCCCAGGCTTATTTAAGCTTTAGGAATACTCACCGAAATTTCCAAAGTGCAAATCGTTTGCCCATCAAAAGCTTATCAAAGTTAAAAATGTAAAAAAATAAAAATAGTTTTTGTAATGTGCAATTTCATAGATAAGTAAATTTTTGTCAAAATTAAAAAATATCTAGTTTTTGGCATTTTTTTTTAAATGACGAAGTTAATATAAAATAATCGTCACAAAGGAAAAAACAACGTTCATGTTGTTAAGGGGCAATGTATTCTACCGTATATACTACGAGAAAAACCCAAGTTTTAATACTATTTTCAAACGTGGTTTTAGCATGGTATAAAGTGACACATCTGTGGTATTAGCGAATGCTTTTATACATATATAGGTAAGTAGGAAGAGTGATCTGTTAAAAGAAGTAGCTATTTAAAAAAAATCTTTACATTAAGAATACTTTTGCAGAGTAAAAATTTTTAAACCAGTGTCAAAAAAACACTATTTTGCTTTTCTAAGAGTTAAAAAGCATAGTTAATACTTAATCCTTATTAATACTTTATAAATATGACGTATGCACAAAGAACTATGTATGTATATGTTTTTATTTTTTTTGGAGCAACATTTTTTTCTTAAGAAAAAAAAAAAAACCAAGTAACTACCGGGTCTACCACAATGTCTGGAAAACAATAATCAAGAAAGCAAAAATCACTAAAGTAAAAATATCGAAATCCCGAAATCTCATCCATTGCATGAGACATATGCATAAGACATATAAACAGTCTACTTGAATTGTATGAAGTAAATAATTATTTTATGCAGTAGCATCTCCATTTCATGTAAACAAATTCAAGTCCATGGGAACTGCATTGTATGCCATATTCCGTATTTGCTAACTGGGTGACTGTATCCATCAGATCAGTCATCGATTTAATTTTTAGATTTTCGTGGCAAGGAAGAATTTTCTTGCTGCATACACTGTCACACTGTCAACAACAGGCCAGCTATGGCGTTAAGTGAGACTCAAAAAAAAAATATTGGTGGCACAACAGTTCGTGGAGAACCAGGGCCTAGTTACTTACAATTCCCAACTATTCCTGTGTACGTGTTATTGGCAGGAATGAAGGGGATCTACGATTTTTGCCGAGTCCCAACAGCTAGATGAGAAGCACTTATTCATGACAAGTATACTTTTGGAGGATTTGTCAGTTCCTTGCAAGAGGCAAAACCTCGGAAGAAAACATTTGTTTTTTAGATGTCAGTGGCTGGGAAGTGAGACCCAAGTTGTTGAAAATATTGACATTTCAGAATTTTGCCTACAGGGTTATAACCAACTGCCACTACTTTTTCCCCACCTTAGGCTCGCCGTATTTGTCAGGAATGATGTCGCTTCAGCCTCAATACGGCCACTGTTCTAACACGAACTTTAATTTTATATGGCTTAAAATTGCAATTAGTACCTAAGCACATCATCCATGCATGTTTCATCTATAGAAGCCCAAATTTATGTAGGAAGTCGACTTCCAACGAATTCGATGCACTGTGAGATTCAATATTAAGAATTTGTACACTGAAATCATTATTACGGGTAGTTTCAATATTCATAATTCTTTTTGCCTTTGGCATTCTGTGGACAAACTACATCCGAGGGAAGATATGTAGAGATTTTTTCTGAGTTAAACCATTTAACTCAGCTTGTGAAGGAGCCAACACAAATACCTGACGTTGAAGGTCATACTGCAAACACACTTGATCTTTTTCTAACATCGGATCCTGATAATTATATAACTAACATCTTAGCAACTCTAGGCAAGTCAGACCACTGTACCTTATCAGCAAATTTCTCATGTTCCAGCAACCCAGTTAAAGAGAAAACCCCAAAGACAACCATCTGGCAGTATGAGAAAGCCAACTGGGACGGTCTCAACAATTTCTTTTGCAAGGAAAACTAATTATGTTTGCCAAACTTTTTGCTGCAAATTAAACCTTGCCACGCAGCACTATGACTCCTTTTTTGTCTATCCGCTCAAGTACAGGAGTACTTGAGCACGAAGAAAAATATTTTGTCGCACTCGTACAATCGCAAGAGTCCTAAAAATTTTGAAATTCATAAATCCGCCGGTCTAGATTGTAAATCCGCCTTAGTTCTGAAGAGGTGTGCTTCTAAACTGGCAAAACTGTTACGTAAGTTTTTTTATCTTTACTACTCATCTGGACTCTTTGCGAGTAGATGGAAAAAAGCATTTGTTCAACCTGTTCCTAAAAAAGGCAATCTTTTTCCCCCTTCAATTATTGACCAATTGCACTTACATCCCTTCTTTCCAAGGTCATGGAAACGCTAATCAACAATCAATTCAAGAAATATCTTGAAGAATCAGAAATATCTTGAATAATCAAAGCTCTTCAATGACCGGCGGTGTGGCTTTTGCAGCGATAGGTCTACTGGTGATCTGATGGCATATCTCACCGAAAAGTGGAATCAATTCTTACATGATTTTATAGAAACAAAGGTAGTTGTACTAGATATTTCCAAAGCATTTGATTGGCATGAAGCTCTCTTATCGAAAATGCGTGCGTTTGGTAACGTTTGGTAAATCATTTAGATTAGATATACTGTCTGACCGTTTAATTCAGGTTGTTTTGGACGATTTTAAGTCTAATACTCGTATCTGAAAAAAATGGTGGTGCTCCGTTTTGTCTCCGACTCGTCTCCTTCTCTTTATAAACGATCTTTTGTCTGAAACTACTAATCTGGTTCATTGTTTTGCTGACGATAGCTCTCAAAGCTTTTCATACTCTTTAATTGATTTGCAACCTTGTGCTTCAGCTGTGGGACTGAAATGGAAGCGCATGATATGTGCATTACTTAAGGGTTTTTCAACAGGGACGCTACAAAAGAAGAGCGACTGGGACAGCAAACGACGCCATATTTCTGCCGCTCTTTTGACATTTCTCTTCAGTAAGATTTGCCATTTCATGATGGAACGATATACGAGCCAACAACGAGTCAAAATTATTAAAATTTACTACCGAAATTCGAAGTGAGTGGCCTCAACGTTAAGAGCGCTACGTCCAATTTATGGTTGTCATAATCGTCCTAGCAGATCGACAATTGAGCATCTAGTGGAAAAATTTGAATCCACAGGCACAGTACAAAATGTTCGCGTGCCAGTGAGACAAAAAAGTGCCCGTAGTGACGAGAATATTGCTGCCGCTGAGGCTTCAGTTGCAGAAAGCCCAAATGGGTCTGTCACACGTCGGACATCTCTGTGACGTCGTTGTGGTGAATTTTGCGAAAAGATCTTGGCCTACATCCTTACAAGATTAAATTGACGCAAGAACTGAAGCCGCTTGACCACCAGATGCGTGACATTGAAAATGATTCGGATTTTCTTCGAAAAATCATCTTTAGTTATGAGGCTCATTTCTGGCTGAATGGCTTCGTCAATAAACAAATTATGCGGAATTGGTCAGGCAGCAATCCACACGTACTCCATGAGTCATCATTGCATCCCGAAAAAATTACGGTTTGGTGTGGTTTATGGGCCGGCGGCGTCATTGCGCCGTACTTCTTCCATGATGATCAAGACCGGCACGTTACTGTGAATGGGGATCACTACCGTTCAATGATAAACAAATATTTTTGGCCCCAATTGGATGATATGGACTTGGAGGACATGTGTTTTCATCAGGACGGCACCACAAGCCACACAGCGAATGTCACAATCAATTTATTGGAAACCAAGTTTGGAGAATGTGTTATCTCCCGAAATGGTCCAGTCGCTTGGCCGCCTCGGTCGTGCGATTTGACGCCGTTAGACTATTTCCTGTGGGGCTACGTTAAGTCTATGGTCTATGCCAATAAGCCAGCGACGATTGATGAGCTTCGTACGAATATCGAACGTGAAATTGCAGCAGTATCGGCCGATTTATGTTTGAAAACCGTCGAAAATTGGGTTCAGCGTGTGGACTTCTGCAAGCGTGCCCGTGTTGGCCATGCAAAAGAAATCGAGTTTCATACATAATGGCATCAAACGTACTTTCACAGGGATAAAGAATTTCATTGATATCCAAAACCGTTTTTGTTTTATTTAAAAAAAACTTTTGTATCGCTCTTTTTGAAAAACCCGATATAATCATCTCTTATGGAAAATGCTTCGGTTTTCTTAAAAGATTCAAGAAGGGTTTTCCCCTTCAGATCTGGCTACCATCTATAAAGAGTTTATTCGTCCAAAACTTGAGTACAACTCTTATGTCCTGGCAGGTGCTCCTATTAAAGAATTAGTTTTGGATGGAATCCAGAACAGAGCCCTTAAACTTATAGGTGATTCAAACATTAAAAAAACTTTTGATTCCCTCGAACACCGTCATAATGTCTCCTGTCTCACATTGATCTATTGTTTTTTCTTCCAACAATGCTCAAATGAAATAGCCAGTTGCATTCCCCCTCTGAAGAAATTTCGCCGTAATAGTCGCGTCAAGCTATGAATGCTTATCACTTAACCCTTGAGCCAAACTTCGGACGAACTGTCAAATAAAGAGGTTATTTCTTTGGCCGAAGTGCTCGGATGGGGAATGCTTTGCCTTACTCGATTTTTCCCCTTCATTGTTCTGTACAAGCATTCAACATAAACGTGCATCGGCATCTCCTATTACATCGTCTTTACTTTTCCTAAGCGCTCGAGCTGGTGTTACACCAAAAACATTAAAAGGGTATTCATAATCCCTTGAGTGTGTGCAGAAAACAAAATACAATTATCTTTTTGTGTCCTATGTTCTGCTAAGGCAGCTCACATTGGTAAATATTAGCAGTTTTCTTGGACAACAGGACTTTTTTTTCGAGATTTTTTGGGATTACGTCTTTCGTGATCTTTGTAAATTCTAGATTTTTGTGCGTTCGATATTTTCGAATTCAAGATTTTTATTTCGAGATTTTTCAAGATAGCGTCATGATCCCTGCCACTGCCATATTCTAACACCTGTTAGTCCAGCAAATAATTTTAACAAAAAAATTTTTTCTTAAAAATGTTATAACTTTTTTGCTTGTCATTTCCTTAAAATATAAAAGACATTCATTCGAAGACAAAACAATTAAAGAGAACAAATGCGTTTATCTTAAAATAAAATAACATTAATTAATTTGTCTTTTGTTCTTAATACAGCAGCACTACGCAAAGTTACCCCAATGACTCTACCGGTATTGGTTAAGAATTTTAAGTACATCTCAGTTATATGGTTACTAGCTGGATGGTAAAAATTAATCCTTTGATACATTTTGGCTTTCACTATTAGTTAAAAATTACTTTTGCATTCAAACAAAATTCCAATCAGAGGACCTACCTCCACAAGAGACTCTTATATTATTAAAAACGTCAGCAAATTTCTCAATTGAAACCTCAGATTTTGACATTTTTTAGCCCTTTTGATGTTGCCATTAACCTATGTCAAATTTAATAATTCAGTTGCAATATTTGGCGAAACGAAATCTCAAACGATTTTATAATAAAAATTCTGATATTGAAAATCCTTTTTTTTTTAACTATGCCTCGGGAAAATTGAAATTGAAATTGAAACATGAACTGGGAATCCATATGCTTTGTATTCATTAACATGTTTTTTTTTTTTTTATTTTTTTAAATCTGCCGAAGGTATCTTCCAGACAAATCCTTTGATACACGAGAAACCAAGCAAAGGGCAATACATTAAAGTGCAAATGTAATTTAAGCACTCAGGCATATAATCCACCTTTGATTTAAGAAACACGTAACTTCTAAATTACATTTAGTATACCCAAGTGTACACAGTTATTATTATGTATGTAATGTACTTTGTGTGCATTGCCAAATGAAATTCAATATTCTTTAAGTAAAATTTTCGTAAATCCTTTTATAGCTTTAATGCTTATCGATTTGCTAATAAATCAAAGAATCAAAGGAATAGATATACCTTATTCCTACCTAGATAAAGTTAACATTAAATTTAAATCAAATTATATTAACCTCGAAGCTGTCAATTTCAGACTGCATTGCAGTTTGTAGTGTCCACTTATTCTCCCATTTTTTTGCCCAACAAGTTTTTTTTCGATTGTCCTTTTCTATAAGGAAGTCATACAAAGTCAATTGAATCATTTTATAGTCATGCAGTGGTGGATATAGAATTACGAAGGCCTTGGAATTTTAAAAAGACTCTGCTATTAGCTACTATATGGTAAACATTGAATGGGTGTGGATATTTAATAAAACTGTGTAAGTGCCAAACAAAGGTATGTCCCAAAATTAAAACAAGACATAAGGAATTGAATATTGTAAAGTCTTATACATTTGCAGTGGTATTTATAGACCCATTCCAAGCAATGTCTAACTTTAGACACTTGCCCAACTGCAAAATGTTATTTATAAACATTTTGCACCTAGTGGCTAACTTAGCCACTGAAATTTGTTGTCCAAATGTTTTTTAAAGTAGACTCGTTCAACAAACAAGGAAGGCAAATATTTCTAGTTTTCTTATTTTCCAATTTTGAAATGAATGAAAAGCTAATTGAACGTGCCCAAAAGCCTACTGAAATGCATTAATTCATTAAAAAATTAACGAAAACTGGTATGTCAATGAATAAATGAGGTCGTATTTGGAAAACTGCTGGTATGCGTTTATAAAAACCGAGATGGCTAAACTGTGTTCTAAGAAAATCTTAAAAATACGACTGTTGTTATTTAATAATGTTCAAACATTTTATAGCGATTTAAATTAATCATGGATCTATATTTCTGAACAGAACACAACGCAGAGGAAATTCTTCGCTCTATATGCATGTACAATGTACATATGTTCCAACTTAAACTAAAGTCCATTTTTGTGTATAAAATAATTAATAAAACGTTTCGCTTATAATTTTTAAATTTTTTTTAAATGTACATATTGTTTACATCAATAAAAATCAAGAAGGATTAGAAAAGCCTTCGGGAGTTTGCCTAATCAAAGTTCATTAAATTTCAAATTCTGGTGTTAAATAAAAACAAAAGCATTGTTTACTTCTGAAATTGGCCTCAGGGTTTTTTGTTGATGCAAAGGAATTCGGTTTGTTTCTTACATTATATCAATTCTAAGAGATTTTTCAAATAATACGTAGCAAGAGAAAAGTTGATTAAATTCAGTTGAAAAACCAAATTGAGGGATTTAGATCTCCAGTTTGAGATATTTATACCAATCTGAATTTAACATTTTGATGTGACAAGAAGATTTTGGGCAAATTTCTTATCATTCATTTTTCTGAATTTAAAAATTAAATATCTAAATTTTCGGATTTTCAGTTGGACATAAAGAATGCTAAGGTTGAGTTACAAATAAGAGAAGGGGCCATAAGATGCCCTTAGTTTATTTTCCTTATTTTATAAAAACGAGAAGCAAAAATCGAATGAAAAACATTAAAGTAGAGACTTTGCAAATGAATTCCAGCTCAATAATTTCTGTGTTAAGAAAATTTGACAGGCAATACTATTTTAACTTATTTAAAATGTGTATACCTAAAGAGCAATAAACTAAACTAAAACTTAAACCGATCCTCAGAAAATTAAAAAAAAAACACTCAAACAAAATTATAAAAAAAATGAATCTAGACTGTTTTATAAAACATTGAATCAAAACAATAAAAAATTATAAGAAAAAACAAAGGCAACAATAATTATTTTTTTTTTTTTATTTTAATTCAATTCAGAAATCTAGTCTTTCATTTGCTACCTAAATGAAGTTATTTAAAGACTTAGCTAGTTATAGAAAAAAAGTTTTCTAAATAAAAATAAAACAAAAAATATAACATTTCTCCTGTTTTTCTTTAGAAAAAAGGAACTTATGAATTAAAACAAGTTTGGTTCTTAATATTCAATGCCTTTATCAATTTCTAACAGAACGGGAAAAACCAAATAATTTGAGAAAATTTTCTGGAATGGATTCCCCTTAAACAAAATGTTCGACTGGGTAAAGCCATTTATTATAATGCAAAGACATGGAAATGATGAGAGAATAATGTTAAAAAGCACGATATTTAAATTAGCTTGCATACTTTACTTACTTATTTTCAAAGGGTAGAAACGGTGCATTCAAGCGTCCACAAGCTTTTTTTCAAAGCGAACCTCTGTCTATTAACTCCTACTTTCACCTCCCCGTGGTGAACATCGGGTGCCGAGTACCTTGAATTGAACATGTGGTTTCAATCCCTGTGGACGTTTTTTGGCGGCACTTCTCCTTTATTCAGGCGGGCGCGGAAGAATTCCCCAGATAGAATCAACGGTGGCGTCTACAGTTCCAGTTTAGTTGAACTACTAAGTAAACACCTTATATAGGCTACTGCTCAGGCCTATAAGAAGCGGTTAATCCAGCTCCCCCTCCTTGGAGCTATATTAAGGATCTGGTCCTCCAGGTTGGGGTTTGTGCCTCGAGGTAACTTCCTTATCACGGAAAATAATAACGTTTCCGAAACAACAACAAGTCTCGGATATGGATGATTGAATATGATTGTGTTGACAAATTTTTTTAATCGTTCGTGCGGTTTAAAAAAAAAACAATTTTTAGGAAAACTTTTGAAATGCAAATCGTAAGTATTTAAAAAAAACTGTCAATTCGTTTTTGAGATATCAAATTTAAAAAAAAACAAGTTTGAAACTTTTTTTTAATGAATCAAAAACTTTTTTTTTCTTAAATTTTGATATGCAATGTTTTTTACCTTAAAGTTTGTATACGTATAAAAATGATCTAAATCTGTTCAGCTGATGATAAGAACATTCAAAATAATACAAAAAAGGTACTCGTAAATCCTTTAAATAGTTTCTATTTTTAAATTTTAATAATATTTAGTGGAATAGGTATCGCACAAATTCGACAAGTACCATTATTTTTAGTTCTAAAAAAAATGAAAAAAATCGCAAGGGGAGAATCACCAAAAACAGGTATGCAGCAAGTTTTAAGAAAGTTAAACCAACCTGCTTTATAGCTTAGTGGTTTAAAAAGGAGAACGTTGTATTTTTAGTGTTGCTTTTATTGTTTTCTTAAATTTTATGTTAAAATTTTAAGTCGATGTTTTAGAAAAATGCCCCTCACGGCTCATAGAGCGAATATAGGCCCCCTATGTTACGATTTTAGTTTCTCAGTTTTTGTCAATTGGGGTTTTTCTCATTGTACGAAGGTTGTCTTTATTCGCAAATATGCGAATTTTTTTTTTAATTGACACGAAAATGACATAATTAGTGCTAACAGGATATAAAAATTGAAACTCAATCTCATACCCATATCGACTTTAACCCAACATCGTTATATGAAATGAATAATTTCTTTAGTCTATAAGATGATAATTGTAATCTCTGATTGATGATAAAATATAGTCATTATTTTGAAATTGATATAGATGTAGCCATTTAAACTTAACCAACACGTTAGGTATTTACGTATCTACCATTTACCATTGCCTATTGTAGTTTTTTTTTTGTAGTTTTAGCCCGAAATTACATTTTATGGTGCCTAGTACCAAATCCTTTCCTATTACCTAATCATATAGCTATTATTCGGCTGAGCAGTACAGTTTGTAATGTGGAAGCATACAAAACAGCCGAAAAACAAAATTGTATGCTCACTTACTTTTTAAATATTCTACACTCAGAGAAAAAAGTCAGGTAAATAATTAACCTGGGTTCTGTTAATTTAACAAGGTGCATAATCCCATATAAGGTTTAAGACATTAAAAAAATTTACCTGATTTTAATAACCTTATAGTAAGTGCTAAATAAGCCTGATAGCCTTTATCACCATATTTTTGTTGATTTAAGAAGATGACCTGTTACTTTAACACTAAATTGTGGTAAACAAGACATTTCGGCAAGAATATAGCGCTGATTTCAACTGAGGTCGTGTTTTTTTAACATTGTACGTTGTGAATTTCTATTTGACTACAAATCAGGTAAAAGTAACGTTTTATATGGTTATTTTTACAATGTTTACCTTTTAATTATAACCTGGCCTCATATTCAAGGAGCACTCTGCCAGTTAGTTTCAACGTGATACTAGTTATAAAACTTACACACACAGGCCATCCAAATAACATTATTTGAAATAAACCTTGCCACATGTTAAAGTAGCCTTCTACCAGTATTGAAACACACCCACAAGCCATCGTTAAAAAACACTCTGCCTGTTTATTTCAACGTGACACCAGTGTTAAAATACATGCACAGACATACATGCCATACAAACAAAATCATGTTAAATTAACTAGATCTTTATGCTAAGCTTACAGGACGTTGAATATTTTATTCATGCTTTTAACTAGGTTTTTTATATAAAGTTAACTAGATTTATAGGTAAAATTAAGAAGATTTTCAGGTGAAACTAACAGTTTTACTATTTTAAAGCAGTGTTAAATTAACATGATGTCATGAAGATATTACCTGCAACCAACGTTGATTTAACGTGACATTTAAATCTGGTATCTGGTTAACCTGATCAATCTAGTTGAAAAACAACAACTTGATCATGATAATGATCATGAATCAGGTATAATAAATCAGAAATTGGTTGGTTATACCTGCATTTTTCTCTGAGTGTAATCAATATATAATCGTATTGTCATATTTCATCAAAATCATGAGTTATAAAAGTTTTACGAATGTGGAATTCGCTTTGTAGTATGGAAAAAAGGCTTTCGGGCCAAAACAGCGAAAAATTATAAAAAATTATAAATTTTAAATGGTGATATCTTATTTATATGTCAAACTTGAACAAAACTGCCATTATAACTTGCCATTTTAAATCTTTTTGAGCCTCTACTATATTTTGTTTTACCATGTTTGGAGCCTATTTTTCTCCAAAAACTGTGCGAAATTTATTAAAAAAATTATTAATTTAATATTTTTCAATTTTTGTTTGGCCTTTTTTTTGTTTATTTTTCTAAAAAAAATGTTCATACAATATTTAAATTATCAACTTTGGTAGGAAATTCAATTTTTAACAAAAAGTTTTAAGAGTTAAATTGGCAAAATCGGCTTAGTTTTCGAGTTATACTAAAAATCATTGAGAAGTGGCTAGTGTGACCATTCTCTTGGAATTTTGTAGGAGAACTTTGTAGCATTTTCGGTTTAATAAGCCTTATGGGCAAAAAAAATGTATTTAATATTAAAAAGCCTTGCACGAAATTGTTCTTTTGTACATTTCATTTTTCCGGTCTATTCAATAACCTTTATAAAATTTCAAAATGCGAAAACTAAGAGTACTAGAACTTCTTAACCCAGGCTTACATCTTGAAATAAAAACCTGTTCTGTGTAGCCTACCCATACTTCTATTAAAATATATTTTTATTTGTTTTTTTTTTTATTTTGGGTGCAAAGATTTTTTTTGGAAATTTTTCATACCGTCACTGTACGCCTTAGAAGAAAATTCTATTCAAAACTTAATTAAAAATTATAGTTATTTATTACACCCTTGTAGGTAAAAGGCAAAATTTAAAAATAAAACATACTCCAAGGTACAATTACTCTAAAAGTAAAAAATTTTTTGAGAAAATATTGAATAAATTTCGTACAGTAAAGGTGCCATTTTTTTTTTTTTTGATAATGAACCGTTCCTGGAATAAAGTGCTTTTGAGAATGGTGACTGACGCAAAACACGTACAACCGCATTAAACAAAAAGTGATATAATTTTATTGGTACCTATACCTAAGGAACATTTGTACATCGAAATTGATGTACACATCACCCCCGTCCCCCCTTCCCCCGGGGAAAAAGTCCTGTGTACGCTACTGTTGAATGATTAAACTGACCATATTCTTCCCAAAAAATTGGAAAAACACAATTGTTACTGAATTGTTAATTCTGCAAAAAAGGTTAAACAATTTTAACGTGTCAAGTTGTGGTTAACCAACCCATTTCGTAAATAATAGTTTAGAACTATAATATTTATGCTTGAAAAACATGCCCCTGTAAAATCTACTGTACTTCCAATATAGAAAGCGGGAATTGCATCTCCCTGTATATCAAAATATAACAATTCCAAAAAAATTTGCAAACAAAAATGATAGCAGCTTGAGGCCCCGATAACTGTTATAATTATTCAACTGTTAGTCCACCACTGTTATCAGCTTTCAGGTTAAAAACCATCAAGTTGTTCTGTCATTCAAAGTTGAAAAGGGCCTTCAAGCCTGTATATTTGATAAATTCGATATCTAGATAAAAATAAAGCCCTTTTTACATACGTAGTATATGTGTATAGGTAAGGGTACTTAGGTATATCAATAGATACTTCCAGACATTATATACATTTATATAATATACAATAATGTCTATCATTCGAAAAAAGAGGACTCCTATAAGTGTTCATGTAGAAAACACAACATAAACACAATTCAGGCTGTGCAGTGATTTGAATTCAAATCGAATAATAGGATTTAATGCTTCGGTGGTTTTTATCGACAGAAAATATCAAACCGTGTAATGGTGGGTTGAGGGGTGTGTATTTTGTAAGTATCATCAGTTGAAAAAGCTCTTAACTTATCCACATAATCTATTCAAACTCTATATACTAAAATCGTTTGTTTTCCTCCCCATCCCCCTCCAAATATTAGATTTTCTATTTTTTTTTTTAAATTACACAAATGGAAGTTTCACTCGAAATTCAAAGTGGTTTTCCAAAAAAGATAGACTCTCTTTGCACAACGCTTTTAAAGTGTAACACTAACGGTTGGCTTCGCCTCGTTTGGTTGGCGTGTCTCCTCTCACTGGTTTCAGAACCACAGATAAAATGGCTTTGGTTTGGCGCACTGCCATGTGGAACCACCTTATCCCGATGTTAAATTGATATAATCTTAGATACACACTCAGCTAGATGGATGCTCTATATAAGTAGGAAAGATACAAATGTACGAGTATAATAATCCACACTGCACCCTAAAGTGAGGGAGTGAAAAAAAAAATAGAGAATTAGTTTAGTTGTTATCTTTCTTGTATCAACTTTCTGAAAAGCTAAGAAGAATATTGTGCTAGCAAAAATTACTACAAAAAGTAGTTAAGATAAAGTGAAAGAAATCACAATCGATTAGACATTCAATTTTTTTTTTTTTTGTTGGATAGCCCCAAAGACTTGCTGAATGGTTCACATTGGAGTACTTTTCATACTGTGAATAGAGCTTTGTGCCTTATTATTTTTGAATTTGCTTTAAATAATTTGTCAATTTAAAAAACGTTTATGTTTATAAAGAAAAAATATTTTGACAACATGAAATGAACCTATACATTAGCTTAGAACAAAAATGGAGATTCAATGCCATTGTTTTTTCTTTTGTATTTTGTTTTTTTAATTTCACCACAGTTATGATCTCTTCTGTACAAAAGTACCAAAATTCAACATCGTCATTATTGTAAGACTAGCTAGACTTTAAGATTATAGTGCTCAATGATTCTCTTGTGGGTTCTATAGTTTGAGGAAACTTCATGTACATTATGTTAAATGGCGCCCAACTTGAAATTTTCTTTTCTGTTCGATCTATAAATTCTGCCCCAACACAGATATGGTCATATTTGACGTTTGCCTCCCGAATTTACGCATATCTGAGCATTGTCGGATACAAGGGGGGGGTCATGGGGGTCATGACCCCCCCCTGGGGCTTTTCCTAGATATAAGATATTAGACACATGAATTCATCATAAACAAAAAATTTCACTGCTCAAAGGATATAATCCGCCTTCAAATTTATTTTAATTAAACGTGCGTATTTAAAGAGTTAAACACAAAAATAAAAAAAAATATATATATGGTCGGCTTTCTGTCAAAACAAATTTCGAATTTGAAAAATTCCTTAGATGACACAAAACACCGATTTAAAAGGTAATAAAATAGAATTTTAAGATAATGAAAGGTTTTAAAACTGGTTGCAAGAGCCAAAAGAAACCATTACACAGTTACATTGTTATTGTGCATTGATATTCGAATTCAGTCATTCTTGTTGAGCAAAAGTAAATCAAAATATCATTTAAGGACTTGCTAGGTTTTTAGAGAAAGCCGACGATATGTACATCGTTCGTGAAAAGTTGAAAAAATAATTCTTCTGCCAGAAAGACAATAAAAGTTTTCATTTCAAGAATAATATAGAATTCTACTTTTTGCTTACTATAGTATTTTTTTTAATTTTTAGTAAAAATAATTTGAAATTGATTTGATGATTTTGTGAACATTTTTGACACCGTACATCGAATAGAGTGCTGCAACTGGAGCTGGAGCTGCAACTGGAATAGCTGTCAAAAAATGCTGTACGTGATTTTTTACTGGCCCACTATGTGCTGTTCAGCTTTCTGACAGTTTTGGCATTTCAAGTCAGCTGTGCGAACTTAATTCAACACAATAACAAAAATTAACATGAATAATGATGAAATGGAAGCTAAAATGACTGTATGTCTTTATCAGAGATTAAAAAGAGTTTGAAACTCTGTTCAACCCCCATGTAAGCACTTGGTTGCGCTCACAATTTTGAAACGTCAAAAAAGCTGCATGCAAAAGTTAAAGGTTCGCCAACTTGTTCAGCTGCGTCTGCAGCTCCGTATGCAGCTGCGTCGTGTTTTGTTCGTATCATTGGATTTGTGTGTATTTAACATTTTGACAGCTATTCCAGTTACAGCTCCAGTTGCAGCTCCGTCTCCATTCTGTTCAGCCAATCAGATTACAAATTCCATGGCATCCCGTATGTGTACTCTTCGATCGGTCATAAAAGGACAGGTAGCAACAGTAGATGATTTTTCAGACATAGAATTTTCAAAAAGTTAAACTGAACCATGAAAAAAATTTGAAAATTTATTTTTAAAAATGAATCTCGGTGACATTTAATAACAATTTAATGACCTTTGATATAAAATATTTATTTCTTAAGATAACCTTAATATGGTACCTAAAAATTTTGTTCAGTGACCTGGAATGAATTTAAAAAAAACTTTAAAATCCTATTTAAACAAATACATAACCAATTAATGTAGCTAGTTGACCTTTTATCTGCGGCCTTTTGAATTGGGCACAAATTACAAAACCGTGCAAATGAAAAACTCGCATTCGAGATCCTGCAAATAAAAATCCCGCTAATTATGTGACCACTCAATTTTGAGTAGGTATTCGAGATTTCAATTTTCGAGATTTTGGTTGACATTTGCAATGTTTTATTTTTACTTAGTGTGAGATATCATTTTTCAAGATCTGTAAATAATGCAGTTTCGATATTTAAGATTTTAGTATCTGGCAAATTTCTCACAGTGAAGTGCGAAAAATTGGGCGGTATTTGGAAAAACTTTTACAGTTGATTCAAAATTTTCTAAGTCCAACTCAACAAATTTCTAAAATTAAACTTTTTACTGATCGCATACATTCTTTGCAAATATCCTAAATGACATATCGCTTGCTTAATCTCAAAATCAAGGTCTAGCAACCGTTAGGCAACTAGGTTGTCAATTGCGATCAACTTTTAGTTTCTAGCACTATGAAGTAACTTTAAGCATAGAGCAACTTGAAGACATGAGTGGTAACAAGCCTTTTTTTTATGGAAAAACTTCCTCATTTTACTTCGTTTTCCCAAGACTGTAATTGCTTACGCTTTCCCACTAACTTGGGTGCACCATTTTAGGAATTCAAAGATTTTTGTTTTGTAATTTTGACGTTTCATGAATTTGTTTGGTTCGGAGATGTCATTAACACCCCGACTCCACAGGAGATAATTTCTATCAAAATGATTATCTTGACATGAAAAATCGAATGGAGTCACTCCGTTTCATCTCTTGTTGGGATGTCAGAGATACCTCTCCGCGATTATATCTTGACAGAGATCTTCGACATGAATAACATGATTTGCCCAGCGCAGACAGAAGACAATGTTAGATATAAATATCTGATATTTAGTTAGAGAGAAATTATATCCTGTGGAGTCGGGGTGTAAGGAAAGTGTTAAGTATAACAAAAGTAGCTTCAAGTTGCCAGGCAAAAGATCAAAATAGATCTTGTACAGTAAATACGATCTTATTGTAAAAGAGTTAAGATTTTAGGGGCAAAAATAAACTTTTCCTTAACAATATTTTTTGTATCTAGTGGCATGATGGTTCTGGCTTCAATTCTTTAATTAATTAATTTATTTTTCAAAAAATATTTTCAATGGAAATAAAATATACGACTGTTGCAGGTACTTGCTCTGATGTTCAAGTTGCATGGAATTAAGAACTTTTAAAATATGCCAGTAATTACATATATACAAATATAAAAATATATAAAGTGAGGGCATTTAAATTGTTCTTTTAATTGTTTGAAAACAACTTTTCAAATAGCTTAAAGCTTAAAACCGATTTGATAACTTGAAGAAATATGAATATAAGCACAAAAAAAATTAAAATCGTTGTAGCGATTTTCTTAAAAAGCAATTTCTTATATTAAATAAAATAATAATTAATTTTAAAATACATTTATAAACTAGTTTTAAAACATTTCATCAAGGCGTTCTTGAAATATTGAATTTTCAAAAAAAAAAATAATATCTTCTTAAAAGGCCAACATTTATTTTTATTTTGAAATGCAATATTATTGAGATTTTTATGGAGCTTTTGCATGCAAATTTTGATTGAAATTCTTTAAACAAATCGAATTTCAAAAACCCTTAAATGGCAGGTACCATTATTAACAGTTTTTTGGATTTTTTTCTAGAATGTTCACCATACCTACAGTAATCCACTGGCTTTATTAAATTCGTTGAAGCCGTTTTTCAGATAAGTAAGCTTCTTCTTAATGGTTGTATAGCAAGTACCGTAATTTTATAAGGTAAGAAATATCCCCTCCGAAGAATTAAAAAAAAAAAAAATTTAAAAATTTGAAGAAAATCGCTTCAGTGGTTTAGGCTGTAGCTGTAGGTCAAGGAAAAAGGTCAGAATTGTGCAACCCACTTTGCTCGAATACAAAACTTGCCTTATATCGTAAGTACAATTTTTTTTTTGGTGCAGTACTTTATTGAAATTTTAAGAAACGTGACCCCCCCCTGGGGCAAAGTCTGGATCCGCCCTTGTATCTGAGTTATTGGTTACGTGACTTGAGTTGATAAGCACAAGGCAAAATTAGTTAAGGACTATCTAGAGAGTGACAGGTTGCTTTGTGGGACCTATTACTATATTTTGAAACCAAAAAGATTATGTTTTTTTAATTAAAATCGAAAATATAATTTAATCAAATAAAGTTTCGCTTTTATACCTACCGACACTCCCATTAATTTATTGTCAGTGGATGCTACTTAATTTAATACGAACAATTAACAACTTGCCAACCAATCAAATCAAATCACATCTCATTGACAATTTCTACAAGTTCCATACGAGTGAAAATTGCATCTCTTATCGATAAGCACTTTCCTCTTTTCATTCGTTACGGATTCCTGTTTTAATCCTTTCCAGCTGACAATAATGATGACAGTGGAAATAACGACATCCCGTATAACTGGATCGTATGACAACAATGCAAGAATTGACACCTCTTCTCGCACATACCATTACCATTGGGATTCATGTCAGGCAAACAGCGTTAAGTAACACTTTACCTTACAACATATTATCTTCTCTTTACCTATATACGTTTCCAATGCGATGTAAAGAACCATCAGATACGAACAAAATCTGAAAAATACTCCACTGTCAATATCAGGACAACAGAAATAATTTATGCAAGTGCAAGTGCAAGTACCAACCAGAAGGAATTCAACACACACACACAGAATTCCGTTGAGGATAAAATATAAATTGTGAAGACCTCATTCTGTACCATTGAGTTGGTATCGAAAAATGCACTGCCACTCAATGACATGAGCATACGGAGCAAGGCCCAGTGTGACTTCGACAAGACACAGTTATACGTACTTGAGTATACTGCAGTGTAAGATTGCTGGTTCAATAATATTTTCTTTTTTTTAACGGAATTTCAGTTTTTTCTTTTTTTTATTTAACCTTCATTTGACTTGTTTCTGACATTGAACGCTTGTTTTTTTAACCAATTGAACAAGTTAGTTTCACATGATAAGTAGTAAAATTTGTTAACGTTGCATATTCAAGGTAATGGTCGTTAGGATAAAGGTATCTATATATACCACAATACTTAAAGTGCTTAATGTGTACAAGTGAAAACACAAGTCTAGAAGAATTATAACAATTATTTTGGCTCTCTTTAACAAGTGTAAAATTTCATAATTTTTAACTGTAAACAATAAGATTTAACAAAATAGAGAACAAACTTATTGTATTGGTAATAGATTTCAACTGATAGTTGTTGCCAACTTGTTTTGAAATCAACAAAAAACAACAAAAAATACTTGGATAATGTTTATCAAGAAATTTTTTTTAAGATAAAAGATAATTGGAAACTAATCATGACGAATACAGCCAGCGGAGAATATCAATGAACTGCGAGACAATGAACGTCTCAATCAAACTGGTTTGAAATCACTTACAAAAATCCCATATTCATTTAGGAAAAGTTCAGGAAACCACCAAGTTCCTACTTATCACTCACTTATCTGGCTTCTAATCCATGGTGGGTTACACCCTGAACACGACAGTCTTTCATTCTACATGTTCTTAAGCACACTGCTTCCAGTTATCTGTATCTGTATTACTGTCCATTTGCTGGACGTGTTTTTATTTTCTGACTGGATTACATCCACATTATGATGTAAGTTAAAGAGTTTGCGATTGTATCTTCTCATCCATTTGCCTTCCTTGTCCTCGCACACAGACATTAAAATCCTTCGAAGAATTTTTTGTTTGAAGGAGCCTTGTATCAACTCTCTATCCTCTAAGGTCCTAAACACACAGCTTCCAGTCAATTAGACCAAGCTTTCTGGCATTCCCTCTGGGTTGTTCTTTTAACCGGTGTTTCGATCTTTTTCGAACTCTCGAACCTTGGGGCTTGGATCCATTTTTTTCCGTTTGCTTGACGTGCTTTTATTTTTTTAAATACGTCAAAGAGTTCACGATTGTATTTTCTCCTCCATTTGCCTTCCTTGCCCTCGCACACAGGCATTGAAATCCGTCAAAACATTCTTCCATTGAAGGAGCCTAGTATCAATTCTCAATCCATTAAGAGTCACAATCTGAGACACGGCAGTCTCTCATCTTCTAAAATCTTAAGAACACTGCTTACAGTCATTTAAGACCAAGATTTCTGGTATCCACGATAGCTTTGTCTTTAAATCGGAGGTTCGGTATTTTTTGCTCTCTTGAACTTGGGGACATCCAAAGATTCTCTTGACTTGAGCATTAATGTCCGTTCAACCGATATGTTCCGTTTCTATTCGCCCTCCTCTACACACAGGACTTATATCCTTCAAAGAATTTTTCTTTTGAAGGAGCCCAGTATCAAATATGTCTCTTTTCTTATCGCCTAACGGCCCAATACTCGGTGGGCCGACCTGGCAGAACAAGGGTTATATAGAGCGCCTGCTTTGTCTTTCGCGTAAGGGATTTTGAACCCATCTCTCTCGTTCCAAATTAAGAAAGCACCGGGTTGCTAGGAAAGTTCTTCCCCAGATCTTCTTTAAGATGTCCTCGTAAGGACTATTTTTTACTCCGAGCTAGATGAACTTCTCTACGACACATACATCAAAATTGTTGCTATTAACAGTGACCTTTTGTCCTAGCTGATTGATATATATTTTATGGATTATTGATGGCATTTTCCTACTTGGTTTTGTCTTCGATTACTTGAAGACAAACAAGTTTCACCTGTTCTTTAAGTGCCATAAAAGACTGTGGCCTGTCAGGAGCAGCCGATGATACCCATATCGATAACATCACCTGGAGTGTTAACGCCTGCCCTGAACACTATTTGCTCCAGAACGATATTGAACATTGAAGAAACCATATGGTAGCGCATCTTTTTGCCAAAAACCCTGTGGATTTTTGGAATAGTTTGGAGGAGCACATTATTTTCCAATTATTCATGATAGAACTGGACCAGTTTTTCCGGGATTCCAAGTTCACTCATCGCCGTATAGAGTTTCTGATGATATGGAAGAGCTATCATATATGCAGCTTTCAACTCCATGAATAGATTGTAATTCTTGATTTGAAACTCATTGGTCTTTTCCAGGATTTGTCTGAGAGTGAATATTTTGTCGATGGTCGTGGATAACCTATCTGACCAGAAGCCACCACATACTTTTGCAGAACGGCTTAGATCCTCACACAGATCTTGTATGCGATATTTATAATTGATTGGATATGCTTTGATAGTTCTTGCAAGACATAAGATCGCCTTTTTTGTAGATAGCGCATATGGGATATGGAGCTGATAGATCAGGTCATCCGGCATGCTTCCTTCTACTGAAATTGGTTGATGCCTACATTCTTTCTACACATCCTATCCGTGCTTGAAGTGCTCCATTGCTTAACCATCAGATCCAGCAGCCTTGGTGTTCTTGAGCTTCCTTATAACTAAGTCAAGCCTCTTCTATACTAGACGGTGTAGTACTGGGTCTTCACTGAACTGGAGTAGGGTTCTCTTTTTCTCGTTCTTTTTCTCACTTTATCAGATGACGATTCGTCAGCTGCTGGAAATGCTGCTTGAAAACATATAAAGGGTTTTTCAACAGGGACGCTACAAAAGTAGAGCGACAGGGACAGCAGACGACGCCATATTTCTTGCTGCCCTTTTGACATTTCACTTCAGTAAGGTTTGTCATTTTACGATGGAAAGATATACGAGCCAACAACGAGTCGATGTTATTAAAATTTATTACCGAAATTCAGATTCAGTGGCCTCAACGTAAAGACCACTACGTCCAATTTATGGTGGTCATAACCGTCCTAGCAGATCAACAATTGAGCGTCTGGTGAAAAATTTGAATCCACAGGCACAGTACAAAATGTTCCCGTGCCAGTGAGACAAAGAAATGCCCGTAGTGTCGAGAATATTGCTGCCGCTGAGGCTTCAGTAGCAGAAAGCCCTCACACGTCGTTCTCAAGCGTTGGGCATCTCTGTGACGTCGCGTCGTTGTGGCAAATTTTGCGAAAAGATCTTGGCCTACATCCGTACAAGATTAAATTGACGAGAATTTTATTGATATCCAAAACCGTTTTTGTTTTATTTAAAAAAACTTTTGTAGCGCTCTTATTGAAAAACCCGATAATATTCCCTGTGCTTTGGTCACAAGGTTACCTTCATTGTTTTGAACAGCCTGTAAACCGGTTTTAAAACCAACAGCCAGTTGCTTGGCTTTTTTCTAAAACTTTGAAGTTTTGTCTTGATCGCAGGTTCCTTGATCTTCTGAGCTGGGATGCTATACAAATGCCTTCTTTTTTCTATACAGGGTCTTCTTTTCCTCTCTTTTTTTGTTCAATACTTTTCTCTCGTTGCTTTTCTTTTCCACTGCAGCATTTTCGCATGTATATTTTCTTTCACCTTTTTCAGTTGTACACATTTATCATCATACATTGGTTCTTTTTCAGAGGTGGTTGGTAACCAACTGTGGTTTTGGCTGTCTCTTGATCAATTTGATCAGCGTATCGACAATTTGGAGAGCTTAGGTTGCTTTGTAGATCCATAGCCGTGGAAACCCGAGCCACAGCTACTAATCATCGTCTTATTAGCCATTATCGTTTGTCTCTTCATTGAGGCTGTGCCTAACAACTAATCTGCGAAAGGTGCTTTCCTCTAAAATTTCAGTATTGAGGTCCCTGAACAAAATTGCGTACTCCGGGCAGGCACACCATCTTTTTAGTCTATGGATCAGGAACCATTTACTTAAGTAATTACTTATCCGGCTCCAGATCCATGGAGGGTCTCCTGCTTGAGATATAGTGGTCTTCCATCGGTTCCGATCCCTTGCCCGCTCCCTCCAGGCATAGAGACCAAGTGTTCTTGCGTCTGAAATCACCTGGTCGCTGTTGCGAAGGTTCGGTCTCTCTGGTCGTCGTGAACCTGGGGGCTGAGATTCGAAGATTTTCTTGGCTGGAGCGTTGTTGCCCATTTGCTCGATGTGGCCCAGTGAGCCAGTGAAGTTTACGTGTTTTTGCTCTTTGAACTACATTCATATCTTGGTACAGCTCGTACAATTCACGATTGAATCTTCACCTCCATTCAACCTCCTCGCATATTGGATTAAACATCTGCCGAAGAATTTTTCTCTCGAAAATGCCCAGTATCAATTCCCCTTTTTTATTTTTCATCCAGCACTCAGCATCTCAGAGTAGAACTGGTAAAATTAGCGTTTTATATAGCATGGACTTTGTCTTTCGGGAGAGGAGTTTTGAACCCATTTGTTTGGCCAAACCAAAATATCAGCGGTTTGCTAGGGTAATTCTCCGTCGAATTTCCACTAAGATGTCATTCGTGGGATTGATGTTTGTTCCAAGGTAGGTGAACTCTTTGACGACCTCAAAATTATTGCTACCAACAGTGATGTCCTAGGCGATGGATAGACGAAGCTTTGTTTGTGGATAGCATGATGTCGATGTCGTCCGAATAGCCAAGCAGTTGCGAAAACCTTTTGAAGATAGTGCCTTCCAGGTTAACACCTTGGCTTGCGAACTATCTGCTCCCGGACTAGGTTGAAGAAGTCACATGATAGAGCATCTCCTTGTCTGAACCATGTACATATCTGAAATAGCTCGGATGAGCTGTTGTAAATACTTTTTGAAGGGAGAGAAGAGAAAAGCTTATGAATGATTACGAGGGAGTGAATTACGTGGTAGAAAAGGCAGGGGAGAACAGGAGAAGGAAAACAGGGAATGAATAAAAGAATTTTAATGCAACAGGTGGTATGAAGAAGTAGAAGTAATGATCTCGCAATATTTGAAAGACAGAAAGAACGAGATAGGCTGGAAAATGAGGAGAGAGCAATATGGTACTAGAAACGAGAAGAGAGACTGTGCAAAATATATGAGTGTGAGCAAGAGACGTGACATAGAAATATGCAGGTCAGGCGGAGATAAAGGAAAATCAATACGGGACAAAATGAAGAAAACAATGGACGAAAAATTGTGTGAAAAAGCTGATTATAAGGAAACTAGAGGTGAAAAAGAAAAGATGAGTAGTTTATACCCCTTGGTTCTGGAAAACACCACTCTACAAGCATTTATTTAATTTTTTACATTTAAATTTAAATAATCGAAAAAATAAAGCTTTTAAACTTTATCGTGGGATGATAATGTTCTATATACAAACTACCTTCGATGTAATCGTGAATTTAATTTTCTCAACAAATTTCTTTATAGTCAATACCTTTTAAGTATTGAATCAAAGCTAAAAAAGAATAGTAAATGTTTCTGGAAGTTTATCAATAATAAGAAAAGTTCTACTGGAATTCCTAATTCAGTTCGTTATATGGGACAAACTTCTAGTGACACATTAACTAGCTGCAATTTCTTTGCTGACTTTTTTCGATCTGTCCTTAAACCTACATGTAATCAAGCAAGGCATCCGTTCATATCTTCATCTGAACTGATCAATATTAGTCAATTATATGTGGTAAAAAGCGACATTCTTGAAGAACTTTTAAAATTAAATGATGAAAAATAGTCAGGATTTGATGGTATTGCTCCCATTATTTTAAAAAAATGTGCTTCTTCTTTAACAACACCTCTTGAAATAATCTTTAATCGTTCACTTCAAGAAGGTTACTTTTTAAACCAATGGAAAAACACGTATGTATATCTTGTTTTCAAATCTGGGTCAAAAAACGAAGTTATAAACTATCGACCCATTTCTAAAATATCTGTAATTCCTAAACTGTTTGAAAAAATTGTTTATAATAAGCTTGTTTTCTCAGTGAAAGAAATAATATCCCCTTTGCAGCATGGGTTTATCGGTGGCAGATCAACCTTGACTAATCTTACGATTTTTAGTAATTATGTAATAGCTGCTTTTGAACAGGGATATCAATGCGATGTTATATACACTGATTTCTCTAAAGCGTTTGACAGGGTGGATCACTCTATATTAATTGCCAAACTTCATAACTTAGGTTTTCATTCCAGTTTATTGAAATGGTTTGAATCCTATCTTACTGGTAGAATTCAATACGTTCGAATTAACAACTTTATTTCAAACCCGGTTGTTGTAACTTCTGGGGTTCCACAGGGAAGTCACTTAGGACCCCTTCTATTTCTCTTATTTATTAATGATATCCCTAATGTTTTGATTAATTGTCTTTGTTTAATGTATGCTGACGACTTAAAATTATTCCTACGGATTAATCTATTTCGGATTGCATACACCTACAAAACGATCATTATAATTTATCTGTTTGGTGTGCTAATAATGATCTTTATTTGAATGTTTCTAAATGTCATACTATGACGTTTAACCGTGGTGCGTCACCGATAATGTTTTCTTATGGTATAAATGGATCTCCTCTATCTAAAGTTACAGAAAAAAAAGACTTGGGTGTGATCTTTGATTTAAAGTTTACGTTTTCCAACCACATTGACTATATAATTTCTAAGGCCAGTTCAATGCTTGGATTTATTTCTAGGAATGCCAAAGACTTCTCAGATCCTTTTACTCTAAGAGCTTTATATTTTTGTTATGTACGATCGATATTAGAGTACTGTTCTTCCATCTGGAATCCTATGTATGCTGTCCATTCAATGAGAATTGAAAGAGTACAGAAACGCTTCAACAGAACTGCAATTCGGATTTTACGATGGAATGTTGAAATGCCATCTTATAACTCCAGGTGTTTGTTATTGGGCATTCCATCCTTGGAAACACACCATACATTTTTTGATGTCATGTTTGTCAGTGATTTAATTAATTACAAAATCAATTATCCTCATTTGCTCTCGTTGGTTGGTTTTCATGTTCCATATTGTGGTTTACGTAGCAATCGTTTATTTTGTGTACCTTTTCATAGAGTTAATTATGGAACCAATGAACCCTTAACTCGCTGTTTAAGACAAGCTAATTCGCTATGTAATGTTATTGATTTTAATTTATACTTAAGTAGAGACTGTTTTAAAAAAAAATTGTTAATAAGTCTTATTTACGGTGGTTAGTATTAATTTCTGTTATAATTTTTTTCTTTTTTTTTATTTTGTACATACATATATTTTAAATTTTTGTATTAGTCTGTAAGAGCTGTGTCTCTGCTTGATGAATAAAAAAATAAATAAATAAATAAATAAATGATTTACACCCTCCCTGAAAGATTCCCCCCCTTTAAAAATATCCTACGGGCACCTATGGTACAGTAAGTAATTATCTTTATCAAATGCGGCCCTGAACTTGTTTGTTCATATTTTATAAACAGCATTCGTTTTACATATATTAGTGCCCGAAGGTACATCTACCTGCATTTAGATAGCGTTCATCTTCTACTCCTCGACTATGAGAGAACATCTTTGTATTTCGTTCAAAAACCGCAGAGCTTAGATATATGCAATATTCCTATATGGAATGTTAAGGACACATAGGTAGCCTCATTTCTTTTGCCTTCAACTTAGAAAAATGCGAACAGTATAGGTAAACTACATCTGGCTCATGTTGTGCAATCCATAAACAGAATAGACTTTTGTTCGAATTTGCCTTTTTTTTTTTTTCTTCTCTTCTTTGGCATGTGCACTTCTGCACTAAGACTTCTTAACAAAATCGTTGACGTTATCGTCGTCGCCGTTGCCGTTGCCGTCTATATGGTTGTGATGTCCTGCCACTTATCCCAACAACATACCAATACAGGTAATAATAATAATTTATAACCGAAATGGTATTGAGAGGAAATTGAAATGCAATTCAATATTTTATGTTGCATGGTTGCCTTGCCAGTAGTGAGTCTCTAAGGAGGAATAGATGAATTTAAATCCTTGCACAAGCTTCTATATATTCGTAGTATATGATGTGTGTTGTGTGCTTTGGGTTGTCGCAGCAATTTCCTTACCAGGATGCTCAAAAAAAAAAGAAACTTGTGTCTTCCTTGGAAGTTGAAGAGCCCACATTCCTATTTTTCATACCCAATATGAAAAAGGACATAATTTTATAGCAAGGTACCAGCAGAAAACAGTAAGTATACACCTCCTACTTATACCTAACACAAATTTTCTAAAGTTAAACAATTTAATTTTTTGGAAGGACATTTTCATATTATTTTTATTTTTGTGGGTAGGTAGGTATAGACATAGCTACATAATTGTATCCTCATTGAAAATGTGGAACCAAACGGATTCTATTGAAAGGATACATTTATGCAAGGATTTTCTGCTGACAGAAGAAGTAAATATCATATTTTATCTCAAATGCACTTTAGCATCCTTTTGCCACTGTACACCATAGTACCCATACGTGTAAGGGTAACCGCAATGTCTCCCTGCTCCTTTTTCCCAAGAAGGCACCCCGGCCGCTGTGAGTGATGTCTGGCAAAGGCAAGACAATGGGCGTGTGGTAGAACATCTTTGATGCAACATAATATATCTCGTTTGGCCCAAAAAGGAATATCGACAAGGACCTGCCTTCCGTTCTACTGGTTCGTTGCTTATACAGAAAGCCGGGTATGGCGGGTATAAACACAAAATAATAATATTATGCAAAGTGTATGCGATAAAATTTACCACTAAAGTGTCTGCGAACATACTCTTTTATCCTTTCGTAAATGAATGGGAAAAGATTCTTTTATCGCTTTTATAAGTGAAGAAGATGAACAAAAAGATAAAAAAAAATAAAACAGAATCTGCCGGCAAAGATGTTGATGAATGAACTTAAATTCCAGATGATATAGACGTATGCATGCGAGTGTGTGTCAAAGGGAGCACAACAGTTTGATGTATGAGTCATGTCAGCAGATATTAATGTTTGTTTTAAGCTCTTTTTTTATCAAGTTAATGGGAGAGGTGGGGGATTTTATATTAAAAGGATTATATGACAGAATGGTGGTGTCACTTGCAGTTTTTTTTTTTTTATTATTTTATTTATTATTACTATGAGTTTTCCAAATTGAGAGGAGATATATGTGGAGTCCTTAAAAAAGAAATTGATGTTAAAATGTGTGTTCGCAATGAGACATGAGCTGAGTATTCATAATATTAGTTTCATCAACAAAGTGACATGTGTCAGTGACTGGAGGAAAAAGGAAATTGTTACACAAGGAGATTTTTTTTTTTTTTTGAAGGATAGATGGAAAAGGATTCCCTTATATGTTTATATAATTTTGATTTTTGTTTGAATTTAAATTTTTGAATGACAGTGTATAATATTCGCTTGAGTATTTTTATATATTTACTAAGCCAAAGGCATTTTTAAGAGATAATATATTTTTAGGGTAAATAAGGAAGAGATTTTGCGTTTTTTGAAAACTCAGTATTAAGGGTTGTTGAAAACAAAATATATATTTCTTGTGAAACTTAACAATGAATTTTTATTCTATCATAAAAAGTGCTACACATAACTTTTAACAACGTAAGTATTAAATTAAAAGTTAACAATGAATGTGGGAAACATTTCTAGGAAGAGGGAGAAGATATTACGCATTATAAAACTTTGAACCTTAAAGGTTCTCCCAAACCAACGCGAATACTCAGCGACGACGAATTTTTGTTGTTGTTTAGTGTTGTGTATTTGTCATATTTTGTTTCTATTGTGAATGATTCGCTGCGAATCAGACTTAAGACTTATTCAAACGCCACCAGTACTCCTTAGTTCTTGTATTTGTATTTTGTTTCTCTTGGTATTTTTTTCTCATATTGAAAGCCTGCAAAAATCAGCTTACCATACAGTCGTCATTTGAGTAGCAAAAAATAACTTAGTCAAATATTACAGATTAAATTATAAATTTTGTTATAAATTTAGTAAAAGCACCTTCTTGAAGACACATCTATTGTGATTTTAACATAAATAAGTGGATGTACGTATTTTTTGTTTGACCCATCCTCACAGAGTCATGTTCCTAGAGGTGAAGCAATGGGGCAAATGACACAGGCGCCTAACCATGAAAGCCGCCGTACAGCAAATGACACGTAGGGCCGTATAAGCTATACGTGCAAGCGGTGCAAATGCGTAGGGCGGTGAGCCCAATGGGCGCTTTGAGCAAGCATTACAAAATACACTTCCTTGAAACCACTACCTAACTACTTCTTTAATTTTCACTTCTCTTTAATAGCTTACACCAATATTGATAAGACCAGATTATTCTGAATTTAAGGACATATACACATTTATATAAAGGGTGTTTTTTTAGAAGTGTAGTTTTCAATCTGGCAATACTTAGTTCGGAGTTGGTTTTTTTGACAGCTGTCACTCAGTTTGTTTGTCATTTCACAATGAATAGACTTATTCCTGAACACTGTTTGCAAATCGTCAAATTTATTACCGAAATAATGATTCGGTTCACGCTACGCATTGCAAAAAAATCAATTCATTGAAGGAAACTTTTCATGAGCATATTGTCTTGCGTCGTGGGCCTGTGGCGTGGCCTCCAAGATCGTGCAATATATCACCGCTGGACTATTTTTTGTGTGTCTATGTGAAGTCGCTTGTCTACACAGATAATCCCGAGACGATTGACGCTTCGGAGGAGAATAGTCGGCGCGTTATTGCTGACATACGGCCTTAATTGCTGCTAACAGTGGTCGATAATTGGGCATCTCAGCGGGAATTTATTCGAGCCAGCCATGAAGGCCTCTTGCCCCAAATCAAATAAAAATGGCAAACCCTTATCTTTATAATAAAGCTAAATTCTTGGACATAACATTAAAATATATGCGGTTTATTTCTTCTTGAAAATCATACATCTGAAAAGGCATCCTTTATATCTACTATTAAAAAAATATGAGTAAGTCAATGCATACCGTCCTATTAACGCCCATCGCAGTAAAAAAAACGTACATCACATTATCTTTGAAAAGTGCATGAATTTGGAAGCGTCTTTGAGATACCTCGTTGAAAAATCACATTGCAAAGTCTGCCCCTCAAGAACTAAGAAAATGACTTTTTCCACCAATAACTGCAATTGAGGGGCACTAAAGATGAAACTTGCATAGGGCGCTAATTATGCTTGGGCCGGCCCTGATGACACGACACGTTCCGTGAAAAGCGCCATTATCTCATAAAGGCTGAAACGAGGCGAAATTTCGTAGGAAAAATTGGTAAAATATTTACTATTATACTAACCAAACTAAAATGGATTTGATACGATATGTTCGAAAGCATAGTGCAAAATGTTCCCGTGTCAGTGAGACAAAGAAGTCCTCATAGTGTCGAGAATATTGCTGCCGCTGAGGCTTCAGTTACAGAAAGCCCAAATGTGTCTCTCACACGTCGTTCTCAAGAGTTGGGCATCTCTGTGACGTCGTTGTGGCAAATTTTGCGAAAAGATCTTGGCCTATATCCTTACAAGATTAAATTGACACAAGAGCTGAAGCCGCTTGACCACCAGAAGCGTCGTATGTTCGTGAATTGGGCTGAGCTTGAACTTAAAAATGATTAGGATTTTCATCGAAAAATCATCTTCAGCGATGAGGCTCGTTTCTGGCTGAATGGCTTCGTCAATAAACAAAATATGCGGTATTGGTCAGGCAGCAATTCACACGTACTCTATAAGACATCATTGCATTCCAAAAAAATTACGGTTTGGTGTGGTTTATGGGCCGACGGCGTCATTGGGCCGCACTTCTTCCGTGATGATCAAGACCGGCACGTTACTGTGAGTGGGGATCGCTACCGTTCAATGATAACCGAATATTTCTGGCTCCAATTGGATGATATGGACTTGGAAGACATGTGGTCTTCCGACGGCGCCACAAGCCACACAGCGAATGTCACAATCAATTTATTGGAAACCAAGTTTGAAGAACGTGTTATCTCACGAAATAGTCTAGTCGCTTGGCCACCTCGGTCGTGCGATTTGACGCCGTTAGACTATTTCCTGTGGGGCTATGTCAAGTCTATAGTCTATGCCAACCAGCGACGATTGATGAACTTTGTATGAATATCGATAGTGAAATTGCAGCAGTATCGGCCGATTTATGCTTGAAACCCGTCGAAAATTGGGTTCAGCGTCTGGACTTCTGCAAGCTGCCCGTGGTGGACATGCAAAAGAAATCGAGTTCCATACATAATGGCATTGAACGTACTTTCACAGGAATAAAAATTTCATTGATATCCTAAACACTGTTTACAAATTTGTGTAGCAAGAAAGGTGGCTTCATTGAACCTGCCACAGGTGATCTAAGGTGTTAGTTCACCTGGGGCAAACGCCTTTTCTGCTAAAAAAAAAAATAAAATAAAAAAATAAAATGGAAAGGAATACTCAATTACTCACTGCTTAAATATGATTTCCATGAATTATCGAGGCAGTAACATTTTTTCGCAACTGTCATCTTCGAAGAATAACAGCATCACTTAATTCAGCATTGTTTTTTATTGTACCGCTTGTAGAATCCCTTTCTGTTGTTGATGTACTCATATCCATGGAATACTGGTTTCACTATAGGAACGTGAGTACAATCAATGGCACCTATTGCTGAAGGAAAACGATATTTCTCTCGCCATTCTTGTTTTGCAATGTGTAGTTCTTCAATTGTTGTAGGGAATTTTATCCAATTTTTGGCTTTTTGAATGATTGCAGCAATTACAAAAGAAACAGTTTTAGAAACCGTGCCCTGGTGAACTCCAATGTCTTCACCCTTCACCCACTTTGAAAACCTGGATCTGCTATAAAACGAAGAAAAATCCGCATTTTGTCATTATTTGTAAGGGCACCACCCCTCTTTTCGAAATTATTTCCAAGAAAATGGTTCGCTAAGAAATCCACATTTTCTTTCGTAAATCTATACAGAACGAGTTGACTTCAAATCCTTGTCTTCTTGGCATATACAATTTAATCTAGCGATTCGAAATTGCCATAAGCTCCGCCATTTATGAGGAAACAATTATTAAATGCCTTTTATTTTAACGTTGAGCAACCAACTGAGCTAGCTTACAAAAATGTGGAGCAGCTGCTCATCTCAATAGAGCAAGTGCTTCGGTTTATTCATACTTTGCAGTGAAGAAGGTGCTCACCCTGAGAAGGTTCTCATCAAACATGTAGATGCTCAATTGTTGAGCACCTTCTTAAGCATTTTATTCATACCAAAAGGGAGCACCTGCTTCGAAAAGTTGAGTTTTGAGTACGTGCTCCGTTTTATTCATATCACTCTTCAATTTTACCGTATTTACACTATTATTTATTTAATATTGCTTAAGGGTTTTGAAAGAAATACTAATTTTAAAGATTTTAAATTTTAAATGCTGCTCTAAGCTATATGATTTTATTTCTGCAAATCTCGTAACGATTTATTTGTCTTCAATACGAAAAAACATGTCTTTCTCAATAGAAAGACTTTGACGCAATGCGGCGGTTCTGTTTACGAGAAAATGAAATATTCCAAATATAAATCCCCCACCATCAATCATCAAAAAGCTGCGATAGCTTTCTACACATGCAGCAGAATTTTTGGGAAGAGATGGGGAGCCAGTCCCAAGACTATTCATTGGATTTACACAGCCATTGAAAAGCCTATCCTGACGTACGCCTATCCGGTTTGGTGGCCAGCCTTGGATAAGGCAGTCAATCTTAAAGCCATGACCAAAATTCAGAGATTGGCATGTATCGGCATAACCACTGAGACTTACTCCAACTGCAGCCCTAGAAACTTTGCTCTCCCTTGCCCCACTCAATCTGTTCACGAAAGAATTGGCGGCCAAAAGTGCTCTACGACTTAAAGAGTGCAAACATTGGAAAAAGTGCCACTGTGGTCACATTATAATGCATTTTACCGACAAAGACATTCAAAGAGACTATATTTCACCGTACATAGATTTTAACCTAGTCGCACTTACAGATATTCCGACAAGGAAATTATGGAAGGAAAACCGGGTCCTAAAAGTAAGTCATGTATCGGTATTTACAGACGGTTCCAAAACGGACGCTGGGGTAGGATCTGGCATCTTTTCAGAAAATCCACCCCTAAACATATCGTTGAGGCTGCTAAACTTTTGCAGTGCTTTTCAAGCGGTAGTGCTTGCAGTTTGCGAGGCCGGAAAATATCTTTCCAGATGTGGACTGCCGAACAAAAACATTGACATCTTCAAAGATAGCCAGGCGACAATCAGAGCCATTTCGTCAACTGTCACGAAGTCAAAACTAGTTGATCGTTGCCATAGTGAATTAAAATTACTCGGCGTAACAAATTCTATCATCCTTCGATGGGTCCCAGGACACCGTGACATTTATGGGAATGAAGTGGCTGATGAACTAGCCAAAAACGCTTCATCACTTGAACCGAGCGAAATTGTACCCTGGGTACTAATGCCACTGGAGCAAGAAAAGTACAGAATTCGCCAAAGGTTTCTCAAAGCCGCTAATGACAGATGGTCAACTATTGATACTTGTCGAGTTTCAAGAAGTCTTTGGCCAGATACTTCGATGAAAAAAACTGAATATTTACTAAAGCTTAGCAGACCCCAACTGTCCCTCTTGGTTGGAATCCTTACGGGTCACAGCTCGATGGGAACCCACAGAATGGGCATCAGCACATCTGACTTATGCAGAGGGTGTCAGAATGAAGAGGCGGAAGAGGGCTCATCTCACTTCCTTTGTGAATGCCCCAGCCTAGCTATAAATAGGAAAAATGCCCTCGGAGAATACTTTTTCCACAAATTGGGCGATATCTCGTCTTTGCCATTAAAAAACATCCTCAACTTCATCCAAAGATCAGGATGGTATAGGGAGGCACCTCAAACCTAAAACTTCTACTTAACCTTCCCTCCTAAACTTCCCATTTCTACATTTCCCCCACCCTGGGGATCACAATAGATCCACTGAGATCCGAGTGAAGTGATGCGGCTTGCCACATCATCACCCCACCTAACCTAACTTTCTCAATAGATATAGTCACAAGTCCTATAATAATTTGGTTTGGTTTGGTACGAAAACTCGCAAACTAAAATCTCGCAATTAGGTACTAAGTCTTGTTTTTAACAATCTTAAAATCACAAAATCCCGCAAACTAAAAATTCGCAAATAAATATCTTGCAAAATTTAACTGCATTGCCACAAATATTTTTTGTAAATCAAAATTTTGCAAATTCAAATCTCTTGCGTTTTGCAAAGGAATGGAAGAAAAGGTTTTTGGTTTTTAAGTTTCTGTTTTTGGTTTGAAGGATTTCTATTTTTCAGTGCGAATTTACTGTTTACTGAAAGATTTTTGAGGATACTTACAGGAGTTTTTAGTCCGAGATTTAATAACAACGAGATTATGAAAAGCTAGATTATTAATTTACGTAATTTCGTTTTTCAAGAATTAAAAAAAAAGGAAATTTGAAATTTTTTTATTCAAAGTTCAATGTGGTTAAGAAATTGATCAATTGGAAATGTGCAAATCATTCATTGAGAAAGCGAATATTATTATTATTATATGCGAATTGATTTTTTGTAGTTCTGTGATCACCATCCACCACAGCACATTCAGGGTGTCCACCGGGAAGGTACACTACTTTGTTTATCTCGCAGTAATTCCTTAGTAATTCCGCCTGTATGCAATGCACCGTCTTGTTGATACCACATTTTAATGAAGCCCAAAGCAAGCAGTTGTGGCGTTAGAAAGTTTTCAATCATATCACGATATCGCTCCCCATTCACAGTTACGTACGCACGTTGTGTTCCATGCTTGAGCCTATCTATCTTGGGTTTTCTATAAATTGGACCTTCCCTTACAATATTTTTTTGGTAATTTAATTTTAAAACGGACTGAAACAACAAGCTAGAACTGATCCAAAAATAGGAAATTTATTTAATTCGCATTTTATATATGTATATATCTTATCATAGCCCATAGAGTCAACAGCTGAACATACTATACTATTGCTATCACTTTTCAGCAGTCGCATCATCACGAGTCGCTTTTCTTTTTATATTGATTTAGGTACAGTTATATAGTTTGGTCTTTGGTATAGTCAACGTCACAGGGAACACAGGGAAGTTTGTTTGCTTTAAGGGCAAAAACACTTCACACGAAAGCAATTTCTATTCTTTTACCTGTTGTTGTGGTGAGACTATGTACAAAAACAAATACACCCTTCAAAAAAAAAGAAAAACTACACTAAAAAAAAGGAAAATTAAAAAAGAGTAAAGTCTCTTTTCAGATGAGGAAACAATAATAAGTTGCTGGGACATTTTATTTGATGTTTAAGGTTGTGAACGCATTTACGATTTTCTGTCGCCACGACTGAAGAAGCTAATCGAAGTTAAGGAGAAGTTTTTTGGTGTTATATGCGTTCATTTCCCATTTAAACTTAAATTCAATAATGTGTTTTTTTTCTTCGGCTGGAATCAACTTTATGATCGCAAATACTTTCCTGTCCTAAATCTCAAATTTTTTGGAAATGTTTGTGGTCTGTGGTTGAACGTATACAACTAAAGTGTGAAAAATAATATTAAAAAATCTCGTCAATTCATTGACCTTACTTGCCCCACTCGCGCACAACCCGAAAGTGACTAGAGTTTTCTCCTACTTCGTGACTTTCTTGCTTTAAAGTGATAGTTTCTAGAAACTCATAAGTTTCCTCGTGTGAAGGGGGGGGCTTACATAATCTTATGTACAAGAAGTTAGCAACGCCATTTTAAATTATATCTCAGTTTGTATGCAAACTGAGATAATGATAGAAGCTATGCGCCTAAAATATGGCAGGAGGCAGAAGCCAATATCAACAATTTCCCTTGGCAGCGGAATTTACCACTTCACGGTGATTCACGGGTACAAAGAATCTTAACTACTTTTTTTGGGTCATCTGTACCACTCCGCAAGTGTATCGTTCCACATCGCGAACTACCAGTACCTTGGGTGGGATTTTAAATTATGTTTCTTGGACATCACTACCTTAGGATTGGGTGCAAAGACAAACATACTAGATTTATAATAAAGTAGTTTTTAAGTAGTTTTTAGGCTAGGAAAGGATATTGCACTGGCGATTTTTTATGATTGCCACTAAGAAACATCAATCACAAGTCGCAACCCATTACGTTGTCTCCGTTTTATGTTCGTTCAAATTTAAACCCAAGTGTTTTTGTCTTGCAATTGATATTGAAAGCGCTTTCCTATCTAGCTTTAATAATATTTAATATTCTTGAACATGGGTAAGCATAAAATAATTTGTTTAATTCTGTACTTATTATATCATAATTTTTACAATTTTTGTTCTTTTACCTCATTTCACACTTTTAACAACTTTATTTTGAAAACATCTAGCCAGTGGTCCTAGAAGACTATTCTCTAAATATAACCTTTCAAATACAAAAAGAACGTTATCTAACCCTTCAGCAAAGCTCTTAATAAAGACTTTCAAACATAAAAGTATTTAATAATTGAATATAAAGAAAATTAAACAACTACCACAAAAAAAAAAAACAGTAAAAACAACGCAAGTAATAAAACTCCATTCCAAATCCTTCAAACCAACCTATAGCGATGGGGACAACGATAACGATTATTATATTGTAAAAAGAGCCTCTTTCACAATCAACACGATATAATTTTAATGGCAAAAAAGTTGTCAAATAAACATTAGCTAAATTTTTAAGCTTTAAAAAACGAACTGCCATGTTATGACAGGCTCATAGTGTAGCATTAGTAGCAATTCAAAACTCACAATATTTTCCAAAAATATTCTAACATTTGTACTGCTGCAAAAATAGCAAATACTAATAGTCATGGCCTACGAAGCAGAACTTAAAAGTTAATGAGGCGAATAAGATTCGCATTTTTATTTTATGTTTAAGAAAATGGTTTTTATCACGAAAATTTTCAGACTACTTTTTAGTTTTATCATTTTTTTTATGAGTCCATTTCTTTGAAAAATTCCACTGACTTTTCGCTGAATGTGTTATGAATATATTGGGTTTTTTAAATAAGAGCGCTACAGAAGTTTTTTTTTAAATAAAACAAAAACGGTTTCGGATATTAATGAAATTCTTTATTCCTGTGAAAGTACGTTTGAAGCCATTTTCGACGGTTTTCAAGCATAAATCGGCCGATACTGCTGCAATTTCACTTGAATATTCGTACGAAGTTCATCAATCCTCGCTGGCTTGTTGGCATAGACTAAAGACTTGACGTAGCCCCACAGGAAATAGTCTAACGGCATCAAATCGACGACCGACGGGGCCAAGCGACTGGACCATTTCGTGAGATAACACGTTCTCCAAACTTGGCTTCCAATAAATTGATTGTGACATTCGCTGTGTGGCTTGTGGCGCCGTCCTGTTGGAACCACATGTCTTCCAAGTCCATATCATCCAATTGGGGCCAAAAATGTTCGGTTATCATTGAACGGCAGCGATCCCCATTCACAGTAACGTGCAGGTCTTGATCATCACGGAAGAAGTACGGCCCAATGACGTCACCGGCCCATAAACCACACCAAACCGTATTTTTTTCGGGATGCAATGATGACTCATGGAGTACGTGTGGATTGCTGCTTTGTTTATTGACAAAGCCATTCAGCCAGAAATGAGCCTCATCGCTGAAGATGATTTTTCAATGAAAATCCGAATCATTTTCAAGTTGTTGCATAGCCCAATTCACGAACATACGACGCTTCTGGTGGTCAAGCAGCTTCAGTTCCTGCGTCAATCTAATTTTGTAAGGATGTAGGCCAAGATCTTTTCGCAAAATTCGCCACAACGACGCGACGTCACAGAGATGCCTAACGCTTGAGAACGACGTGTGAGAGACACATTTGGGCTTTTTACAACTGAAGCCTCAGCGGGAGCAATATTCTCGACACTACGGGCACTTCTTTTCCTCACTGGCACAAAAACATTTTGTACTGTGCCTGTGGACTCAAATTTTCCATAAATTAGACGTAGCGCTCTTAACGTTGAGGCCACTGACTCCGAATTTCGATAGTAAATTTTAATAATTTCGACTCGTTGTTGGCTCGTATATCTTTCCATCATGAAATGGCAAACCTTACTGAAGAAAAATGTCAAAAGAGCGGCAAGAAATATGGCGTCGTTTGCTGTCCCTGCCGCTCTACTTTTGTAGCGCCCCTATTGAAAAACCCTTTATAAAAGATGTAGAATAATTATAAATGATCAACAACATCAACCCGTGTGTCTTATTGACTGAGCCATAGCTATCTTATGAATTCCACCTCGAGTGCTTAGTCAGGTCTTATTCGTATTAATTTGAAAAATATTTCCCGTCATCAAAAAAGGTATCATTTAACAGAGTAAACATTTTCATTACTTAAATTGAGTGCAATCTGGCAACCTTGAATTTATTGTTCTGTGTGACTCATAATCCCAAATTTTTTTTTAAATTTCTAAAGAGTACAAAAGATTTCAACGGATATTTTTATTTTTCATTCAACATTCTCGATTTTTTTCTCTCAGTGTACCCCCATATTTACACCACCAGCACAATTCATTTGATATCATCTTGCTTTCTGTTTATTTTCAATCATTTTCCAATGGTATTTTCTCTCTGTGGTGGTTGACGTCAAGGCGGTAGTGGTTGTATTTTGTTCCCTTCCTCGCTCCATTTAGTTGCACTTTGATGGAATACAATAAAATGCGCTTTTGATATCATTTCAAGATGTGTACCCAGCATTGTCTGATGTCTCTACTCAAGCCCTAACGGAGTTGAAAATCACCTGTCTATATGGTTTCAGCACGACTTCAACCTGTAAATATATCTACACAGACAACACTGCATTCTCGTCTTATCTCAGAAGTTCTTGAGGACCTCAAACCAAACCCTTGCCTATATTTTGCCTCCACGCTGTGCCCACCGCCTCCGCCATGCCGTCAACACAGCCAACGGCCGAACGAACGCAGAGATGACAAATAGTCCTTTTGGCGTGTTGTTTTCACTTAGAATAAAATCCTCTTCTACTGTTGCATCCATTTTATGCTTCTTTTTCTTCTAAAAAGGTTCTTTGGGTTTTGGTAAAAGGGGTTTGAAGTTGTAGATGGTTTTCTTGCTTATCGCAACATGTGCACGTGCAGCAGCATTTAAGTGAAAATTCTCAAAAGAACTATTATGCGTCACTGCAATCTCTACAACTATGAGGTTTTTGTGGGATTAAAAGTGAATAGAAGAGACATGGTTAAAGGGTTTCCATTCTTTAAGAAGTAGATACCTAGAATCTTTTTATTCTTCTTTATTTGCTATTTCCACATACATACCTACATGAAGTAGTTGAATGTTTGTTTCTTATTGAGAAGCCAAAAAAAAAAAAAAAAATAGATAAAACTACATACATTATCGATTTTGATGATTTACTGAAATGATTTTGGAATTATATCGATTCGAAAGGACATTGAAGGAATAAAAAAATAAAAAAATAACATTTTGTCAGAGGGTAAATTTCTAAGAAAACAAACCTATCCCATATACAAAAAGTGAATAGTATGCTTCTTCAAGACTCATCATAGAAAGAAGATTAAATTGTTTTTTCCTTTCAACTTTGAAGTTAGAATTGAGAAGTAGAAGAACATCTTCAATGTTCAATCAGTAACATTGGCATGGATACTACCTAGGATAGGTACCCACTTTACTTTTTGTTAACTTATAAAGAGTACCTACCTACATATAAGTAAAAGTTCACTTCTTTGCCAAAAAAAGTTGTACACTTATAGAAATAAATTAAATAATAATTGCAAGTATGTTTATGTAGGGACTACATCGATTATATTTTATTTTTCGATTGAATCTCTTGACTTTGAGTGGGGTATTTACTAAGAACTGAAAAAGTATATAAAGTTAGGTGTACAAATTTATTAATTAATACAGCTTTTTGAATGATCAATTTCTTTTTAAAATAAAAACTACAACATTTAGAAGAAGATATATACCTCCATGTAACAATATCATTGCTGATGGTATAAATTGGTTGTCTGCACGTGATTGAAAACACTTATCATATAACTTTTTTTTAAACAAAATAGACGACTATGAGCTTGCTTTTGCAGTTCAAAGATGTGACGTAGTACCTGAAGTTTTGATAATTCTTGAAAGTTAGTTAGTCCATATAAAAGCATTTTTAACGAGTAGATAATGAAAAAGTGCAAAATAGTGGTAACCAGAGAAAGTTGACTAACTCACAATTATGTCAAATCAGCACATTTAGGTTCATTTATCTGCTTGTTTTTTAATTGCGATATAATAGAAGGTAGGTATTATAATGGCAATTTATGCATTCGTAAAATAAATTGAGCTGGAGATTTTAATCAGGCTTCTCATTACGATTATAGGGAAGAGGAAAAAAGGCAGGTCTCACAAATCTGTCTGTCTATCTGTTTAGCAACTCAGCTAACCGACTGGATCGATTTTCCTTAAACTTGGTATAGAGTGGTTTTTCGGCATTATGCCCTTACGTTTTTTTTTTTCATTTTTTTTTACAACTAAAAACAACCGTACCTGAAATTTTTTTAAATCGATTTCACAAAATTTTATTTTGTCTCAAGAACAGTTCCACAACTTTTCTTAAAAACAAATAAATAAATTTCTTTTGGTAAAGGCTACCTTTGGATTGGAAGCCATTTTTTAAAAAAAGTTTATTAATGGTACCCACCAAAAAAAGATTTTTATATTTTCCGTTTTATCCAAATTGGAATAAATTTTTTATACAGAAGCTTCTTAAAAATATGGATAGGTATTTTTTCTTACCAAAATTTACCAAAAATATTTGTTTGAGTTTAAATTTTTTTTTTTTTTTTTTTTGAAAATAAAGTATTTTAAAAATTACATGGTTGATCATCATTAATCATTTGTTTTATTACATTGTCAAATATATTTTAAGAAAAAATAATTTTTGTGAAAAATAACAGTTCTTTCCATGTAAATGTTAAAAAACCATTCAAAAAATATTTTTTTTTTCTTAAAAACTGCTTCAACAATTTTATAAACAAATAGAAAATTTTAATACACCAAAAAAAAATAGTAAATCGCTAAACTTTTAAACTCGTTAAACTTTTTTTCTTGAATTGTACAAAATTAAGTTAATTGAACAAATATTTCGTAAGATAAATTGGGTTCGAAAATTTTGCATAACAAAGACTTTGTACTATTTACGGAAGGACTAATTTGCACTGATTGCCATTTCATTTTACTTAATATATTGAACAAATTATTTTCGTTTATATGTAGTATGAATGTTAATGGACATTTACAAAATTTTTCGGTACTCAAGGTATGAAAAATATTCGAATGTCTTACTATAGGTACAGTTACTACGCTTATAGACATCATTTGTTTTTCAATCTTGGAAGTGTTTAGTCGTCAAAAGAAAAGGTACAAAAAATGTAAGCATACTGTAAGTTATAATTAATTATAATAATCTTGCTTCTATTATTTTTAATAGATTGATATTGAACTAGAGAAGTTTTGGTACGTTAGTGCACTAGAAAATTTAACCATGCATTCCTGTGCCCGGACTTTTAGGATTGACTTCCATCCTATGCCACCTTTAAAAATTAATTTTTTCAAGGGGTACTACATCTTCCATAGACTTTAAAAATCCAAAACTATTACGTATATTTTTCTAAATTTTTGAAGAATATTTCGTTAATTTAACTAAAGTTTTCGATTCCGCACTATTGAAAAAAAAACAAAAGTTTCGTAGTATAAACGAATGAAAAAAACAATTGAATATTAACGAAAGCCAATTCGAACAAAAGTTATTCGTGGTTTTGCAAACATTTTCGTAAAACAAACGAACTTTTAATTTAAATGCAGTAATTATTTTTTGTTTTTGGGTGTAGTACCTACCTCTCTTAGAAGGTTTTTTTAATTGTAAATATTCTAATTATCGGCTGAATAGATTTAAATAAATTTTGTATACACAAATATGAAATTATATTAATAAATATAACATTTCAAAAATTAATACAAAGTATTTGAATTTTTAAAAAAAAGGTAATTTTTTTTGTTAAAGTTCGATTACCTACTCAAAACATGTTGTCAATTTTTGATTAAATCTTATTTTTTATGCAAATAGATAAATATTTGAGATGACATTACAAAAGTTTTCCTTAAAAATTTTTTAGTTTTTTTGCTTCAACGATTTAATTATTTTTTCCATAGAATCATACTTAATCAAGAATTAAGATGGCGTTCTTTTTTCATTTATAATCTCAAAGCAGCCTTTTTAGCTATTTTAAATGTTGTATTTCAACCTTTTAAACATTTTTCTCTTGTAATTTTCATACAATTTTCTTAAACCTACCCTTAGTTTCTTGAACAAAAAAGAAAGTAGGTGCGACCCAGTCGTGCATTTTATTCACTATACCGCCTGCTTTTTTGTCTTATAGTCTCACATGGTATTATTTTTAAGACGACAACGATTTAAATTCTTTTTGCATCTACATATTTATAGTTTTACAAGCCATTAAAAACAAAAATGCTATTTTTTGAGCTCTGAAATATTTAACGAGTTGCTTTTACAATTAAAAGAACTATTTAAATGCTCAGAGCTTCTTCGAATTGTTTTCGAACAAAGTCTCAGTCTTAAGCTGAAGAAGTTCACGTTGATTAGAAAACGAATACTTCAAAATGAATATCATGGAATTTTTAAATATTCCTCTTCATAAAAATGATAATTTCGTATCAAGAAAAGGTGGTACACTATGACGTATACGTTTTGTTATAAAGAGGTTGGCCAAAGGCTTTTTGAAAATCATATAGGAATTGGGGTCCATCCACCACGTTAAGGCAGATGGGGCGAATTCACAAAATAGAAAATCGAAAAATCAAATATTTCTAAACTAAATTGCGAATTCATTTTTTTCAAATTAATAGTCCTGTCGGGACCCCGAAACGTTTGTTGGTGAGAATCTTCTTTTTATGACTGGAATTTATTTCTTACGTATTAAGAATGAAATCAAAACCGGAAGAAATTTTTGTAACCCTGTCGCTTTGAACGCAAATTTCAAAAATGGCCCCCAACTTGTGAAAAACGGTAAATTAAATAAAAAATCGTAAATAATTTGGAAAATTTCCATGATCAGAGTAACAATATTGATATCTTAAAAGAAAAGGTTTTGAGTAGACGCTCCTTGGGGTTAAATTTCAGTGTTATCACTTTTCAGGAACATATTTTTTTTCAAGACGACGAGAAAAGTAAAAAAAAACTCATCAAAATACATCAATTTTGTAGGCAAAATGGTCATAACTATTCAATAGATAGAAAAACTAAAAAAAAAATTAAATACGCAAGCCCGCCACATGAACCATTTTATCCTACCTTTTCGTTCCCCTGTTTTGATTTTCTTGACGTCAATGTCATTTTGGACTAACAACAGATAATGTTTTGTTATGGAGATGCTAACATGTACTAAATTTTATTTTATTTTTATTTTTATTTTTTATTTTATTTTTACATTATTTTATTGGACATGATTTCTTATATCTTACAACATTATATAAAAAACAAGTAATTTAGAAAATAAGAAATTAACAATAAAATAGTTAGGTGCATCCGGTTGTCCTAAGGACAAGAGTTGGTTGTCCGGTTGTCCTAAGGACAAGAGTTGGAATTACCGATATATACAACATACAAATTTGAGCTATATTGATGGGGATCTTATCAAAAGTGTAACAGGGATTCAATTACAAATGTGTATACAAATAATTATAATATATAATGGCACAGGAGAAATCTGAAAAATTATTTTAAAATCGTGTTGACATTTGAATAATTCTTAAGTTATAGTATTCAGTAAGCTACCAATTACATCAAAGTTCAATGAAAACAATAGACTCTTAATATTTCTCAAATAAGAAGATTTGATTGCATCACATCGGATTCCTTCTGGCAGGTTATTGAAAAGTCTAGGTGCGGTTACTTCGTAGCAGTGAGAAAAGAGTGATTTTTTGACAGCAGGTACAAAAACTAAGTTACTACTCTTGACTCGCAAATTGTGATATTCGTACGACCTTGCAGCCAGATGCCAGACTTTTCAAAGAATATTTTTAAAACTTTATAAAAATTCAAATGCTGTAGTGGCAGAATTTTAAGGTTTATGAATAAATCAAAGCTTGGACTTCGGCGGTTAACTCTGCAAATAATTATTACGGCATATTTTTGCTTGACTAATAAAGGTTCGATTTTATTGTAATGAGTTCCACCCCAGCAAGAGAGGCCGTATTGCAGTTTGGATTTCAATATGCCGTTGTATACTAAACTTAAAATATGTTGACTGCAATAGAGACTCAAATGATAAATTTGCCTCACAACCTTATTCAGATATTCCTTTAAGTTAGAAGTATGGTTCTTCCAACTCATCCGAAAATCTAATAACAAACCCAAGTACTTAAAGCTTTCGACGCGCTCAATTTCAAAACAACTGTTAGAACATACCGAATTTTCATTTAAAGTGGATGAAACATGTTTGCAACCATTTAATGAATACTTTGAACAACTTGGCGAATGGTATAAAAATGTTATATCGTCGCAGACATTACCCATTAAATTGAAAATCATAAATTTTGTTTTGTCACTGATCACAAGACGATGCAGATAAAACCATTTGCGAAGAATCTCTAAATCAGAATTTACATCAATAACTAATTGGAAATAGTTTTTCGATGAGTAGGACAGAGCGGTATCATCTGCAAAAGCTGTAATTTTACCTTTAAATTGTTGAATAAAAAGAGAGTTGACAAAAAATAGGAACAGAATTGGACCCAAAACTGATCCTTGAGGAACGCCCATAAATATAGGCTTTTCCGAACTTAGTTTGCCTTGAATTCTTACCTTTTGTTTTCTGTTCATTATATAAGAAGTAAACCAATCATATACCTTACCTAACCAACTTTGTACAATTTACTGAGTAACAGGGTATGATCTACTGTATCAAAGGCTTTAGCTATATCAATGAACAGGGAAGAAGGTATCTCTGAGTTGTTCAAACTGTGGTAAATTTCACTACATAATTTTAATAGAGCATCTTCCGTAGATATACCGCTCAAAAATCCGTATTGTTGACTGCTGAAAAAGTTATTTCTGTTAAAGCAAGAAATCATTCTGTATTTCATACCTTTTTCAAAGACTTTTGAAAAAACTGAAAGGAGTGATATAGGACGGTAATTGTTTAAGCTTGAAGTAGCTCCTTTTTTATGCAATGGTATTACAACTGCACTTTTTAATGCATTAGGAAAAACACCCTTTTGCAAACTGAAATTGAAAATATGACATAAAACATCTGATATGAAAAAAGAAATTTGTTTCAAAACTGCGCTAGATATCATGTCTTCAGATGTCGAGTTAGAATTTTTTAACGAAATTATGATTTTATGAATTTCATGGCAGAAATTTCCTGAATTAAAACTATCATCTTTCAATGTATTGCCACAACACAAGGCACAAGAGTTAGATTGTAAGTTATACATATTGTGCTGAAATATATTTGCGAAAAAATCATTAAACAAATTCGCTACTTTTTCAGAGTCGGAAAACAATGTGCTGTTACATTCAATAGAAAAGCCTACTTCAATTTTATTTCAAAGTTTTTGGTAAAGAGTTTTTAGTCTTGCATTATTTGGATGTTTTTTTAACTATGCTATGAAGTTTTTTCTTCTTATTTATTTTCTTTAGTAGAGGAATTTTTATCCAAGGCTTACGACACGTTAATTTTAAATCTTTACTTCCACGGATTAGGCAGTTGTTTGAAATGTGGAACTGGAGTTTACCTAGGAAAATATCAAAAGCCAAAGACGGGTCTTGTGCCTCAAAAACATCGTCCCAGAACTCATAAGTTAAATCAGATTTAAGGGTCACAAAATTGATTCTGCGATTATATTTCGAAAAAGATTGACATGTACTAGATACAACGTTGTCAAACTGTAAACTAATTAATTTATGATCAGTTATTTTGAAATCAAATACATTAGCCCTATAGTTTCTATCATTATTCCTTTGAAATTTAATAAAAGCATGGTCTAAGCACGAAGATTATTATTTGTAACAGATGCTTCGGACAATAAGTCAATATTAAAATCGCCAAGCAGTATTTGGTTCTTGCAGCTTTGATTACCCAAAAACACACAAATTCAAGAGAGTTGTGAAGTTGGTTCTAAGTCCCAAATATCAAAATCGTTTTATTTTATTTAATATGTGTTAGTTTTAAATTCATCAAGAATGGAAATAAAAATTTATCAAACTTTCCCACAATTATATTTTCGTAGAAACTATATTAATTCTGCCCCAGTTAAAACAATGTTTTTTTTTCCTGTTGAACATCATTGAAATCTTTTCATAATTATACCTACCACAATTGACCATAAGATCCTAAAGTACATAAGCTACCCAGCCAAAACTTTTCAGAATAATAATTTGGCTATGTACCAGAACATCCGGCCTTGGATATACATAACTTAACACCTTTACATTTAATAACCATCAAAGGGACCTTTTATGCACCTCCAATATTTTGACCAAAGGTATTATGACACATTAACAAAAAAACACACACACATATCCACACAAATGAAGTAGCCTAATGACTTGTGCTTTTGTTATATTATATCTAGATATAGGTACATATATACATATACATTCAAATATTGTATGACTATGACCATTTCAATCCAAGTTTCTGCACTTCGCTTTCCTCTCTCACTGAAAGAAACTTCAACCATCTAATATAATATAAAAAATTCCCCAAATCTCAAAGGCAATATTAGACACCACCAGTCCGAATACAGAAAAAGCTTCTAACATATACAAACACACATAGACAGGAACCGACTATAAACGCAAACATTAATGCTAAAAATAAATGATCGTAATTAGCTGTGACCATTAGTTGTTGGGATTTCGTAAATGGACTGTACGATACCGTTATTCTATGGATATAGCATTAAAAACGGCTTTGTTTTGTCTGCATTAAAACAAAAATATATAAAAGAGGGTCCTTATTCCACTTTGAAGCAAACCAAATCTCATGTCATGGTATAGTGATGTTGTTCTATAATATAGAGGAATGGGAATAATTTTCAACCCTCATGAGTACAATTTTCGAAGCTATAGATACCATCCTGACAAAGAGGACCCACGTATAGGGTGTATACGTTTCATGTTTCATCATTTTTTTTTTATTTTGTGATTTAAATAAAGTTATTGGAATGGGGGTTTATTTTGTCTGTCTGTAACTTACCTATTGTAAGCAGTCTCCAGGTGTACAAAAAGCCATGGTTGCCACACAATATTTTAAATAATTCCTTAGTTATCAACCAGATATCGACAAAAAAAAAATTAACATAAGTTCTAGATTTATCTTAAAGATTACAACTGAAAATAACAATGTTCCTTTAAGTGACTTACTAAGATGGTGCTACAAATCATGGAAAACCAGGGACTAAATCGACAAATTTATCCAGCACTCCCAGTCATTTGTGTAAAGGGCTTTCTCATTTGTTTTGTCCCCGGATTATATTCGAAGATTCTTCGACTTAGCATTTGTGTTTATTTGTTCTTTTACTGAAGAGAAGAAGTAAAAACTTCTAATACACTTCCAAAACCCTTCAATACAAACGGGACTACATTTACTAAACAAAAAATGGTTAAGTGGAGTACATCAGGAGCAGGTTTTGTTGAGAGTTGTCCTAGCTTTTCTCAACAGAACCGTAAAACTCAGTTGAGGACGGTCATCTTACCAGAATACTGCTTCCATATTGTCCAGTTCGGAAACCGAAACCCGTGCGGTTTTTGGAAAGACCTTTATTATGATTGGAACTCAGTTCTAACACTCTAAGGATGAAATTTAGCTTGAGAGTAATTTTTGTATTCCTGTCGCTTGGATGATAATCTGTAGTATGTTCAACTGAAATCCCTGCACTTTTTGTAGGGGGGAGGGGGGCCTAGTTTTTATATTTGACATGCAAAGGAAAAAAAGTTGGGAAAACAACAGTTTAAGGTTAAATGTCAGTTTTACCACTTTTCGGGAATATATTTTCCTTAAGCCAAAGTGAACGTTTTATATATTTTTGAAAATCTTCAGAAAGACACTCGATTAGAATCAGTTCCGAGTAGTGTAGGACTCTTACGGCACTTAAGCCACCGGTGAATCAGGACCAATCTATGAAAGATCGACAAATGATTTTTCTTTCTTGATTTATAAATCACATTAGGGAAAGCTTAAAGTTCTTAAGGTTATAACACTTTCCCATATCTTTTGTTTAGACTATCACCTTATGAGTCTTGGTCTTTGTTAATCTTGGGCCACTGTCTCGTAGATTTCTCGCTTTTCCTTTATATACCAAGGGGCATTTATTGTTCCACGAAGGACTTTGCTTTGGAATTTTTGGATGGGTTCAGCATTTGTTTTCTTTGTAAAGCCCCATAGTTGGTTGCCATTATGTCGAAATGGGTTCCAATACTTGCTTCTATAACATTAGCTTGTTCTGGTCGGAGTTCTTTCCTAGTCACCAGCACATATTCCTGTACTTCAAGCTTAGATCTTCTATTTTCTTTTTGATGTGCTCTTTCCATTTAAGCTTTGCATACAAAGTCATTCCATTGTATTTGGCAGTATTGGAGTAAGGTACTGCTTTACTTTTTATTGGAACATTGTTTATTTTTTTTTTTTGTGAAGCTTATATGCGTCGATTTTGTTTCGAATAATTTGATTTTTGCGTCCAATCACTGACCTTATCGACTGCATTTAGCAGTTTTTTTTTAAAACCTTCATAACGGATTTACCTGGCACCAATATTAATGGCCATGATAGGTTTGATGTCCACTAAAATATAGCTTATGTATAAAAGATACAGAGTTGGTCCTAGGACACTTTCGTGTGGTACACCGGCTTTAATTTTCTTTAGTCCCGAGTAATTTTGGTCGTACCATACCTGAAGGAGTCGGTTCGTTAAATAGGATTTCAATATTTTGTAGTACTGCTTGGAGAGGTTCCTATGCTGTTTGTACTCAAGTCGCAAGTGCCAAACCTTGTCAAAGGCTTGAACAACATCTAAGAATAAGGCCGAGCATACTTGTTTTTCTTCTAATGCCTTTTCCACAACACCTGTAATCCGACGCACTTGATCTATGGTGTAATGTTTATTTCAAAATCCAACCTGATGGCTCGGAATAAGTCTTCTTTTTTCTATTATTTTACTAAGTCTCTTCAGGAGTAAATTAAATTGGTGGCACAACAGTTCGTGGAGAACTAAGGCCTAGTGACTTACAACTCTCAATCATTCCTGTGTGCGTGTTGTTGGCAGAAATGGAAGGACCTACAATTTTTTGCCGAGTCCGAACGGCTAGATGAGAAGCGCTTATTTCTAACAAGTATACTCTTGAAGGATTTGTCAGTTCCTCGTAAGAGGCAGTACTTTGGTTTTAAGTAGCTGCGGTTGGGAATCGAACCCAGACCTTCGGCATGACAGTCCAACGCACTAACAACTATGCCACGAGGGGTAGTTAAACAAAAACGTTTGTCATTATTTGCATAAGCGATGTAGATTTGTACGATGTTACTTCCGTTGGTGAACTATGACTTCTGCAATTTTGCAATTATGGGTCACATATCTTCGACTAAGGTATGCATTTATTATAAATTGGAGTTTTCTGAAGGCGTTTCTTTCAAAACCTGAGCAACTTATGACTGCTATCGTACTTTGGTGGATTTTTGTTAGACAACTTGTGTTGACACATACTTCTTACTTCCTTGAGCGTGAGAAAAGAAAATTCACATTTGTCGTTTCTATCAACAAACTGTAAGGCATCTGTAGCTGTGTTTGCTGATAATGGCTTAAAAATATTCCCGAGATAATTACCGAAGAGATCAGCCTTTTGTTTCGGGTTTCCGATCCATTTACCATTTTTAGATCTTATTGGGGAGTTTTGTATATGTGATCTTTTAAGGCGCTTAGCTGCTTTCCATAAGGAGTATTCGGTAGAAGCATCTACCGTCAGACTATTCAGGAATCTACTAAGTGAATCACTTTTAAATTCACAGTTTCTTTTCTTTTGTTTGTTGATAAGACGATTGAAAATTTTTAATCTCGTAGCTTTCCATCTTCATCGAGCTCTTCTTTTTTCCAATATCCACTACTTTATTTTGACAGGATATTTTATTTCTTTTTCTCTTGATTTTGAAATACTCGTAGTTGGAGTACATTCTTCTGCATCCTGTCGCACATCAGCAATAAATTGTTCTGCTTCATGATAAATTTTTTCAATTGTTTGCATAGGGGATATTAGGTTTATAAAACTTTCCAAGTTCATCTCTAAATTCGTTCCAGTTTTTTCTTATATTCACGATAAACGTTTTCATTGGTAAGCTTTGGTTCTTCAAAGTATGTTTAGCACTTTTTAATAAGTTTTGCTGATCCTCCACCAGCTTATGTCAGCTGGCAGCGTTGCATAATAACACGTATTAGTTTGGTTAATTTATTATCAAGACTTTGTTCTATAATGTTAAGTTTTGATACATGTTGTTAAGGACCATTTTAATATTTTGAAGATAAACAAAATTGAAAATTCTTTTTTCTGGAAGTATTTTTGCAACTTGAGTAAGATTTTAAAAATTACCAAAGAAGTAGAAGTCTCACCCTTCGTCAACAAAAAAGGTATGTTCCCGAAAAGTGACAAAACTGAAATTTTACACAAAGATGCATCTAGTTAACATCTATCTTTATTTTCCTAAGATGCATTTGGCTTCTAGAGCCGTTGTTGCAACTTTTTTCTTCTTCAAAATATTAAAAACTGCCAAAGAAGTGGAGGTGCCAACACTTTGACATTAAAAAAGTGCTTATATGTCAGAAAAGTGGCAACACTTACATTATATACGGATGTGTGTCTACTCAACATTTATTTTAAAAGACATCAACCAATATTTTTCCAACACTCTTTTGTCTTCTAAAGTCGTTTCGAAAACCTTTTTCAAGTTTAAATTACTATAATTTATCAAAAACAAAGGGTATAAGTCTAACGATTTAACATAACGAAGAAGTGTGTTCCTGAAAAGTAGAAACATTGACATTTCCAATGAATGTGCGACTACTAAATTCTAAGTTAGCTGTTATTTCTTAACATGCGTTAGGCATTTGGAAATGCAAGGATTTTGGTTTTATGACAGGACTACAGATTGGGTGTTAGGTTGCCAAGTCCTATGGTCACAGCAATATCACAAATTTGATTCCCACTGAAATTTTTTCAACTCCTACTGACTACCGCACGCCTTCAATGAAACTCAGTAAGGATTTAAAGTCTTATTCCCATCCAGAAAAGACGTCGTGACGAGAGACTTCGACTGAACTATCTATACTGATGGCTCAAAGATTGAGTGTGGTGTTGGTTAAGGAATCTTTTCTGAGTTTCTTAATATCTCAAGGTCCTTTTGTCTACCTCATGTGTGTTTCAAGCTGAAATACTTGCAATTAGGATGCAGGATACTTAAACTAGATCCAAACCAAAATCGTAATACAGCTATCCTCACAGACAGTCAGGTAGCTGTCAAAGCCATTGATTCGGCTACATCATCCTCTAAACTGGTCCAGCAATGCCGAGAGGAGCTCTCAACCCTTAATATTAACCTCAAGGTCACCCTAATCTGGTTTCCTGCCCAAAGGAACATTAAGGGGAATGAACGAGTCGATGAACTGTCCAGGCAAGGATCAACCCTTCACAACTCACTTGCGCAAAGAGTCAACATTCCCCTGGGAGTTGTGAAGGGCAATTTGGTGTCAATCTTCCTTAGTGAATCCAATCGTAGGTGGAAAAGCTTGACCGAATGCAAAATATCCAGAAAGATCTGGCCCAGCTATAATAAATCCCGAAAAATTAATCTGATATGTAAACCCAGGCAAGTCATAGCTAGGGTCGTTGCAAACTGTACTGCACACTAGCCAGTAGGGGAACATGTGGCGAGACTGGGTATTCCTTACAATACTCACTTCCGTAGCTGCAATGATCAGCAAGAAAAGGAAACAGTCCTTCACTTTCTTTGTAAATGTCCTGCTTTGGCTGGAATGAAAGCACATTCGTTTGGAGTGGCATTTATTGACGACCTCAACGAACTTTCTGAAATGAAAATCAAAAACTTGATTACCTTTTTTAACGCGACGAAATGGATCTAAGACAAAATCGGTTGGATTCTTTATCATATGTTTCCTCCAGACCCCAAGGCCGTGAGCAATTTGCTGGGTTTCATGATGCTCAATGACAGCGATCATCGGTTGGATCCTTCGCGCTCCAGTCGTTCTGCTATCTGCTGAGCTCGGCATATCGCAGCTGGCTTTGGGCGAGATGTGATCCAATCGACTGAGTGTCTTAAGTCCCGCCTTTTGACGTTGGTGCTAGCCAAAAACATACTTAAACCATATTCCAAACCCGTTCTAATTCAAGTCAGAGAACATCATCATGATCTCCGGTCATGCCGAGTGGACATACGGAGGCCCAGGTGGAAATCTCGCATTCACTCATGTATCTGGATGACCCTCGAAGGAATCAACTCAAACGAGTTATGGTATCAAAACGGTACAATTCAGCGCTAATTGGGTACTGGGCGAGTGTTTCGCCCGTGCCACCATTATTTCTACCTACCTACAGATTGGGCACCATCTTTCAGAACATTAACATTTTTTATAAAATGCTAAGTGAAAATCTTATAACAAATATGTCCTTTATTGTTTAACTTAAGCAATTATAATTCTTTCAACAAACAAGTTTTAAGCAAAATTTGGTGTTAATTTTCCAACTTAAACAAAAATAGACGATTAGGTACCTACATATATGTACGTATTTATGTACATTACATATGTACATCTTAACAACATAAAAAGGAAGTGGCAATCATGTATGTGTGTAAGAAACTTAAATAAAAAATATTTTGACAAACAAAAAATCTCCAAAGTTCTTGGATAAGGTAAAAATTGAAGTTGATTTTTTGTTCATATATACCTACGACTTTTGTTACTGCAGCAATGCTGGGTCCTGCTTTTATTATTGTAGCCATTCTCTTCAGATAATTGCTTTGCTTTGTGTATTGTTACGCAGCAGGATACTTACCGCACACCACGGGACTTGATATTTTCATAAAATCAACTAAATTAAAAAATTTCTGAGTTGCTGATGGTTTTTTCTGCCCGCGTTTGTGTCAGCATCCGTGCTCATTCCCATGTCCATGTCCCTATTCGTCCATTACTCCAGGATAATTATGTCTGAGCAGAGATTTATATATTTCCTTTTGCACTGCAGAGTAGGTATATAGTTCCTACACCAGCATATTACAGTATATACCAGCACTAGACCGAAGGACAATAAGAACGAGTGGCGGACGCAAAAATATGCAGAGAATTCAATTTCATGAACGCACTTCCAGTGCCATTATCCTTGCTGCTACTAGGTATATATGTACATATATACCTACTTACTCCTTACCTCTACCATCAGTGTTGTTGTCGTGGTCGTCATTATTTTAATTTACTGCGTCATCTAGGTTTCATTATAAATTGAATAAAAGAATGCGAAGCAAACACGAAAAAAAATATATAAAATACAAAAAAAAAAAAAACAAAATGGAGCAATTGAATGAATAACAACAGCAAAAGCCATTTCAGAGTTAATGGGCTAAAGCCAGCCTCGTAGCACTATGAGGATGTGGTGAAAGAAAAACGAGGCAAAACCATCAGCCATCAATCCACAGGGTTTCCGCTACCTGAGGTATGCTTCTCCAACGCGAAAATTGTGCCGCAATTACGGCTAAGACCTAAATATCAAAATCAATTAACCGCGACTGCTGCTATTGCTACCCCTATCCCTCAAAGTTTGCCTTCATATTGGGAGTGGGACACAGTCATTTTCAGTGGGCGTATTTGGAGGTCATATACAACTCAACTCACGAGATATCAATCACAGGGTTGTTAACGCGCTCACGACCCATTAGACCGCTGCTAGAGCACAGCACACAAATCCTTCATCAGTCGTGGCAGTTTATGCCGGAAAGCTTTGCTAACCTTCATTATTTTTTCCGCTGCTCTCTTCATCCCCTCAGCGCACTATCCATCGTCATCCTTCAATGTCGAATAAGAAGATTGTGTAAAAATTACCCTCAAATTAGAGCATTTTTCAATTTTTGACGCAAGCGATGACGACTATATAAACCCTAAGCCCGACAAAAATGACGACCGCCAATAACAGGGTCGTTTGTTTATTATGAATTTTTTGATGGGATTGTGGAAGGTTTTCTTTTTTTGCGTATCTTTTTTAAGCAAATTAGGGTAATTTTATAATAATTCTTATAACAGAAAAATGGAAATTAAAAATAAATAAAAAACGGAATAATATTTTTGATAAATGTTGTGCTAACCGAGTATTGGGATAATTAGGTAGAATTATTTTTACAGCAGCTGTTAGCTTTTTAAGTGTTAAGCTTTTCGTGACAAAATTAAAACAAAAAACCTAAAATAATTGGTTAATACGCCCTCAAACGATAAGGTTCAAAAATTAATATAAATTTATTTGTGTATATAATTAAGAGCTAGATATTTGATTTGTGAGTATGGGGTCTTAATTCAAAAAATAATCGTGATAATTTGGATAATTATAATCTTTGGAAAAAAAAAACTTAACCAACGAATTGGCAAACTAAAAAAAAAAACGAATTTGTATGTGTTGTAAGCTTTTAATTTTTTTGTTGCTTTCAAAACAAAATGTTTAAGTAAAATTGAGTTGATGAAAATCTACTTAAAAAGATGTTAACAAAATTTTGTAGAATAGGGGAATAATGATGTGTGTGAAGTTATTCGTAGCACCGTCATTTTAGATTTTTGAAATAAAAGATAGTACTGTATATTGGGCTCAACTTTTGCTACCCTCTGTGCCGCAAATATTTTAAAGAAATTCGCGAAATTTTAAGAATGAAATTTTAAATTTTTAATTTTTTTAAGCATTTCTCTAAAATGAAAGTTGTACTGTTTTTTTGCTCAGTTATTCTGCCATGCACCGAAAAGATAAGAAATCACATAATTGAAGCTCCTGTGGTCAAAAACAACTTCCGAAGGTGAAGGCAGATTATTTGTTGCCGTATGGAGAATGGATACAAAAAAGTACATATTTGCTTTTTTTCTCAAAAAATTAATTTTTCTCTGCGTTAACTTTAAATTTTTATCTTTTTGTTTCTTAATAATAATTTATAAAAACCGAATAGAGAAAACAAATTGGCTTTTTATTTTTCTCAAGTCAAGTAGTAGGTACAAGAACACTTTTGTTTAAGTTCAATGGTTTAGTTACCGTATACATAGAAGTTGTACGTTATGATATATGAAATTTGATTATGGTAACACTTGGTTCAGCGATTTCCTCTTCCTTATCTTGAGGCCACTCCAGCGAGTATATTTGCTAATGAATTAGTTAAATGTATTCATTGTCAAGCCACTCGCTCTCAACAAAAGAAATTAAATGTATGACTGGATAGCACGTACTTGCTCTAATATTCAAGTTGCTTGGAACTTTTGAAATATGCAAGTAATTAAAGACATAAATTAAAAAAAAATAGAAAAAAAGTATTTAAATCGCCCTTTTGACTGTATAAACAACTCGTAATGTATACTTATGGGGTTCAAGAAAGGATGCACTTTGATAAATTAAAAATATATGAATAAATGCAAGAAAAAAAATTTAAATCGTTGAAGCAGTTTTATTTAAACGAATTTTTTATATACTTATAAAATTTTGGAGACATTTCAAAAAAATAAATTAGAGTATTTATGAAATATTTATATCTTATGTTTTTTTTTCCTAAATTAATTTTTTCCAAATTTTGTAATTTGTACTGCAATCGGTTGAGCCCTTAATGAGAAAATATAAAATAAAAACCCCTTTTACCGATGGCAGGTACAACAGTTTTTGGTAAAGGTTTCTTAAACTAGATAGTACACCATACGAACAGTAACACACTGATTTTTCTATATCAAAATCCTTGGATCCGTTTTTGAGGTAAATAAGATTTTCGTTAACGATTGTATGGCAAGTACCTTTAGTTTTTGAGCTGAAAAAAAATTTAATTTTCCCCGCTGGAGAACTACAAAAAAGCCTTTATTTCAAAATTTGAAGAAGATCGCCTATAGATCCAGGCACAAACAGACAGACAGATAGACAGAATTTTGCCACCTACTTTTTTGTTGACCTCCAGCATCGTAATGTCATGTTTGATTGTCATTTCAATATTTTTTACACGAACCGAAAACTTTCCCTATAGTACCTATATCGCAAGTAAAAAACATAAGTAAGTTATTAAGCTAAAAGTTGTTATTGCCATTTTTTGTGTGCATGTTTTAAAATATTTACGGCACAAGGTTACACAAGTTGTGCACAATACATCGTAAATGATGGTGCTTACTTCAGACAACATACAAATTTTATATTTGGCTATAAAATCTCAAATTATGTGATTTTTTAAATCTCCATGATAGTTAGCAGCACGACCATTTTTTTAAGGACATTTAAAAGTTTCCAAAAAATTTTAGGTATCAGTAAAAGTTACAACTTTCTAGGGCTGGCCACGATACCGGAAAAGTCTCGGTATCGTTTGGTATCGGCATCGGAAACCGAAACGATACCGAGACGATACCAATTTCTTTGACTGAAATTTACCGATATTCTCGGTATTATTATTTGGTATCGGCAGAAATTATAATTTTTTGAATATTATTATTACTTTATTACAAACAAAGAATTATTGTTAATTGTTTCTTGGAAAAGGCTCTAATGATTTAGATGACATTTTCAGAGCTTTTCTTTTTGGCAGGGAGGAGGCTTAAGCAGTAATTTTAATTACAACTGTCCACTGCCACGCCCATTTAACTTATGCTAGCTTTCTCGGAAACCAACGATTTGGATGAAATTTTCAGACTTGATTCTCTTTAATGAGAAAAAGACTTAAGTGAAATCCATAAAATATTTGTGTGCATTGTTTTTATGTGACCTTATGATCCCGTGTCATAATTTTGTGTCGAATTCCTTATCGGAACTTTACTTAAACATTCTGAAAAAGCCTTTAACAATTCTTGAGTTAGCAAAAAAATCTTCAGAAAATAAAATTATCTCTTATAATAATGATTTTTGGCTTAAATCTCGAAAATACCAAAAAAAATCTATTAATATATCAAGAACATGTAACTAAGTCGTGCATTTTATTCTGGTTTGTGACTCAGACCAGATTGAAACTAGATGAGACCGATACCAATACCGAGACGAGACTTTGTTTCACGAGACCAAATGAGACTAAGTTATACGAGACCGAGACCGATACCGTGACAATACTGAAATTTTTCGACTTTGACGAAAAATTTATTAGTAGTATCATTTGGTTTGGTATCGTGGCCAGCCCTACTGGCTTCACCTTCAAAAGTTATCAAGCTGCAATGAAGAAAGAAAACTCCTGAGGTTCTTGACTGGATTTTATTTCGATTGTCAGTGGCGTAAGCACTTCAAGAACGAGCAACTCCTATCTGAAGTCAAAGAAGTTCCGCTGGCCTGTTACTTAGTGATCAACCAAATAAACTGGTGAGAAACATCGCCAAACAAACATAAGCTAAACAACCTAATCAACTAATGAGATTGATGATAAACCAACAATGATACCCGGAACCAAGGTACCTAGGCGCTGAGAAAATCCTGGATATAACTAAAACAATCAACGATGAAGCAGGATAATTCTACTCTGACCCAGGGTCAGCCCATTATCGTGGATAAACACCATAACCTTAAAACCTTATCCTTAGTAAGTTTTTTTTTATAATACACATGTCAACATAAGTTTGACACATTACAGCACATCCATTTTCTTTTTAAATTGAAAATACAAATTATTTTGTCGATCAACTAAACTAAGAGCAGACGGCATATAAGAAACCGCAAACGTTTGCGAGTCTGACGTCACGTAAAAAGTCGCAATATATCGCAAACTCTGTGTCTACATCAGTGTCCGCAAACTTACAAATAAGTTGTTCACACGATGTGCAAGAACTGTCCCAAAAGATGCAAATGCATTTGAGATCAAGGTGCTTGCATATCATGTGTCCTCAAATATGATCGCAAATGTTGTGGGATATATGTATATGGGGTGTTCAGACAATGTGTTACAAAATCAGCATATGAACCAATTCCAACCATATTTGGGTTTGCGAACACATATTTCCTTAGGCTTTGCATATGCCTTTTGATTCGTTTTTGGTACGTAGAGCTCATCTCGAACATTTGAAGTGCTAGCAAAAAAAAATCATGTGTCATGTTAGAGACAAAAATTTATTTTTTGTTTTTCAAAGTGTTTAATTAGTGTTTTCGATTGGATTTTCGGAAACAATAATAACATATCAATTTTCAACTAACAACAACAACAAAATAATCTTAAGCTGATATATGTTGTAATTAGATAAAATTTAAGAGTATTTGATAGTTTTCGAGCCATAAGTGAAAACTCCAAAAAATATTTTTTTATTTGAGTCAAAAACCTCAGATTCTGATTCAGAATCCTCGAAAACACAGCAGGAATGAAATCAAAACAAGCCCACTGTTAAAGAAAATAAACATAACAAAACTATTATCGGCGCCCGATTAAAATTTCCCATAAATTTTCGCAAATGTATGAGATAAGCAATGTCTATTTTTTCAGGCTATCGGCAAATACTCGCACATAACGGCAAACTGTTACAAATGATATGCGAGGGTGTTCACACAATATGCCAGAAAATTGCAAACTAATAATTTTGGTATCGCACATTATTCGCAAATTGTTTGCGAGCATGCGGAGACAGTACGAAAGGGGTGTTCAGACGATTTGTCGTCAAATTTAGCATATGATACGGTAAAAATTACATCACAATCGCAATTTTTGCGACTTTAATATGCCGTCTATTTGTAGCTTTACTTAACACTGTCCATTAACGATGTCGATCTATACAATAAAACATAATGTACGTAATTGAATTAAACTTTCATTTCAATTAAAAAAAAATTATATAATTGTAATTTTTCTATTACGGTTCGTATTATCTCATTAAAAAAATGTCATTGCTTATAATTTGTAATTGAAACAAATTGCTTACAAATTACATCTCACTAATTGAAAAAAAAAAAAAAATCAATTACAAATTACTTGTATTTGAAAAAAGTAATGGGTTTTTGCAAGAGCGTGAAAGAAAACACTATATGTTTGTTAATTTAAGATAAATTATTTCTTGGAAGATAATTAAAAACATGTTTTTAGAAACTAAAAATCACGTAAAATGTAATTGAAGAAATCAATAAATTAATTACAAAGGTGCGTAATGATTAGGTAGGTACTGTAAAAATTTTGTTTTGTTTTAAAGTACATTACCTTATAATTGAATTGTAAATTAAATGCCAATTTTTAATTACATACTTAATAATTAATTTAATTTCCTCAATTTTCTTAAAAATAAGTAAAAGTACACTCAGAGAAAAAAAGCTGGTATAACCAACCAATTTCTGGTTTTTTATACCTGATATTTAGGCTGTTATTTTTCAACTCGGTAGATCAGGTTAACGGCTTAACCTGATACCTGATTTTAATGTAGTGTTTAATCAACGTTGGTTTCAGGTAGAGTTAACATTGCCTTAAGAAAGTAAAACTGTAAATCTAGTTCACCTTACATGAAAATCTAGTTCAAAAATGTGAATAAAATGTTCAACTTCCTGTTAATTTAACATGAAGATCTAGTTAAATTCCATGCTTGTAGGTCGCATCTCTTACACTGCTTACCGTCCAATTCATTTTGCATTATTATGAAAGTATAGAAATTTATTACTATGTATATAATTTTGTTTTAAAAATACTTTGTGATACTTAGTTTTGAACTGGGAACCTCTCACACATGGAGATAGTAGGCATCCCCCGGGCCACTTCGCTGCGGAAAAAACTTGTGCCAAATATCAATAAGTTGAAACTGACCTTGTTTAGATGGCTTACGTTTGTATGTGGTTTAACACTGGTGTCACGTTAAAATAACCTGGCAGAGTGTTTCTTTAACCATGACTTGTGAGTGTGTTTCTACACTGGTAGAGAGCTACTTTAACAGGCGGCCAAATTAAATTTAAATAATTTTATTCGGATGGCCTGTGTGCGTGTGTTTTAACCCTGGTGTCAAGTTAAAATTAACTGGCAGATGAAGTTAAATTCAACAGGCAAACTCTGTAAAAATAACCATATAAAATGTTACTTCAACCTGATATGTAGTAAAATAGAAATTCATAACATGTAGTGTTAAAAAAAACCTGACCTCAGGTTAAATAAGCGCTATATTCTTGTCAAAATTTCTTGTTTGCCAGAATTCAGTGCTAAAATAACAGTTCATCTTCTTAAATCAACTTGAATATGATAATATAGGCCACCAGGCTAATTTAACACTTAATATAAGGTTATTAAAATCAGGTAAATTTCTGAAATGTCTGTAACTTTATATGTGATTATGCACCTTGTAAATTTTACAGGGCCCAGGTTAATTATTTACCTGACTTTTTTCTCTGAGTGTAGTTGGAAAAATGTTTCGAGATTTCAATGACAAGCAATTGTGATTGAATTTTCTTACCATGTCATAATTTCCCAACTCTGCTATGTTTTATATGCAGGAATTAATTAAAACTATTTAGAGAATAAAAGCAAATCTTCATAAAGTACTAAATTATGTCAAAAAAGTGCTAAAATTCCATTTTGTTGTATAAATGAATAAGTTAAGACTTTAAAATGTTAAAAAAAAATATTTATTTCATTAATTGATTACAAGCGTGGCTAGAAATTTTTAAAACAATAAAATTTCCTTCAATTGACATTTATTAAAATACATACATATTTCATTTACAAACATCAAAGCATTTTCTATAATAAAAAAAAAAAAGAATACATTTTGGGGTAGTTTGCCTATATTTTTTCCTATACTTTTTCCGTCAAAATATAGTTTGTCGTCCATCTGTTAAGCCATCAACTGTCAAATTCCATTGAAGTGTGGATACTTTTGTAGTGTTTCATGCGTCCTCACAACGTTTTAATGGAATGAGTGGAGATGATTTAATTTTATAAAAAGCGATGTACAGTACTGGCCAAAGCTTAAGCACGAAATATATATGTATGAGAGCCCTCGATTTTAGGCGGGTGATAAATTATACGTGTACCCGTGACACGGGTTACCAGTGTGCCCGTGTACCCGTGACATGGGCTAACAATATCTTAACCTATTTTTAACATGCATTAGAAAAATTGTAAAACCGATTTCAATAATAGTTACACGTGTATTGCTAAATATACATGTAATTATAAATACACGTGTAAATATAAGGCCACGGGTTCATGCAAAGATAATTAAATACACGGGTAACACGTGTGTTTAACTGCACGTACGTTAGGGGGCTCTAATATATATATATTTCCAAAATAATTTTGTGCTTCTGCTTTGGCCAACACTGTATGTAGGAATAAATTAACGTCAGCATTATTTTTCAGCGCAAAATTGAGTTTTGACTTTCTTAAACAATTGTCAAATTTTGCGCTGGAGTTGCGTACTGCTTGGAAAAATATCTGAGATAAAATTTGTTCTGGAAATTTTTTTGGTATTTTATTTGGAAGATCAATTTTGTCTCAATCTGCGTATGTACTAGGCGAAAAATTCTAGAATTTTAATGCAGTATTTTGAAATTGTAACTAACATTTATAAAGCGTTAAGAATCTTCACTTCAAAAAATAAACAAAATAATGGTAACGTTAACAGTCACGTACTGCTGCACTGGATAGTAAGACGATTATCTACGACATAAATTGCTTTGTTTTATAATCCATTTTAAATCCCCAAAAAATAAACTGATTTTATATGTAAAATTTTACTCACATTGATTTATCAGATTTGATTTGTGCAGTTTATACCTAAATGGGAAAAAAACTCATTGTTTATTTATATCCTCTTTAAAAATTGTTTACCGGAAGCATAGAGTCGCTCGATAAATCAACACTTATTTATATATTTATATCAGCCTCATATTTTATTGAATACAGTTAAAAGTATCACCATATTTTTCTTATTGAATATTCTATTGGTATACATTGTGCTAGCCTCTCACTCACTCTGATATTTTATGTTTTTTTTTTTGAAAACTCAATTGAAAATCATTTAAAATTCTTTCATTGTTTGGTTTATTTTTTTCCAGAACCAGAATGCCATTCCCAATTTTCTCTTTATACAGAAAAATGGAAAAAGTGTTTATCGAAAAAAAAAAAATTAAATAAACAACAAACTAAAAATAAAAGTAAAAGAAAATCACTGCACGAAACATATTTCTATTCAGAACTCTTCCACGGTTTCAATTTGTTTCACGTACGCTTCACCAATTATCTGGGCTGGGATTGCCAATGGACGCTTAAATATTCCATTGGCGCAAACTACAAAACATCATGGCCGAATACCCATGGACAGAGAAAAAAAAAGAAACGGATATAGGACCAAAATAAATTTAAAAAAAAACTGCATCCCGCAATATCCGCTCTAAGTCCTGTACTTATTGGGCAAAAATGTTATACATCATATATCCTGAATATAAAATTCAGTTGAATTTCACAATATTCCAAACCTAATACAATTTTTTTTTTGTTTTATTTTTATTATTATTTTTCTAGCCAGGACTTTGGTTTTTCCATCAAAAAGATTAGAACCCCCTCCTTCCTTTATAGTCCATTGGGGAAAAATTGTTGCTCCTCACTCGAGTTTGTAACCATTTGAGTGTAAAAATATTTTTTCCATTTATCGTGAGATTTTGGTAAACCAAAGCAGGGAATTTGTGTACAATTACACTATGTCATCCATGTCCTTTTGTCCTTGTCCAACCCCATTCAAATGCTGGCTCTTGAATGTAGCGCGGTGATGGTGGTCACCAATTTAGAATGGAATAGTGAAAGGATTGTGATAAAAATCTATATTATGCCTCAAAGCATTAAAGTTTTTGGGAAATGGATTTTTTGTCAATGATTTTTTTTGTAGTTCGTAAAAAAAGTGAGGAATATTATTTGGAAAATATATATACTCGTTTTTTGATCCTGTTTTTTTTTGGTTATTTTGTTTCATCATATAAACACAAATACCCTCTAAAAAAATGTCCTCTAAAGGAGAAAATAACAATTATTTTTAAGCGAATATCTAAATAGTAATATATGCCTACTGGACCAATTAAATCGTTCAAACAGTGTATATATATATGCTTAAACTGATGCTGTAATTTTTAAGGCTTAAAAATGAAATCAATCCTACCTAGATACAAAAAAAAATGTTTAAAAATTAAAAATAATTGAACAAAACCGATTAAGTTACGTAAGGCATTTGTGTAGAATCGATATGATTAGAAATGGATTTTCCGCCCTCGAATTTTTTTTTCAGTTTTTTTCTTTTTAATTAATGGCTCAAAAATACTCAACCAATAAAACACAACTGCATGGTCTGTAAATTGTTATACCTAACTAGAAGTGACCAAAGTTGGGAATAATGATAAAAAAAAAATTAATTACAATTAATTTATAATTACTTGTATATTTTTTCAATTACTTTTATATTTTTTGCAGAAATTCAATTACTAATTGCATGCAATGGATAAAAGTGCAATTACTTGCAATTTAATAATGTAATTAAGAACAGAAGTAATCATCAAAAAAGCTGTAATGATTACTTTTTTTCAGTAATCATTTCAGAAAATCTTCTTATTTTCTCAATTTTTTTTTTAAATGAAGGAATCCATTGACACAGTTTAAACATAATATTAAAGAAATGGTAATAAAACTTTTAATAACGGTAAGGTGAAGATTGTTTGTTTTCTTATTTTTTCCTAAATTAAATGTTTTTTCTAATGCCATTTACAAAAATTGATTTAGTCACCTCAGTTGGGAGTAGGATAAGGGTTAATTGCACTCAAAAATGTTGTACCTATTCAACTGAACAGGATTGTATTGAAATAAACTTTTCAATGACCATCGCCAAACGCAGAATTGCATTACTCTTCTATACGCTATGCTGTTAAATTGCATTGCAAGTAGGTATTGCAGTTCGTTTTTGATAATTTTTTTTTTCTATTTAAAAACAATTTTTAAGCCAACTGCCCCTCCTACCTAAAGGGGTAGGAAAAGACCCTTCTCCGGTACAATTTTTTTCTTCTATAAGCCTAGTACGCAGATCGAGACAAAATTTATCTCCCATATCAAATTTTTCTCAGGACAAATTTTATCTCGGATTTTTTTCCTATCAGTACGCAGCTCCAGGGCCAAAAACTGACGTTCGTAGCCACTGTACATGAAAAGGCAAAAGTAAGTCTCCACTACATTTTTCTCGGAAAAAGAATGCTCGAAGCATTATTTTTCCGGACAAGCTGTGACGTTTTATGTTTATTTAGCTTTTTATAAACTTAAATCTTTTCCCTGTTTCATACTTTCCATTATTAAGATGTTTTGAGGACACATGACTGAAATAAAATATAAAATGCGTAAAGAAAATGATGACATCAGAATTGAGAACAAAATACAAACAGCTGTATTAAATCAGTCAGTGGCGTAGCTAATAGAAAAGGGCACGAAAGGGCCACATACAGATTCGGAAAATACTTTCTTCTACACAAAATTTAAATTTATTTCCAAACCGAGTTAAACCAAGCTGGAATTAGCAAACTGATCTGGCAAAAATTAAGTGGATTTCAGGAGAAGTAGAAAACTGTGAACATTTCTGATTTTGACAGTTTTTTTTTATTCATCGACTTCACATCCATTCTTCAATAGAGTTTCTTAATTGATAGCTTCACAGATAGAGAAAGATCTTTTTGACGAAAAAAGTTTATTTTGATCCAAATGTCTACCAATTGCCCTAAAATCACTTTTTTCCGGAGAAGTAAAAATACTTCAAAAATTTTGGAATTTCTTAGAGTTCTTGTAAACCAACGACATCTTAGCTATTCTTTAATGGAATTTGACAGCTATTGGCTTGACAGATGAGGGACAAACTACGTTTTGATGTAAAAAGTTCATTTTAATCCAAATGTCAACCAATTGCTCAGGAAATCACTTTTTTGCAGAGAAGCAAAAAAATCGACATCGTAGCCATCTGTCAAATTGATCCGAAAGTTTGATAGCTTGAAAGATTGAGGAAAAACTTTATTTTTACGAAAAAAGTTTACTTTGGTCCAAATGTCAACCAATTGCCCTAAAATTGCTTTCTCCAGAGTAATAATAAAAATAAGAATTTCCGACTTTTTAAGGTATTTTTTATCCATCCACATTATATTGTTCCGCAACAAGTACAGACGCTCAAATTTGTTTGCTCTGCAAATGCTTTGAAAGAATCTGAATATAAAATTAATTTTCAAATTTGTGAATTGAAGGAAATCTTATAATTTTTTAAATTTCAAGCTACGCTACTGCTCTCACTTGAATTTTGTTTTATCTCTAAAACTTCAGAATTTGTCTTAAGAAAAAAAATGTAGAGGTCAAATATGTCTTTGCTTGATCTGCGTACTAGGCTAAAACCCCAACGTATATATAGTCTTTTGTTACACCCTGTGTCTATGCAAAACACCCTGTATATTAGGGCGGTGCAAAAAAATCGATTTTTTTTATTTTATGACTGGCCCAACACATAATTTTGCTGTCTAAATCAATTGTGTTATTGGCATAAAATTTCAACTTCCCCATGTATAATGGAAGGCGCTACTCAAACGACTTTTTCCTTAAATTTTGCCAGAAATCCCCTAAATAAATGTTTGTGTATACTGGATGTTCCAAAATTCAGGAAGTGAAGGGGGCAAATTTTGAAAAATTGGGCTAAAAAAATGAAGATGTGAATTTTATTAAAGTTGTTTTTTTTCAATTTCGATTTACTAAGCCCCACTGTTATCTTAATTTTCAATGATCTTATTAATTATAAATTAAACTGTACTAAATGGCGTATAAATTCTCAGTCAAACTAAATGCAAAAATATATCTAAGTTTGTAAGTAATAAAAAAAACCGCAGATACTTTTCTAAAAACAAACGAAATAAATAATAAAGGGCTTACCAATAACCAAACAAGTAACGGGAAGAATCAAGACACTTTTTCCCAAAACCCGCCGAAAAAATTAGTTTTCTTTTATAAAACCAAACAAGCAATGGTAAAATATATTTTGTTTTTCTGAATTTCTCAAAAACTAAGAAAATTGTTTGCATTTAGTTTTCAATATTTGACTAAAAATTGATAAGAGCATTCAAAATTAAAAAAAAAAAAACAGTAGTGCTTGATTACCTACGTGAAATTTAAAAAAAAAATGTTCTTTAAAACGTTTTTTTAAGAAATATTCAATTAAAAAAAGCAAATATTTAAGAAAATACAATGACTGACTGGCGCTTACTTGTTCTTATGTTCACGGCGAAAATTATATGTAAAAACATGGAAATTATAAAAGGAAATTTTTAAAAAGCATGGAATAAGATATTTAAATTAGCTAAAATAACTTTTTGAGAGTTTGAAATGAGAAAAAGATCGCCAAATTTTAAATTTAAGAAAAAAGTTCTAGAGAGGTAGTTTTTTTAAAGTTGCAAATTGTATATTTTTAAAATTTATCGCACAAATTTTAGAATACAGAAAAAGTTGTATACAAATTTTATATACCGTTATTAAAAAACAGAAATATTTTACATTAAAGGCCATTTAACATTAATGGGTGTCTTTTAAGAAGTATAGAACTTTAACTTGGCAATACTCTTTTAACTGGCTGCCATTTTATCAAGTGAATAATTTTTAGTTTGGTTTTGAATTTCAACATGAAAAGACTGATACCAAAGTTTTTTCAGGTCATCTTTAGTATGGGTCCGGGAGTGTCCTTGTGAAGTTTGCTTAATTTTGGCCTTGTGGTTTGTCAAAAAGGTGAAATAAAGACTAGGGGTACCTACCTGTTTCATATTTAAAAAAAAAACGAAAACTGATCAATTTGATTCTCATAATAACAAAAAAATAAAGCAATCGAATTCCCAACATCCGGAACTCGATTTATAGATGTTTAATTAGTTTATTCTAGCAACCAGTGCCGTTCGTAGTATGCTTAGAGCACCTGGGGCAAGCTCAAAGGAGCCATTTTTTTTGCTACAAATAATACAGAATTATGTAACTAAAAAATCGAATATTAAATCGTATTACTTCCACCGTCGTTATCCCAATTAAAAACTAGTACCAACATATTTTAGTAAGTTACCTACGAATGACCGGTAAAAAAGGCGGTTTAACCAGTTGAAATGTCGGTTTATATTGACTTTTTGGTTACTAAGTCATTAAATGTTTACCTTTAAGCTTAGACTAAAAGTTTCCTTGAAAGAGAGATGAGAAAAGCATCGGCTTTTATCGTCTTATCGATTTCTTTTTCCCAATAGTTACTTAGTAAATACAAAACAGTAAAAAGTCGATATAAATGGACATTTTAACAATTCGACATTTGTCTGTCGTTCATTCCAACGTAACTTAAAATACAGACCTTTGATTTGAATGTTTGCACGGATTCAGCAAAAACTCAAAACAAACATTCTGATATTAGGTGTGTTACCCACCGAGTTTCAAACAGTTTCAGAACGAAAGATTAAGTGCAAACCAGTTCCACAAGTGAAATACTGGCCCGTACAACGTGTGTACCGAAAACCAGCCTGTTACAAATTTTTTCCTTGAAAAAATCTTTTCTTTCTGGGCTATAAATCTGTTTGAAAGGATTTAAAAAAAAAATTAAAACTAAAAATAAGGAACAGAAGTAATATTCCGGAGGTTGTAATAATTGGAATTTGGAATCTTCAGAAATACAAAACTGACAAATTGAAATTTTCAGAAACATAAAATGGCTGTGCACGTGAGGAAAAAGTTCATGCAAACACAACAACAAAAATTCTAATAATAATACCTTATACGTACTGTGATGCTAAACGTAGTAAAATTTTGGTTTTCGAACAGAAGACTTACAGTTTGCGTTCAAGAATATTCTGCAAACACATTTTTAGGCAGATGACGTATAAGAAACCACCCATAACTTTCAAAATATCGGCTTTTGAAATCTCGATTCAGTAGAAATTTTGGTGAAATTCTATCTATTTTTTGTGCAGTCGGTCCTAATAAAATTAGAAATTTTTGCTACCGATTTTCATTTCAGTTTTTGGCCAATATAATAGCAATAATAATTTCTCAACTTTTTCTACTTAAGCTCGCCTCATGTTAGCCTTCACGACATGGTATTGCCTTTCATTGAACGTGGCTCCTGGGGCAGTTGCCCTGCCAGAAACTTTTGCATGCACGAGTCGATCCTAACAGACTACCTATTATATATAAAAATTGATTCCTATTGTGCTAGTAAGCAATGGAGAACTGCCGCTCGAGCGGGATTTCGATTAAGACGTTTTGGAAGAAACAGTTTGCACAAATAATGTCCTACCACTGAATCTACAGCAAAGAACTTGTGAGGAACATTTTTATGAAGGCTATTTATTGACAATGAAAATGACGCAATAACTCAATTCCGACAACATCAAATATTGCGCTTGCGAATATAACCTTTATTGTAAGGAGGCGGTTGAACGATGAGTGACGAGCTAATATGTAACAATTTAAGAAACACTGTGAGGTCATAGGTATTGAAATATATCAAAATAAATGAGGTATATTAAGTAAGCAGGACACTTTTGGAAATTACGATTAAAAAGTATCATATCATAAGTTGCTACTTAATCTGCGAGAAAATAGTCGTCCTGCTAACTTCATATGAACTCAGCAGGTCACCTTTCTCAAAAATACACATAAACAAAAAAAACTAAAAATTGTTTTTTGAGAACTAATTGATTGCGAATTAGTTACGCAAAAAAAAATTATTTATTGTTCGTTTACGAAAAAGCAGGATAACATTCTCAAAAATGAAGTTAAATGATTTGAAGAAAGTTAGTTTTTGAGAACTTATTAATTGCAAATTAGTAACAGAAAAAAAAACATGTCTTTCGATTTTGGTTTTTGAAAAAATTGATGTCATACTATCTTCATACCCAACTAACTATTTAACTTGTATAATGTTCTATACAAGCTATTTTCAGACTGCTATAGATATGGTAAAATGCCTTATGCAAGCCATTTTGGCGCATTTACCCAAGCTAATTAACTGTCATAAGACTTTTGTTGACGGGTCTTATAGCAGCAAATAACTTTTCATGAACTGCTATTAGCTTGGATGAAGAAGCTATAGCTGCCTTGGATGTTTATATAAGACCTTACAAAAGTCATTTTGACAGCTATTGCCAATAGCTTGCGTTGGATGTTTATATAAGGCCCTACCCAAATTTATTTTGCATAAGTGTCCCATTTCACGACGACTTAAGAGTCATGACTTTTTTCGAAATTCAATGAGTGCGAACGAGAAAAACGTCTGATCTCACCTTCGCACTCATTTAATTTCGAAAAGAGTCTCGACTCATAAGTCGTCGTGTAATAGGGCACTAAGCAATCCATCGAAAGAAAGACATTTTTTTAGCAAAGCTGATTCTAAAATAAAAAAAAATATTTTTTTTATCGGTTTTTTATTTTATTTTCTGATGTTGTATTTTTTATTGCATTTTATTTTATTGTATTTTTTTTCCTCAGTCAGATTCCGAAACCTTGTTTTCTGTATTCTGTAATGAGTCAAATGTCAGTTTAATTATAAAAATTAAAAGTTTTTTTAACTGGGATTTGAGCTCGATTCCTTCCTCGTACCATTCTAGCACTTTACCACTATGCCAATTTGCTGTTGAGGAAAATATAATCAAAAGTGAATATGTTGATACCATATACTTCACGTTCACGCAGAGGGAATAGTCAATAACTGTGTGCATCTAATATCTGTTCTTTATTCTTCCAAACTTCTTGAATATTCTCTGGCTGTTTTAAGAATAGCCTTTCTGTTTTTATTTGCCTTATACAAGCTCTATACAAGCTATTACCTTCCAAATTCAAAAAATTATACCTTATACAAACTAAATTGTTAATTGGGTATGAACTAAGCAGGACAACTTTCTCAAAAATGATGATAATCGAGCTGAGCTGAACGTTTTCCAAAATTGATCGTTCCTTAATGAAATATTGCAAAGTGTATTTTAAAATTCAATTTTAATAATATATATTAAATTATAAATCTATTATTAATTTTTTTTTTAATTATGTAAATGTAAATGCTTTAAATGTTGTCTGATATTGACAAAAAATATAAACTAAACTAAATTAAACTTAACATTCTTAACAATAGCCTTGTAGGGAATTATACCAGTTTGTTGTTGTAATTAACATGTTACTTGTTTTTTAAGCGAAGATAAAATGTATTTAAAAACAGGGCTTGTATCAATTTTGCTTACTTCAAACCAAAAACTCGTTTTGAAATTATAGGCACTTTGTCAATGCAGAGCTAACTCTGAGCTTAATCAGACTTAAGTTTATTCAGAAGTTGAGGATTAACTTTAACTTTCAGTTGTCGAAAATAAGTTGCTCTGAATTCAAGTTCATTAGGTTATATGAGCGAACTAAGCTGTTGGCAACATTTAGATTTAGTTGCTGCGAACGAATCGTTTTTCAAGCAACTTGGAGCAACTCAATAAATTGGTAAAGTGCCCAATTTGTACATTCGAATTCCAAGACAACTACAAGTTAACAACAAATTTAATCTTCAGTAACTCTATGCCCAATGGCATGTTAGGGCTAGTTGTACAAATGAACTCAGCGATTGACATCAGCCTAATTAGAGTAACTTACGGATTAATTAGGTAGGTACTTTGGAAACATTTTGCTCAGTGGTACCAATTTATATAAATTTTTATGAAGAGCACTTTCATCATGGGATTATAATTTATATACGACTATCTACATAATACCTATATAAAATATTTATATAAACTAAGACCTTATAGGTATAAATGCTCAACTTAAAAAATTTGTTTACATACCTACATGTTTGTATGTTGAGGTACCTAGATAATGTTTTTATTTTCACACAAACTGATATGATTATATCCATGAAATTAACTCTCTTGATCTACTTTTACTAATTTTCCTAAAGGGAACAATATAAAGCAATTTAACCTCCTTGTTAAAAGCAAAAATGATTTTTTATCTTAAAAAACCATAAAATTGAAAAATTATGATGTTCCACTGCGCACATGTCCAAACACATACTTGTACACACATTTGGCTCTTCTAAAATAAAAAAAAAGAAGAGAAAAATACGATTTAAAGAAAACGAATTGCCCTCATTATTCCTCATTTTATTTCTAAAGGAAACTTCCATATGATGCTTATGACTTATGCATTATACAAAAAGTCCTTTTCATGACCCAAAAATATAAAAAATGCTGTTTTCTCTTTCAATGAATGTTGTAAAAACTCAAAAAAGAAAAAAAACACTCATACGTTTTGTATAAACATATACAAATACATGTACATAGCATATGAACAAAATTCAAAGGTAGCCCCTTAAGGATGATGAGGGTAATTTAACCTATACCTACTTACAAAAAAAAAACAACACTTTACATTCGCATATAAGTTAAAGAAAGGAACCTACCAAAATTATGTATACATTACATATACAAGAACTTGTACATAAATAAACTCTGAAAATCGTGTAAGAACGCATGGAATTAACATTCGAAATACAAATTTTCCCAGCAATGAATTTGAATTTTCTCCGAATTTCCATTTACACCCTTCAAAAGCATCTATTAGCTCCTTGGGAATTTTAAAGAGGAACATCTCCATTCCAAAGATATACATTATACACCGAAGACTATCCTTTTCTTCATTCACTCACATTGCAAACAAATTCCTGAGACTTCATCAAACTAAGCAGAAGCATTGAAAGTTGGCAGAATTGTAGACATCTGTATCTACAACATTCAAAAAACTCACACACAACGTGTTGAATGTCGAATGGAGTGCGTAAAGTACAAATTGCGTTTACGAAACCGTATCATTTTCAATTTGCTTCGTACTTGTTTTATTGCCAAATCTTATTTAAGCCCATTTGAAAGGAGGTTTCGGTTAGATGGGACAACTCAACTATATTATGTTGGTGTGTTGGGTGTGTGTTTGACAATAATAGAGCTTGAAGTGTATCATACGGCTGTTTATGAAATCTTGCAAGTGCTTATTTCACAGGGTCGGGTATAAAAAGGTGCAATTTGTGGCGTCTCCCCTTTTCGTTAGTCATACAACTATCTATATTGAAAAAGACAATTTGAATGGAAAGAAACGCAAGAAAAGACCAATTCCATGACTTAACTAAATGCATGACGGCAAGTTTGTGCCATCCAATTCTTTCTTGTTATCTATCATCGAAGAAGTTTGATATACTACCTAAAACTTTTGTTCTGCACATATCCAAAACCTACCCTAGGCAATAAGCTATATTACCCAACGAATAAAGTGCTTAGTGTAGGTATCATTTGTAAAAAATGTGAAGGACGTTGAAAAATCTGATTGCAAAAGCTTCGTTAGTAAAACTTATTTACTTTTTTTAAATATCCAATTCTTTATTTTGCAAATCAAAGCACTTTACTTTCCTACTATTTTTTCCCTCAAACTTTACTTTTCACTTTTCTTACAACCAACTTTATTCATTAATGATTAAAAACAAATTGTGTCCACCGCCGTTCAAACATGACCTTTTATACCCATCACACAGGTTCCCGAAAAAGCTTAAAGGTTCTAGTATTTACTTCTAGAGCTATCCATAGGGGAAATTACCCTTTAAAAAGCCTTCATTTTGACAGCTAGAGCTAAAAGTTCTAAAGCTCACCAAAGCTCTCTGTTGGTTGATCTGTATCATTTATAGCCTGGAATATGGCACTTCTTCATTCGAGAGTTTCAACAGCTTATTAGCCATGACTCATTTCAATAGTCATGACCTCATGACATTCCAAAATGTTTAAAGTTTTCTGATATTTTAACAAAACTATTATTTTCATTTGATGGTGTTCACTTTGAAGTTACTTTACCGACTTTTTGACATCTCGATATCCCTTCCTCATTCAAACTTGGTGGTTTCTAAGATGGTGTACACATTGGACTGCCTGTTCCGACTTATTATGACATTCATCCAACTTCTTTTGTTCAGACAAAAACTAATGTGAGCTCAACAAACTCACTGTGATCTTGAGAATTCGTTTAAAAAAACACAAATCTGAGGTCATTGAGTGATTCATTAAATTAAAGAACGCAAGAAAAAATCCTTAAATTTTTAAGAAACTTAAAAGATCCTGCCTGACTTTGCTATTAACACTAAATTGCGACTAAACATTAGTCTCTCTTTCCGTCTCCCTGATCATTTTAGCGTGTTCCAAGCGAAAATCCTGGCAGTAAAAGAAGTTTAATCTTCGCTCAAAGTAAACGTAATAACTACATTGAATATCCGTATCTTCTCAGATAGCTAAGCTGTCCTTAAATCAATAGGCTCTATTTCTACAAACTCCGTAACTGCCCGAAACTGTCAGTCGTCTCCAATGGAGATGGCAGAACAGAGATATTCCAGGAAACTGTAAGGCCGATGAACTCGCCAGGATAGGAACTATTACACCAATATTACCTAACAACGTGAATATTGGAATACCAATCGCTACTTGTAAACTTATGCTTAAGCAAGATTCCATGATGTGACAAACAGCTGATGGACAGGTATCACTACTTGTCTGGCGACAAAACAGACCTGGCCAACACTGGATACGAAGCGATCGAAATGTTTGTTATCTCTAAGTAGATTGCACATAAGCTCCACAATAGGTGTCTTTACCGGACATTGCCTAATAGGCAAATACGCCAATAGGCGTCTTCTCAAATGACTTCTGCAGAAGCTGCATAGACAAGGAGGGGGAAGAAACTATCAAAAACCTTCTTTGCTCATGGCCTGTTCTTTCTCAAAGACGCAAAATACACTTAGGAAATTTTTTCCTCGATGATCTCAGTGATTTAAATGAAATCGACAGTCTCCATCGCTTTACTTAAACCTCCAATTGGTTTATTTAGCGAGGATTACATCGCAGTCTTTGTGGTATCACAATGGGAATATTCTGGCCTATTTGTTCCTGGCAGCCATCTTAACCTTACATAACCTTGCTATTTCTTTCTCAACTCTTATTGGGAGTGAGATAAAGTACAGATATGTACATTAGGGTGGTCCTTCAATTGGACGTAGTCTTGGATAGCCCTCATTCGATTCAAAATATTGGAAAACAATTTCCCTAGATTAAATTCAGACGAGAAAAAAATTGTAGTGGGGGCGGTCTATTTCCCCCCGTTTAGGTGGGAGGGGTAATTTTCTAGAAATTTGGACAAAAAACAGAAAAAAATTATTTAAAAAAAAACGGAACACCTACAATGCCACGCCCAGATTTTTTTAAAGCCACGACTCCATTCTATAATATGCCTTCTAAATAAAGTTTTTATTTTAAATAGTTTTTGAAAAAATAATTTTTATCTTAAGAAATAATAATTTTTTGTTTTTTAAATTTGAAAATTATTTTTTTCAAAAACTATTTGAAATAAAAACTTTATTTAGAAAGCATATTATAGAATGGAATCGTGACTTTGAGGAAAGCTAAAGTGTGGCATTGTAAGTGTTCCCGTTTTTTTTAAATAATTTTTTTCTGTTTTTGGCCAAATTTTTAGAAAATTACCCCTCCTTGAGCATTATTGTTGAAAATGTTTAAGGTTTAATTAATTTATTGATTTATTGTATTTCTATTTATTTAATCAGAAACATGTGATTGTTATAGCCATACTAATCTATTATCTTTTATTTTGCTTGAAGAAAGTTTTTTCTTATTAATGCTTCTTGTCTCATACGAGGCAATTCTAGATAAAAGTGATTCCAATTTTATGCATTGAACTGTATATCAGAGATTGGTGGAGCGGTTACCGAGTAAGACAATTGATTCAGAGGGACACGGGTTCAATTCCTGGTTCTAGCAACAAGTTTTGTTTATTTAATTTAATGTGAACTTCCTTAAGACTGTTAAAATTAACTCCACAAAGGTACAATAGGAATGAAAAAGGTCGCCTTTTTCACTCTATGGAGTTTTATGCAATGCTTATATGCATAGGTTGAATTAAAACGAAAAGCATCTATGGAGCAATAAAGAAGCGAAATTGTTAGTTGGGTGGGCTTTTGTTGGTCAAACTATAGTTTTCAATGCAGCAGATAATGACAGCTGGTTTTTGGACTCTGACGCAAGTGACCCCATGTGCTTTAGACTGGACTGGTTTCATGATTTGGAGAAGGCCTTCGACACCGTATGGCTAGAGGGTCTGTATCTAAAGCTGACCAGACTTGGCATTAGTAAACCACTGTTATATATGCTTTATGATATGCTCAATGGTAGAAAGTTTGTTGTCAAGAGTGGCAATGTAACTTCTGCCACAACCTTTAATATTAAAAATGGTCTTCAGCAGGGAGCGGTCAACTCGCCGATTCTATTCAGCATTTACACCAGCGATCTGATAAGTAGTCTAACTCAGGCAATTGCGTATGCCGATGACCTGATTGCGTACAGAACAGCTGCAAAAATCGAGGACATCAGGATTCTATTGCAGAGTGACTTCGATGAGATTCAACGATATTGTGATGACTGGAAGTTGAAAATCAACTTTCAGAAATCAGAAACTATCTTGTTTAGGACTCCGTTGCGTGGAGCCACAAGGGATACGAGAAAGAACTGGCGCAATCTGGTGATCGCAGGGCCAAATGGACATCCACTGGCGAGTAAAAGTGTAGTAAAGTACCTTGGCATCTGGATGGATCAGTATTTGTATTTCGACAGACATATAAATGCTGCTCTGGCCAGGGCTAGGGGAGCCTTTGCCCTGACGAAACGGTTGTTTTATAGCAGCCGGCTTGACAGCAGGGTGAAGGTGATTTGCTACATGGCCCTTATCCGGCCGATGATTGCCTATGGATGCCCGGTTTGGTTCAACGTTGCCCCATCTCAAATGGAAAAGATTCGGGTGTTTGAGAGGCAGTGTCTTCGACGCTGCCTTGGATTGCACAGAACACCAGAGTCGGAGTACAAACACTACTATTCCAACCTGGCTCTATACAACGGGGCCAACATAAACAGGATAGATAATTTCATGCTGAAGCTTATTCGAGGTCACATTGCAAGAGCGATGTCCTCGTCTAACAGCTTAATTTTCGGGGCTTATTACCCCAACAACGAACACTACGAGAGTGTGCGTCTAAGCGGCTTTATTCCGCCCGATGCATTCCTCCACCTAGACAGTCGAGGGTTGATCCAGGATAGAGCGGCGGTTCCGCTAATCTACCACGTCTGCCGGAGAACTGTAGATCGGCGGCTCCTGTACAGTCGGGACATCCTCGCACAAGACGGAGCTGAGCACCTTCGGTTCAGTAGGACTGTGTCCGAACGGGACCGAAGAGATAGGGTAAAGCAGGAGAACCAGTTCTGGTGGTTGAAAAACGAAGATGAAGTTCCTTCAGATATTTAATAGTTGACCTTGCTATTTTCTTTTGTATGGCCGACTTGCATAGGTTCAGGTAGTTAGTTTTAAGTAGGGACAGTCAGGGTGGCACAAAAAAAAAAAAAAAAAAAAAAATATAAAACCGGAAAATGCTTGCTGTGGCTGTTCTAGTTTGTAAGTAGTCTGTAAGTAGCTTATAAGTAGGTTGTAACTAGTTTATAATTAGTTGTAAATAGTTTTAAGTAGCTTTAAGTAGTTTTAATTTGTTTTAATTAGTTTTAATTTAGTTTTATGTAGTTTGTAAGTATTATATAAAACCAAAAAAATAAAGACAATGATACCGAGTTTTTTGTAAATTCTTCTCGGTAAAAAATAAAACCGACCTGGATTTAGTATTAAGATAGTTCTTAGGCCGAAAGGCATTAGCATTAAGTTATTATAGTTTAACTTAGAGCGTCCGACTGGGGCCAGTAAGTTAGTTTTAAGATATTGATAAGTAGGCTAGTTTTTATGAATTTTTGTCTAGCTTTAAGATAGTTTTAAGAAAATTGAAAAATAAAAATGAATTTAAATAAAAAAAAAAAAAAAAAAAAAACTGGTTTCATGATTATCAGAGCTTTCAGGAAACCAACGTTGATCAGAGTTGGTAATGGGGATATAATCAAGGCCATGGGTAAAGGCAACGTTGAGGTTGAAGCGTTTGATGATAAATTGTGGTTAAAGAAACAAAATTTCAAATATTCTTTACGTTCCAGACATTAAACTCAACCTTTTTTCAACTAAGTCCAGAAGTCTAGAAAAAGGTTTTCATATGAAAGCTTATAAGAATAAATGTGAACAGCGATTGAAAGATAAGATTGTTGCAATTGCGCGTCTAGAACCATACAATCTTTTCAAATTAGTTTTTCGTGTAATTTTTGCATTGGCAAGTGGTGTGGCAAATATGGTCCTTTCATTGGAAACGTGGCATCAACGTATGTGTCAGAATGGTAATGTCAAACACGTGTTGAACCATCACGGCATAAAATACTTGGACAGTAAAGATTTTTTTCGCGAAGCCTGTGTCTATGGCAAACATCACAGAATGCCTTTAGCGCTAGCTTAAACAGAGCCATAGCTCGGGGGAATTTGATCCACACGGATTTATGCGGTCCGATGCAGGAAATGTCTTATGGTGGTGCTAGGTACATGCTGCTTTTTCGCGATGACTACTCCAATCATAGAATAGTTTACTGTTTGAAATCAAAATCAGATGTTCCTGATTTCATTTTTCAATTTATTGACCAAGTGCGCATTGATACTGGACTTCAGGTGAAAACTTTGCGTTCCGGTTCCAAGAATGGTCTGGAATATGTGAATAAAGAAGTTCAGACTATCTTACAATCACGAGGCATTCGACATCAAAGGAGCGTTCCATATACATCGGAACACAATGGAAGGGCTGAGCGTGACATGCGAACAATGTTTGAGGCAGCTAGATTGATGCTTCATGTCAGAGATTTGACAAGATCTCTGATATAACACATTTAAAAATTTTCAGTGTCGATGCGTATGTTTACATACCTACGGAGAAGAGGTGAAAGATGCAGTTTAAGGCAATAAAAGGCATTTTTGTTGGATACGAAGAGGATACCAAGGGCTTTCGAGTATGGTTGCCTTCAATCAAGAAGGTTGAGGTATCACAAGACGTTGTTTTTAAGGAGCCTAGATCTGGTGAAAAGGTGTTAAGACTGCAAGGAGATAAGGGTCTCAGTTCAGATGAGGTTGAGAAGAAGGAACCTGAAGAACACGAAGAGTCAGTTATAAATTCCCAAATTTCCAGCAAACTGCTGAAGGATGAGGAACTGACACAGAATGACCCTGATGCCGAATGTACCTCTCGTCATCTTCGATCGAAAACTATAGTGATGTCAGCATTGCATGAAGGTTTTGCATATTTAGCATGTCTGGATGAACCATCTTCTTTTGAAGAAGCTGAAAACTGCAGTTATCAAAAGCAGTGGAAGTGTGCAAAGGATGACGAAATGGCTTCGCTGATCCAAAATTGTATATGGGGTATGGTTAAATTGCCACCACAAAAAAGGACAAAAACAAACAAATGGGTCTACAAAGTTAAGCGTACGGCTGAAGGTAACGTAAATAAATTCAAGGTGCGTTTGGTGGCAAGGGGTTTCACTCAGCAATACGGGACCGATGAAACTTTTAGTCCTGTCGTTAAGTTTACGTCGATTTGGATGATAATTGCTATCTGTGCTGCGGATGGTTTGAAGTTTGGTGGAGTTTGACGTCAAAATCGCTTTTTTTATGGAGAGCTATCTGAGAACATTTCCATGTGCCAGCCTGAAGGTATGATGATGGCACTGACAACGTCTGCAAATTATATATCGGGTTGTTTAATAAGAGCGCTACAAAAGTTTTTTTAAATAAAACAAAAACGGTTTAGGATATCAATGAAATTCTTTATTATTGTGAAAGTACGTTCGATGCCATTATGTATGGAATTCGATTTCTTTTGCATGGCCACCACGGGCACGCTTGCAGAAGTCCAGACGCTCAACCCAATTTTCGACGGTTTTCAAACATAAATCGGCCGATACTGCTGCAATTTCACGTTCGATATTCGTACGAAGCTCATCAATCGTAGCTGGCTTGTTGGCATAGACAATAGACTTGACGTAGCCCCACAGGAAATAGTCTAACATGTCCTCCAAGTCCATATCATTCAATTGGGGCCAAAAATATTCGGTTATCATTGAACGGTAGTAATCCCCATTCACAATAACGTGCCGGTCTTGATCATCACGGAAGAAGTACGGCCCAATGACGCCGCCGGCCCATAAACCACACCGAACCGTAATTTTTTCAGGATGCAATGATGACTCATAGAGTACCTGTGGATTGCTGCCTGACCAATACCGCATATTTTGTTTATTGACGAAGCCATTCAGCCAGAAATGAGCCTCATCACTGAAGATGATTTTCGATGAAAATCCGAATCATTTTCAAGTTGTTGCTCAGCCCAATTCACGAGCATACGACGCTTCTGGTGGTCAAGCAGCTTCAGTTCTTGCGTCAATCTTGTAAGGATGTAGGCCAAGATCTTTTCGCAAAATTCGCCACAACGACATCACAGAGATGTCCAACGCTTGAGAACGACGTGTGAGAGACACATTTGGGCTTTCTGCAACTGAAGCTTCAGCGGCAGCAATATTCTCGACACTACGGGCACTTCTTTGTTTCACTGGCACAGGAAAATTTTGAACTGTGCCTGTGGATTCAAATTTTTCCACTAGACGTTCAATTATTGATCTGCTAGGACGATTATGACCATAAATTGGACTTAGCGCTCTTAACGTTGAGGCCACTGACTTCGAATTTCGGTAGTAAATTTTAATAATTTTGACTCGTTGTTTGCTCGTATATCTTTTTATCATGAAATGACAAACCTTATTGAAGAGAAATGTCAAAAGAGCGACAAGAAATATGGCGTCGTTTGCTGTCCTTGTTGCTCTGCTTTTGTAGCGTCCCTTTTGAAAAGCCCTTTATTTAATAATTTTGAGTCTTCGTTAATTGGACTAAAAATGGTATTCTTGATTTTTAATTTACTGCCTATACCTAACGATACTATCAAGAGTATTTCTGTCCAAAAAGTATGGTATCGTTTGGTAACGTCTCGGTATCATTTCGGATGCTATCGAGTTGGTTTCGTCTCTCGGTATCTTTTCAGTTTTCGATACCGATGCCAAACTGTACCGGGACTTTTCTAATATCGTGGCCAGCCTTAATGAAAATGTACAACTTGTTTTAATTAATTGCTGTATAGTAAAAATAACCAATTACTAAATTTTTTGAAATCTCTTTCTTTTTTGACGTTGTTGATAGTAGGTATGGTCTAAAGTGAATATCTAGTAAGTTGTTTTTGAGTATCACTAAACTTTTATATCTATGTGTTTCCTCCTTTTTGGAAGAAAACATTGATACGACCCTGTATAATATTTGCCGCCCCATGCCTTTCCCAGAAATACCAACATGAAATATTTAGATATTCCGATTAGGAGGTAATGCCAGAGCAGGTCCTAAAAACCTTCTGCGAATCTTCTGTTCATTCACCATTTACACAACCACCCACTCCTCGCCTCGCACCGAAAGTCCTTTTCTTCGCTTTTCCATACAATTTTTGTCATGTCACAGGGAATAAATTTGACTGCGAATACGTTTATGCTCGCAACGGGACCATTGCATGGCTATTTTTATGTTAATTGAAACAATTTTCGGATGGAAACAAATTGATTTCCATAACAAAAAATAATTTATTTTATATAATAAAACGGAACACAGAAGTCGTAAAGTAATGGAATTTTAAAATTTTCTACAAAAAAAATGTACAAGTATACCTATAACCTACATACATATATACCAATTGGAAAAATAAAATAAAAGTAAATAACAAAAAAAAAAAAAAAAAGGAATCGAACAAAATTTTCAATTTCATGAAATTTGTTTTCTTTGTCGGATCTCGAAAGGTGATGATGATGCTGATGGCATGACTACTTCGCCATCATTGAAAAGTCAAATTACTTTTGGTGCAAAAGGTGTAAGTTGGGGTCGCTTGTGACTTTTGGAATGTGTAGGTACGCTGTACGAGTATCGATGTCGATAATGATATCGATGGCTGAATATTTTTATGATAATTGGAATGGAAGGATGCTGTGTAAGGAGTTGCTTGTCATTTGAGTTAGAAGAAGAAAAGGCAGATACAAATATTCTACGGCGGGGTTTCAATTGCTTGTAAATGGTTTTTTGTTTTGTTTTTTTCTTTTATTTTAGTTCGCTGAAATTTTTAAATGAAGTCGAAAATTATCGAAGAAGCATCCCTGCAGTTATATAAATAAGGAATTTTTAATTTGCCTATGTTTCGATGGAAAGAAAACTCGGATAATGAGATTTTGTGAAGAATTTTTAAATATACTTAGAAGTCGATCCGAATTCCTGGAGACAGCTTTCTTATAAATTCGTGACTAAATTATGAAAGGGGGTGCATTAGTTGGTAATGGCGGCTTAATTTTGACATTTAACAAATATTTAAATATAGTTCCATGTTTTGAAATTGGTTATACTCTGGCTGCCTTAAATGTATATAGAACTAAGAACATTTTTTTTAATATCTGTTGGAGTTGGCAGGAGAACCTCTGGGTCAAGTCTAGATAAAGGTTAACAAAAGAAGTTCATTTTGTTTGATAGTTTGGCATATTTATAACAGAGTTGTAAAGTACTTAAGTATATTTGTGCTTAAGTACTTTGGAAGAACCCAGTACCTTCTACTTGTACTTAAAAATAACAATTATGTACTTGGTACTTAAAAAAACACCAATTACAAGAACTTTTTCAAGTACTTTGTTCATGTACTTGGTACTTTAATACTGCCCAGTATGCATTTTTAAGTACAAGTCCATTTTAAGTACTTTTCAAGTTCAATTCGTTGCGTATTCTGTTGGAGCTATCGAATAATGACGACCATTGCGAAACCTAAGTGAGATGACTCCATGACAACGAGAAGCCATCAGCCGCCGTGAACTGTATTTTTTGAGATAAATAGTCATTATTCAATGGCTCAACCAGACTACTCAACGAATTGTACTTAAAAGGTACTTCAAATTAACTTGGACTTGAAAAGTACTTGAAAAGAGACTGTATTTAAAAAGTACTTGAAATGGACGTGTACTTGAAATGAACTTGTACTTGAATAGTACTTGAAATAGTACTGGGCAGTATTAAAGTACCAAGTACATGTACTTGGAACATAGTACATAATATTGAGAAAATACGTGTAATTGGTGTTTTTTAAGTTCCAAGTACTTGATACTTGTTGTTTTCAAGTACAAGTACAAGGTAATGGGTACTTGAAAGTTTAGAGGTCTGATTCAAATAGTATTTTGATAATTAATTTTTTTTTTTTTCAAATCAACTGTAAGGCAACGATACTAATAATTTTTTCTTTCTATTTAAGGCTCCGCTACACGACCAATGGCGACATCACCGGCTATAGGATCATTACCAAGATTTCTATCACGAGGCCATACGTATCGAGCGGTTGTAGGCGATACGTTAGTACTGCCCTGTCAGGTGGAAAATTTAGGTAAGTACCTAAATTAATTATTTTTAAAATTTTTATATTAATAAAAACAAAATTTTACAATGTAAGTTTATGTGAAAAACTACTTTACAAGTACTGAAAAAAGAAGACTTCAAAATTGAGTTAAAACTAATTTGTATTAATATTTAACTGAATCAGCTTTCGGGTTGTATAGAATGAGATTCGTTTTGTATTGATATACAGTTAACATGGTAAGAATACTTATTCTCATTGCTGGCCTTAATCTATCACCGAAAATGCCCTTTTTGAACACATACATTTTGACGACCTTATAGATAAGAAAAGTAAGAGGAGGGATGGGAATGGAATGCCTCCTTAAACCATCTTGAGCTATGAATGAAGTTTAAGATGTTTTCTTACTGGCAAAAATTGGAAATTGGAGTCGACTAGTTCGTCGAAAATATATTTTCCGATGTCTGCTTTTCTATAGTTTCAACTACGATGGGGTTGCTTACAAAGGAAGTAAAATTAGCCCTTTGCATAAGTCAGATGTGCTGATGCTGCTCAAAAGGTTTCCCATTGAGTTTTTATCCGTTAGGATTTCAGCAAAGAGGAACAGTTGAGGCTTCCTTAGCTGGAGTTTGTAGTCAGTTTCCTTCTTTTCAAATATCTGGCCATATAAAGGGTGATTTTTTAAGAGGCTTAGAACTTAAAAAAAAAAAAACACAAAAAATTCGAAAAAATGAATGAAATATTTATTTGAATCGATAGTTTGAACCTTGCAATTTAATGTTTAAAGATAATTTCATGCAAATGTTGACCGCGGCTGCGTCTCAGGTAGCCCATCCGCTGAGTCCAATTTTGGCATACTCTTTCACACATATCGGCCGGTATCTCACGAATGAATGCATGGATGTTGGCTTCCAGTGCGTCAATCGAAGCGGGCTTGTCCCTTTAGACATTAGCCTTGACATACCCCCACAAAAAATAATCTAATGGTGTCAAATCGCACGATCAAGGCGGCCAATTGACCGGCCCGAAACTTGAAATTAACTGTTCACCAAACTCGCCTCGCAATTGCGCCATTGTTTCGCGTGCTGTGTGGCATGTGGCACCGTCTTGTTGAAACCACATATCATGCAAGTCAAGAACTTCCATTTCGGGCAAAAAAAAGTTTGTTATCATCGCTCGGTAGCGTTCACCATTGACAGTAACGCTGCGATTCGCATCATCTTTGAAGAAATATGGCCCAATAATGCTGCCGGCCCATAAACCGCACCAAACAGTGGCTTTTTCGGGATGCATTGGTAGCTGTTGCAATGCTTCTGGCTGATCTTCACTCCAAATGCGGCACTTATGCTTATTTACGTACCCATTCAACCAAAAATGAGCCTCATCGCTGAACACAATTTTTCGATAAAAAGCGGATCCTCGGCCAGCTTTCCAAGAGCCCATTCACCAAAAATTCGGCGTTGTGGTAGGTCGGCTGGCTTTATAGTTCTTGCACCAGCTGTATCTTAAAAGGCTTTACGCCCAAATCCTTCCGCAAAATTTTCCACGTAGTGCTGTAACAAAGGCCTAACTGCTGGGAACGGCGCCGAATCGACATTTCGCGGTCTTCTGTCACACTAGCTGATACGGCCGCAATATTTTCTTCACTACGCACAGTACGTAAACGTGTTGGTGGTTTAATGTCCAACAAAGTAAATTTGGTGCGAAATTTGGTCACAATCTTCCAAATAGACTGCTCAGAAGGTCGAGAATGCCAACCATAAAATGGAAGCAGCGCGCGATGAACATTTCGAACCGAGCACGAATTTTGATAGTAAAATTCAATAATTTGCAAGCGTTGTTCATTTGTAAGACGATCCATGGTTAAATTGCAAACCAAACTGAAGCTGTTTGACAGTGACACAAGGTACTTAACACACGTCAGCTGTCAAAACCAAACCAGCTAAGAAATCACCCGTTATATTCCTCGAAATAAGGAAGTATCAATAATTATTGTTGATCATTTGTGCTCGTGGCTTTGACGAAAATCAGGAAAATTCTTCTTGTTCTTGCTCTGATGGTACAGCATATAAGCATTTATAGGAACGGAGAAGAGAAGCAACACATTTGGATAATTTTTCTGTTCTTTCTTTCCCATCTATATAATGTCACAATTACGATGTTGAGGAGGGCCATTATATTTTTTGATGAGAAGGGTACAAAACCTAGAATGCTAAAATTCCTGGTTACAAAAGAGAGAATCCCAAAAGCCATAATAGCGTTATGGTTTATGGATAAAGGATAAATGGACAAAATCTTGAATAGCTCAAATCCCAAATGCCAAAATCCCTAGATTTTGGATTTTGGGATTTTTCTCAATCGGAATTTTGTCCATTCGGGATTTTGGCATTTGCGATTTTGGACATTTTGTAATATTTCTTTTGTTTTGTTACGAACCCATATTTCATATATTTCAATTTGTTGTTAGATTGAACCACCAAGAGCTTATTCCAGTTGTTTAGGAGAAATTTTGTCAATCAGTTTTCCAGTTTTTGAGGAAGTAATTATTGACAAAATTGTTGATGAAAATGTTTAAGAACACAATTAGTTCTATTGTGAAAACCTACTTAGGAGGAAGTTGGGTGCCAAATCTGGTCCAATTCCTTTTTTTTGGAAGTGGATCTCTCACAGGTTTGGGGTTACTTAAAAGTGCGAATCCATTTAGGAGTAAAAACATTGCCAACAGTTCTCGCAAGTAAAACTCATAAGCAGACATAGGGCCCTATTACGATTGTCAATTATCAAATTGATAATTGATGAACTCTGCTGCGAATCACAAGAAATTAAATATTGATGAATAGTTGATCAGCTTCTTGGAAATTGAGTTTAATAATCAAAATTTCGAGGTTTATCAATTATCAATTTGATAATTGGCAATCATAATAGGGGTGATAATTACAACATAAGCTCACAGAAGGGTAGACAGCTATCCGACAGTCACTTTCGAGGATAGTTTTATGAAGGTGCCTACTTTCAATAATGGAAAACACAGCTTTACATTCATCCATACCACTTGACTTTCAATTTCTGCCAAAATTGATCCTTGATCCGTGATCCTTTCCTTTACCCCCCCTCCCCCCACTTGAGAAATCTTCCCTCCACCAGGCCCATAGAAGCATGTAGCCCCTGTCAAATGCTGAAACATGGATTTGATAGGTCAATGGTTAGTGTATATGTTAGTCAGTATTACTGAATAAGTCGAAGGGGATGACCCGTTTTTCAAGACGATTTTATTGATCTTAGAAAAAGGTGGCCCCATCAACTCACTGACGATCGTGTTAACCCTAGGAGCGGCAATTGATGGTATGTAGGTAAGGTGTCTATTTTCTGTTTGTTGCTGATCCTACAATAAACATGAGCAACGTATATATATATGTTCGTTCGTTCAATCATTTTCTGCATAGACCCTTTGTATGCCTTTTTACTGTTGTCGGAGAGGTTTCTAATTTCGTGGCCGGGTGGTTGATAAAACTTTGGGATTATTAAGCCATTTGGTAGCTTTAATTGATTCGAACAGGTTTCTTCTGGGAATGGCTGAGAGTTCCTCTAAGTCGTTAAGGAAGTGTCAACCTAGGAGTATGTTTCTCAGATTATAATGGGCAGGGCAGTGATACAGGAAGTGGGGAATGGAGGAGTATCCTCATGTGTCTCCTTATCAGCATATCCTCTGCATAACTACCTGACCAGAATAGAGTGTTGCAACTGGAGCTGCAGCTGCAACTGGAATAGTTGTCAAAAAATTCTTCTTTTTTTACTCGCCCACAATGTGCTGTACAGCTTTCTGATATTTTGGGTATTTGAAGTCAGCTGTGCGAATTTAGTTCCACACAAAAACTGAAAATAAAACAAAAATAAAAGTGGATAATGATGAAATGGAAGCTTAAATTACTTTACTTTATCAGAGATTAAAAAGAGTTTGAAGTTCTCTTCAAACCCCATGTAAAGACTTTGGTTGCGCTCACAATTTTGAAACGTCGAAAAAGCTGCATGCAAGAGTTAAAAGTTAGCCAACTTGTCTAGCTGCGTATGCAACTGTGTCTGCAGCTGCGTCGCGTTCTGTTCATATCTATGGATTTGTGTGTATTCAACATTTTAACAGCTATTCCAGTTGCAGCTCCGTCACCATTCTGTTCAGACAGTAAGTCTTACCTGCTGAGTATCATCTTTTCTTAACTACTTCAGTAGTTAAGCTCACAAAGAGTGATAGAAACTTTTAACTCAGTTGCATGATGTTGTCAATATTTTATTTGTTGAAACTATGTCATAGCTTTCTAGTAATAGCACCAGTATAAGGCGAGCTCCATCACTCTTTGCTCTGTATTGCCTGTTGAAGGTTATAGGGTGAGACCCGAACTGTTGTTTCTGCCTAATTAAGATCAAATGCTGATCCTTATCTTACCAGCTTGTCAGCGCTTTCATTACCTGGGAAACCATTGTGACCAGAAATACAAATAAAAATTGTGTTGTGGTACGAACCAGTAACCCTTAGCCCAAGTTACAAGCTTCTATTTGATTTTAATGGCAGAAGTCACTTATATTGCCACTTAAAAAGGTAATTTCAGCTTTTGGTATTTCCATCATTGAGACTTGACTAGCAGCCTTCGGTTCTGCCAAGACTTCAGCTTGACTGCAATAATCAGGAAGTCTGAAAAAACCCTGTGTCAAAACCTGCGTCTATCTTGGAACGGTCGATATATAAAGGTGGTCGTGAACGGCTTGTGAAAGTTCAAACGGAGTGCAATAAGGTCACTGCATACCTTATTTATTGTATGTTTCTGTAGAATCTGCGTATTACTGATGGCACTGTGTCTGCATTTACTAGTTTGGCCAAGCCAAAGTGCGCTATTGGCTGCCAATTCTTGTTTAAATAAATGCAGTGGTCTTAGATTCAATATAATTTTAAGCCTCTCCATGGATTTGGACCGCATTGCCTCAGTAATTACATTTAATTTTTTGTACCTTGATCATGCTTCAAAGAGGCATATTAACTTTGTCCAATGCACTCCATCAGACTACGTTACCGTATGTTAGTACACGTCTTATTGTGGCCACTGATAATTGTGCTTAGCCACCCAGCTACCATGTTGTGTTTGAACAGAAGCTAAATTATGACGCAATATGTGCTTCTGTTTAAAAACTTGTTTATCAGCGATTCACAGCGACTTCACCAATAGGGTAATGATAATTGTGTGATCAAGTCGATGGATTTTATATTATGAAATGCCTCTTCAATTCAATTGCATAAAAAGCTATAGGTAATAATTCTATACTCAATGCTGACAAAGAGTAAGGTGGATTTACAGCTCCGTTTGGATCGAAAACCAGCCTAACAGGTACTTAAAAAGTTGTAGATTGTAAGATATTTTTGAACCTGCTTCGGAATAATTATTTCAAATACTTTTGAAAGAAAGGGAGAATAGCATTCGACCGAAATTCTGTAGCAATACCTGTTTGCTTTTTTGGTATGGGGAAACCCTTGGCCTTATTCTATTCTAAAGGAAAATCGGAGGTAGTCAATATCCTTTTAAAAATGCGGGTTATTTAACACAGTATATATGGAAGCAATAGTTTCACAAACTTAGGGTCCATTAGGTCCAGGCCAGTAGTATTTGATTTAATCGGTATTATTGCCTCTACAATGTCTTCCTCTTGTATTTTTATAAAACTCAGAGATGTAAAAAGCAGTAGGTTCCTCTTTGGTAAAGGAATGAATGGGTGGAGCAACGTTTAAGTGTGATAGCATGGAGGTAAACTATTTGTTTACCAATATCAATTTCTCTCTATTTTTTTTTTTTTTTTTTTTATCCGATGGAAATCTTCAAAAGACACTCGGTAAGAATCAGTACCAAGTAGTGTGGGACTCTTACCGCACTAAAACCACCGGTGAATCAGGACCAATCTATGCAAGATCGACAAATGATTTTTCTTTCTTAATTAATCAGTCGCATTGTGGGAAGTTTAAGTTATAACACTTTCCCAAAGCTTTTAGACCATCAGCTCATGAGGCTTGGTTCTTCTTAATCTCCGAACATTGTCTCGTACACTTAAGACGGTCTCCATTTCGGAGTTGGTATGACTTTGCAGTCGCTGATTGTGTGATACAGCGTGTTTTTAACCACTTCAGGATGTAGATCGCTATTTCTTATATACCAAGGGGCATTTATTATTCCGTGAAGGACCTTGCTTTGGAATTTTTGGATGGGTTCAGCATTTGTTTTCTTTGTACAGCCCCATAGTTGGATGCCATATGTCCAAACGGGCTTCAGTACTTGCTTATAACGGGTGATTTTTTAGCTGGTTTGGTTTTGGCAACACTGGTTTTGACAGCTGACGTGTGTTTAGTACCTTGTGTCACTGTCAAACAGCTTCAGTTTGGTTTGCAATTTAACCATGGATCGTCTTACAAATGAACAACGCTTGCAAATTATTGAATTTTACTATCAAAATTCGTGCTCGGTTCGAAATGTTCATCGCACGCTGCTTCCATTTTATGGTCGGCATTCTCGACCTTCTGAGCAGTCTATTCGGTAGATTGTGACCAAATTTCGCACCAAATTTACTTTGTTGGACATTAAACCACCAACACGTTTACGTACTGTGCGTAGTGAAGAAAATATTGCGGCCGTATCAGCTAGTGTGACAGAAGACCGCGAAATGTCGATTCGGCGCCGTTCCCAGCAGTTAGGCCTTTGTTACAGCACTACGTGGAAAATTTTGCGGAAGGATTTGGGCGTAAAGCCTTTTAAGATACAGCTGGTGCAAGAACTAAAGCCAGCTGGCCTACCACAACGCCGAATTTTTGGTGAATGGGCTCTTGGAAAGCTGGCCGAGGATCCGCTTTTTTATCGAAAAATTGTGTTCAGCGATGAGGCTCATTTTTGGTTGAATGGGTACGTAAATAAGCATAATTGCCGCATTTGGAGTGAAAATCAGCCAGAAGCATTGCAACAGCTACCAATGCATCCCGAAAGGCCACTGTTTGGTGCGGTTTATGGGCCGGCGGCATTATTGGGCCATATGTCTTCAAAGATGATGCGAATCGCAGCGTTACTGTCAATGGTGAACGCTACCGAGCGATGATAACAAACTTTTTTTTGCCCGAAATGGAAGTTCTTGACTTGCATGATATGTGGTTTCAACAAGACGGTGCCACATGCCACACAGCACGCGAAACAATGGCGCAATTGCGAGGCGAGTTTGGTGAACAGTTAATTTCACGTTTCGGGCCGGTCAATTGGCCGCCTAGATCGTGCGATTTGACACCATTAGATTATTTTTTGTGGGGGTATGTCAAGGCTAATGTCTATAGGGACAAGCCCGCTTCGATTGACGCACTGGAAGCCAACATCCATGCATTCATTCGTGAGATACCGGCCGATATGTGTGAAAGAGTATGCCAAAATTGGACTCAGCGGATGGGCTACCTGAGACGCAGCCGCGGTCAACATTTGCATGAAATTATCTTCAAACATTAAATTGCAAGGTTCAAACTATCGATTCAAATAAATATTTCATTCATTTTTTCGAATTTTTTGTGTTTTTTTTTTAAAGTTCTAAACCTCTTAAAAAATCACCCGTTATTTGATTTAATCGGTATTATTGCCTCTACAATGTCTTCCTCTTGTATTTTTATAAAACTCAGAAAGCTGTTAAAAGCAGTAGGTTCCTCTTTGGTAAAGGAATGAATGGGTGGAGCAACGTTTAAGTGTGATAGCATGGAGGTAAACTATTTGTTGAGAGCATCAACATAGATGTCGGCAACTGGCTTTTAAGATTGTTTACCAATATCGATTTCTCTATATTTAAGATAACATTTGGCTTGCTCTTCTAATTCGCTTTGTACCATTTTTTTTTGTTCCAACTTCAGTTTGGAGATACTCCCAAAGTATTGAAAGTTTGCTTTTCTCTACAATCGTGCACTTGATGAGGGAGTAACCATTGGCGGATACAAGGGGGGGGGTCATGGGGGTCATTCTGCCAGAAAAACAATAAAAGTTTTCATTTCTAGAATAATTCAGAACTCTACATTTTGTTTTACCGTAAAAATAATTTGAAATTGATGATTTTGTGAACATTTCTGACACCGTACACCGAATCACATTACAAATTCCATGGCATCCCGTATGTCTACTCTTCAAAAGGTTACTGGTCATAAAAGGCCAGGTAGTAACAGTAGATCATGTTTCAGGCATAAAATTTTCAAAAAGTAATACTGAACCATGAAAAAACTTTGAAAATTCATTTTAAAAAATGTATGTCACCAATGAATCTAGGAGACCTTTAATAACAAATTAGTGACCTTTGATATGAAATATTTGTTTTTAAGATAACCTTAATAAGGTACCTAAAAATTTTCTTCAGTGACCTGCAATGACTTAAAAAAAAGCTTTAAAATCCCATTAAAACAAATCCGCAACCAATTAATATAGCTAGATGACCTTTTATCAGCAGTCTTTTGAATTGGTCACAAATTACAAAACCGTGCGAATGAAAAACTCGCATTCGAGATCTTGCAAACAAAAGTAATACTAATTATGTGACCAACTCAGTTTTGAGTAGGTATTCGAGATTTCAATTTTCGAGATTTTGGTTGACATTGGCAAGATTGTAAGGTGAGAATGCTATGTTTTATTTTTATACTTAGTGTGAGATATCATTTTTCAAGATCTATAAATACTGCAGTTTCGATATTTTAGATTTTGGTATCTTGCAATTTCTCACAGTGAAGTGCGAAAAATTGGGCGGTACTTGGAAAAACTCTTACAGCTGATTCAAAAATTTCTAAGTCCAACTCAACAAATTTATAAAATTAAACTTTTTGGACTTTTTACTGATCACATACATTCTTTGCAAATATTCTAAATGACATATCGCTTGCTTAATCTCAAAATCAAGGTCTAGCCACCATTAGGCAACTAAGTTGTAAATTGCAATTAATTTTTAGTTTCTAGCACTATGAAGTAACTTTAAACATTGAGCAACTCGGAGACATGAGTGGTAGCAAGCCTTTTTTTATGGAAAAACTACCTCAATTTACTTCGTTTTCCCAAGACTGTAATTGCTTACGCTTTCCCACTAACTTGGGTGCACCATTTTGGGAATACAAAGATTTTTGTTTTGTAATTTTGACGTTTCATGAATTTGTTTTGTTCGGAGGATGTCATTAAGGAAATTGGTACGTATAACAAAAGTAGCTTCTAGTCGCCAGGCAAAAGATCAAAATAGATCTCGTAGAGTAAATACGATCTTATTGTAAAGAGTTAAGATTTTATTAAACTTTTCCTAGACAATATTTTTAGTATCTAGTGACATGATGGTTCTGGCTTCAATTCCTTAATTAATTAATTTATTTTTTCAAAAAATATTTGCAATGGAAATAAAATGTACGACTATATTGCGGCTACTTGCTCTGATGTTCAAGTTGCTTGTAATTAAGAACTTTTAAAATATGCCAGTAAGTACATATATAAAAAAATTAAAAATATATAAAATGAGGGCATTTAAATTGTTCTTTTAATTGTTTGACAACTTTTCAAACAGCTTAAGGCTTAAAACCAATTTGATAATTTGAAGAAATATGAATATAAGCACAAAAAAAACCTTGTAGCGATTTTCTTAAAAAGCTATTTTTTATATTAAATTAAATAATAATTAATTTTAAAATACATTTATAAACTAGTTTCAAAACAATTCACCAACGCGTTCTTGAAATATTGAATTTAAAAAAAAAATAATATCTTCTTAAAAGGCCAACATTTATTTTTTATTTTGATATACAATTTTATTGAGATTTTTATGGACCTTTTGCATGCAAATTTTGATTGAAATTCTTTGAACAAATCGAAGTTCAAAAAGCCTTAAATGGCAGGTACCGTTATTTACAGTTTTTCGGATTTTTTTCCAGAATGTTCACATTACCTTCAGTAATCCACTGGATTTATTAAATTTGTTGAAACCGTTTTTCAGATAAGTAAGCTTTTTCTTAATGGTATTTTGTTGGTATAATTTTAGAAGGTAAGAAATATACCCTCCGAAGTATTGAAAAAAATAATTTAAAAATTTGAAGAAAATCGGTTCAGTGGTTTAGGCTGTAGGCCAAGGAATAGACAGACAGACAACCAGACAGAATTGTGCCACCCACTTTGCTCGAATACAAAACTTGCTATATATCGTAAGTAAAAATTTTTTTTGGGTGCAATACTTTACTGAAGTTTTAAGAAACGTGAATCCCCCCTGGGGCAAAGTCTGGATCCGCCCTTGGGAGTAACAAGGTGGTTTTATAAGACAATTTTTGCTATTATCTTGGCAACTTAGGCATAGAAATTTGCAAATTCGCAAAATGCATAAGGCTTCGTTTCTTCAGATACTTTACGATCATTCATTTGGTCCACTTTTCAGGGAATCACTCGGAATCACAAGCTCTCTCTATGTATGAACTCAGAAGTTCGTTAGCTATTGTTGGTGCTGCTTGTAATATATAAATATCGCCGAGTACTGCTATACAAGGCCATAAAGTAACCATTTATTTTTAACCATGAACCCGTGTTTAATTTTCGCCATCAACTATACCTACCAAGATGGATTCAAGCTAATAAAGCCATAATTTTAAAGATACATATATTTGTATACATAACATTCTTTAACTTTTGCTTTTTTACAAACATAAATTTTTTTTTCATATTTATGACTTTAACATAAGACCATAAATAACCATCCCTCGTCCCTCCTCCATTGCTCATTTAATATATTTTATTGCTTCTTTGAATCCTGTTGGCAAGAAAAAAATTTATAACACAAAAAATACGCGATACATTATTATTGCCATCGCCTTCGCCACTCGTATCTTTCCATGTCCAACCAAACACAAAAATGGCAGCCTAATATAAAACAAAATGTACAATAAACCTTAAAATCGTAAAAATAAAATAATGTTATGCTGAAAAATTAGTTAATTAAAAAACACTCAACTCACATGAAATAATTTTCTGTATTTTTTTTTTTTTTTCAAAAACATCGTATATTATGGTGGTACATTTTCAAAACGTGATTCTGTTCTAAATTGCCACATCCTTTTGCACATTGGTGCTGGATGGAGAGCTGGTTGGTGATGGTGATGGTAGTGGCCGGTCTGCATCAAACTTGGCACGACGACGTGGACATTATACACGTATTTCATTTTGTATACAGTTATTTGTATACTTTGGCACAAACATCAGGTGAGAATGTAGTACTCCAATTGCGGTTTTTAATATTGTAAAAAGGTATTTTTCATGAGCTTGTTGTTCATTTTTCTGCGGTGGAGAGTACATATAGATGTAGATTTAAGGATGGGGTGATTTTATTTTACATTACCTATAGCTTTAGGTGCAATATTTTAGTGAATGAGAGAAGTGGAAGGTTATTTTTTGTTGTTGTTGTTGTTTTTGTTGGATCTCACTCGGAAAATAACTTAATGAGTTTTTGTAATTAAATGAACAAACAAACATTATAAAAGTTTAAATGTCAGCGGACGAAAACAGATATAAAAGCCAAATTGTGTAAAATTACATATAATTATATTCCCTTCCATCAATTTGTTATAAGCTCCTGCTCCATTAAGAATTATCAACCACCCTTTGGATAAACAATAAAGAAGGCTGCTATAACTACAAACCGAAAAGTGATATAGGTACCTACTACATTAGTGTTTTTTTAATATGTCAATTTACGGGATTGTTAACTTTGATATGTTTAATAAATGGGTTTTCAGTAAATAAAATTAAGTCACTTATTTTGACTTGACACTAGTGTTGATTTTTTTTAATATAATTTATTTATAAATGGTCTTGGCAGTAGACGGATTTGAATTAAATAACTTTTACAAATTTTATTCTTGCTCATGCAAAAAAACTCAGAAAATTTAACAAAAATTTAAAAATAATGAAAGTAGGCGTGACAATAGGTGGTTTTTACTAAAACCCTTTTAAGCTTTTTTTTTGCTTATATTAACGAACTTTGAAAATTGTATTCATATAAATCGATAGATCTTGGAAATTAATATTCTAGATATTTATTTGCTCGTACGAACATTGGAGCATTGAGAATCCAATAAGTAATAAAAGAACTGAAATGAATTATTTTGACACAAACAAACTCCAAGAATTTCAACTGAATCATTTAAGCTGTTGCCAAGAGACTTAAAAATAATAACAGTAGGCGTTTCAGTAGGCGGTTTCACCTTAAGCCACCATATATTTACTATTTTTTCTCCTAATATGGAACTTTGAAATTGTGATCTTAATTCATACACCCAAATCGGAGAAATCAATATATTTTTAAAATGCCCGAATTTTGCCAAAATCATTTTCAAAATTTTTATTTGCTCACTTTGAAAATTTCATCCAAAAATCTACAGCCAATCCAAGAAACCTGTAAAATAAAAATAATAAATAAATAAAGTAGGCGTGGCAACAGCTCGACTTTACCTAAGCAATTCTTAAATTTCAAACTTTCCAATGGAAGTAATCTAAATTAAGTGAATTTGTCAAATCGAAATTTTTTACATTTTTTCACGTTTCAAGCTCCATAGAATTATTTGAATCCATTGTTTTTAGAGATATGTCTGTGGTTATGTGAGGTGAGATCCTTTACTTTTTTTCATTCACCATACACTCCAAGTCATAAGGTTAGAAGCACACATTTTTCAGAAGTTAAACTAAAATTTCTCCGGTTATGTTGGAAAGAGAACAAACATTTGTAAGCCATAAGAGAGATTGCTATAGAAAACCCTTAATTAACCTTTCTTAGAAAAAAGTTTACCGGACCTACGAGAATAAATGTTGACTGAGTTATTTTTTGAGTAGTTTTATCGGGTCATAAGATTAGGAGCACTAACAAAAAATGAAGAAAAAAGATGGTTTTGTTTGTTTTTAAGATTTTATTGGTTTCATATCCTTTTCTTAATAATGTGTGCAGCCACCACCTTTAAAAATAACTTCGAAAACTCGATCTTTAAGAGAACTTTACAGTGGCGCTTTATCTTGCTGAAAAATCCATAATGTTAGTCCAAAAAGATTGTTGATTTTCGAAAAAACTGAATTTAGCAAGGATTTGTAGCTGTTTCCATTCATCTTTGTACTTGGAACTTCGCCCCAAACCATAACCCCTGCTTCTCTGCTGTGATGACGGCTCAGAAAACGCTCCTCTTTCCTCGGAACATGAAAATAGTAATTTTAGCCAATTCAAGTTAAATTTCTTTTCGTCAGAAAAAATTACTTTGTGCCAATCTTCTGAGCTAACTCAATGCTGAACATTCCAGGTCATGTGATCTTTCGCAAAACACAAGCGTTGCTTCTAGCTATCTGGCATCATTTAGTGGTGTTTTTTTTTTTTAAGATTTAGTCGCGTTAAGTGTTTAGCCTATCGAATTACTCGAATAACAGTGAATAAACATTAGCCTGATGTCTGTTTTTAGTCGCTGAAGGCTAAGTTAGATGCAATGTTTTGGATTTTTCGGGTCTCGTGGGGAGTTAAAGTGGAAGAAATGTTTTCTTTGTATGGTTTCCCGTAAGATGTTGGGTTCTTTAAATAATGGCCGACAGCAGGATCACTTCGGTTGATTTTTCGAGCTATAGCACGGTTTGAAAATTCTTCAGAGTGATAAACATCTACTTTTGTCCTTTCCTCTAAATTCTAACATTTTCTCTTTCCCAATTTCACTCATCTCATCAAGAACGAATAAAAATACCGATTTCATATAAAAATTATTTAACAGATAGTAATTTTGTTGCGTACTTTCAAAATAAAATGCACGACTGGATCGAAAGTACTAGGTTTAATTTTTTCAAGTTGCTTAGAATTAAGAACTTTTAAGATATGAAAGTAATTATAAAAAAAATATTAATATATGTATAAAAAATCATTTAAATTGTTCTTTTAACTGCATAAACAACAAGTTAAAAAACTTAGAGCTCAAAAACAAGTGTCATTTAAATACTTGAAAAATTATGAATATGTGTAGACAAAATTTAAAATCGTTGGAGTGGTTTTTTTCAAAATTAATTTTTATATATAAAATTTGAAAAACATTTTTAAGGAAAAGTTTTCTTATCCCAATTTTGAGTATGTATCAAAATATATTTTTGAACATAGTCTCCAAAAAATTCATCGGCGCATTTTTGAACTATTGAATTTTCCAAAAAAAAAAAGTCCAAAATGTATGTTTTTCTTAATTTTGATATGCAATTTTATTAAAATAAAAAAATGCATACAAATTTTGACTGAAATCTTTCAAGCCGATAGTGAGAAAATCGAAAGCTAAAAAACCGTTATGTGGGAGGTACTGTTAACAACGGTTTTTGGTAAATTTTCTTCTTATAAGAAAGTACACCATACTAAAAATAATACACTGATTTTTTTTTTATCAAAATCCTTAGAGCCGTTTTGGAGATTAATAAGCATTTTATTTTCGGTTGAAGGGTAAGAGTATCGTTATTTTTGGTCCAAAAAAATATATTTCAACTTCCCCTCTTAGGAGTTACAAGAAAACCTTAAGTTCAAAATTTGAAGAAAATTGCTTCAGGCTGTAGGTCGATATACGGACAGACAGACGGACAGAAATGTTATGTTTGATTGTTATCTCGAAATTTTTTTAACGAATCAAAAACTTTCCCTACATGTATGTATCGAATATCTTGAGAATAAAGAATGATATTGGCTTTGGGTAATTTTATTCTAACCTTCTATTAAACAATGTTCACTCTAATACCACGAAGGCAAACCATCTTTGGTTTTCACTTAATTGCATATTGAACACTTGAAAACATTTTGAAAAATCTTGAATTTGCTTTTTTTGCTTTATATTCAGACTTGATTTCCTAGAGTTTCTGCAGCTTGAAAGATTTTTTTTTTTTTTAAGTTTCATGCCGTCCAACAGAAAAATTTTCGTTAGCTATTCAGTTGCAAAGCTGACTGCTTGATTACTTATATTATAGGTCCGACAAGCTGCGTCCACCACAATTGAAATTCAAAAATGTAATGATGGAATAATTTGATGCTAATTTGATGCTAATTTGATGCTAATTTAGTACCGCCATCTCGCCCTGGTACTAAACTCTCTTCCCACTCAAACTGGTGGGGGACTCAGCTTGACGTCAAGCTGCGTCCACTACATCCTAATAGACAAATTTTCGAAAAACTAATGATGCAATAATTTGATGCTAATTTTGGGCTCTTGAAATGGTGGAATTTCCAATGCCTCAAGTCCAGCCATACCACTTAAAAACAGCTTGATACTAAGCGAGCTGTGTAGACTTTTCAAATACGACCTTTAGAAAAAAATAAAAAAGTGCATAAGACGTAAAACAAAGTAATTTGAAAAAATATAAAATTTTGTCTTTCTATCCCTACCAGTTTTGTTTTTACAGACAAAAAACTGAATTCTGATGACGTCACTTATATAAAGCTGCTTCCACCACAAAAAAAATTCAAAAAAATAATTATGCAGAAACCTAGTGCTTCTTATGGGCTCATTTATTGTTGTAATTTTAAATTTTGGGCTCCATGGTTTGACCTTGAAATCTATCGCTGAATATGGAAAACCGTAATTTGATATAATAATTGGAGGATGGGCCGAACAGCTTGCAGCTTGAACCTAGAAATCTAGGGCTAACCACGATAAAAAAACCAAATGAGAGTTTTGTAGACATCGTCCCGTTATCGTCAAAATTTTAGTATCGTCTCGGTATCGGTCTCTTCTGGTTTCTTTCTGGTCTCAGTCATAAACTATAATAAAATGCACGACTTGGATTCATGTCCTTGACCTTCTAGTACAAGTTCCTTGGTATTTTAAAGTTTTAATAAAAATTATTGAGTACATTCAAAATATGAATAGTATGTAAATGAACGAAAATCATTTACCTAAAGTTTTTTTGCTGTCTAAAAATTTTAAAGGGCTTGATTCACAATGCCTAAGTAAAGTTCCGATTAGTTAAATATAAATTCTGCTAGAAAATTTCATAGCACGAAAACAATAATTATTGGAGCCGTTTCCGAGAAACCTAGATATAACAAAAAAATATGAGAAGTACTGTTGGAGGACATCATTAAAGTCACTTCTTCCAGCTTAAAGAACCAAGTCTGAAGATGTCATCCAAATGATTGGCTTTAGAAAAACAAAATTGGGCGTGGAAGTGGGTGGTTTTATATTTAAATAATTGCTTAAACCTTCTCCTTAATAAAGAGAGAAAACTGTGAAAATGTCATTCGAACTGTAAGAGCCGTTTCCGAGAAACCGATTACAAGAATTTTTCATTTGTACTAAATTTATTATAATATTCAAAAATATTTTGTTTTCTGCCGATACCAAATGATACTACCTAAAGTATTGGTAAATGTCGGACCAAAAAGTACGTTTTGATCTCGGTATCGTTTCAGAAGCTTTGGATCTGGTATCGTCTCGGTATCGTTTCAGTTTCCAATACCGACACCAAACGATACCATGGCTTTTCTGATATTGTGGCCAGCCCTAGGAATCATATATAACATCCAACCAATTGCCTGACGGACAAGGTGAAGTACTCACTCAAATGATTTTGAAATCCTACCTAGGGCTGAAAAACAATTTTGTTTCGAAAGTTAACCCAGTTATGGATGGAAAAACTTTGATTTCATGAACAAAAACTTTTTTCAAAATTTTCAGCTTATTTATTTCTTCTTTAGTTGATATATCCCACATCTGAAATCAGCTGTGGCACTGTGGGCCCTCGGTCTACTATTTTGGATATGGGCATGTGATTTTTTGGTGGGTTAAGTTTATTTTGGCTGTGAAAATGGTGTTCCAAAGAAGAATGAAAAAAGAAGCAATTTGAAATGAAAAATTCATCAAGCTCATATCATGAGAAGTAAAACGGTATAGATACGCCGCTGACTCATTTATGCTTAATCACTCTCCTCTGGCTTTTAAATGATATTTTTAAAATATTTTTTGTTTATTTTCTTATTAATCTACTCGTAGCTTGTGGTTTAAATTTGCATGTATATTTTTGGCTGCAAAGAGATTATAACATTTTCAATTTATTATTTCAAAAATAACTTACTTAAAAGATTCATTTAAAAATGTTCTGAATAAATTCGGGTTTATTTTAATGTTTCAAATAAATTTACTCTAGATTCAGATGCGTTATTCAGCTAGCTACCTACCTGCGAAAATTAAAAAAAAAACTGCTTAACATTTTACATTTTAATAAATTGTGTATACAAAGGGACTGAAATTTACCTCTACCATGTTACATTTAGCAAGCAATTAACCTATAACTTAAAAAAAAATCAATTCACGAAACCCTTTTTTTAAATATCAACTTATAGAGTTACATTTGAAACACAAAACAAAAACAAATACCACAAATGCAACCGAATTGAAAGCGATGATGCTTTAAAAGGTTATATCCATTATCAAATAGGTTAACCCATTCAAATCAAAATATACAAATTTAATTCAATTTAATTATTTTAGATTTGTTACAAATTTAATTCTCCAAATATTTATCAAAACAACAACCAAACTAAAAAAAAAAAAACAATAATATTACAGATTGGATTTTCAAAATAAGTTTACATTTGATTTTGATTAAATTTTGTTTATATAATAAACCAACCAACATCAGAAGTATAATTGTACATACGAGTATATTTTTTGTAGTTTTATTTTTTTAAGTTGAAATTTCTGTCATTTTATGTATGTATAGTTTGTATGTTGAAAGCAATATCAAACACTCAACAAAACTGACAGGCAGTGTAGAAGTACAGTTAAGTTTTTCAAGCACCAATGCCAGAGCGAAGAGAGTTGGTAAAAAATACTGAGAGATTTCCAACACGAACCGCAGTCGTGCTTAAGTTTTCGAGTGGAAAATAAAAGAGAGAAAAGTTATGTGAAGTACGCACCCTAACTTTTAGGGTTTGTATGATGATGAAATCCATGGCCAGAAATGTGTAGAATCCCTGTTGAGTTAAAATTAAAATAAGACATATCGGGAGCATTTTATTAATGAAATATAAAAAAAAAGTATACACTTTACTTATTAGGTTATTTTGAATTGAGCAAAAGTTAATCTTAAATCTATGGCTGACCATGACCAATTACGAAACCTTTGAAATTCTTTCACGATCCAGGGGTTACCCTTTCATATGATGTATGGAATTTGTTTTCCAATTTCCCACAAAATGTGGTCCCAAAAATCGCTATGACCTTAAAAAACTTCATTCACTTAAAGAATCTATAAATATATTGCCGTCATAAGGAATAGGGCGTATCTCCATTTTAGTAGTTTTGAGATGGACAGGGCCAGACAAGCTGTACGTACAAGCGGTCTAAATGCATAGGGCACTGAACCCAATGGGCGCCTAGAGCAAGCATTAAAAAAGCCACTAGCTCATAACCCATACCAACTAACTTTTTATTTTTATTTTAGACTTTAGTTTATAATATTATTTTTGTATGCTTTAGTTACTATTATTATGTGTGATATATATTAGATTTCCTAGTTTTTAATAAAAATTCTTTTTATTTTTGTTAAAAAACGTATTGCAAAATCTATAACCTGGGTAATGGGTAGTGAGGAAATTACATCTACCACCGATAACCTCAATTGAGGGGGCTAATAATGAAGCTTGCGTACGGCGCTAATTTAACTCGGCCCTGGAGATGAATGCATTTTTATAGTTTTGCATATCTTGCATTTAAATTTAATAACTTTACACTTTTGAAGAACGATTTCTTACTAAAATAAAATGCATGCTGAGAGTTTAAGAAAATTAAATGTAAAGTCATGGAAGTTATGTGAAAAAATGTTTGAAAGAATGAAATACGATGTTTATGTTAGCCAAAACAACTTCTTTGTTTGAGTTTGAAATAAAAAAACAAAAAGAACGACATCTTAGTTTTAGAATATGAATATGATTGTAGGAACAAAGAAAAATAAATCGTTCGGGCAGTTTTCTCAAAAAAATAATTTTGAAATTATCAAATTCTTAAAATATTTTTTGAGCAAAATTTTTGGCATGCAAATAGTAACCTGTTTTTGGGATAATGAATTTTCCAAAAGAATTTGAAACATTTTTAAAAATTCATAAGCTTTCTTATGGAAAATTTCGATACGCAATATAGTTTAATCCTATTCGAAATTGTTGAGCCAATAACTAGAAACTCCGTTCCATTAAATTTCTATGTGTATGTAAATTTTTATAATTTTTGAAAGTAAACTGTACTATTACTAGCATACAGAAAAAAATTTATAAAAATCGTAGGAGCCATTTTTATGAAAAATAAAAAATATTTTCCTAAATGGTTTTTTAACATATTTGGATGAAAAATAAGCTATGGATATTTTTTTTCTAAAAATACTTTTAAGGGTATAAAAGACCTTTAAATGCAAAAAAAATAAAAATCGACAATGTAGTTCTCAAAATTTTTGATTTTCAAGAAAAAAAATTTATTTTTTAAAAAATCCAAAAAAATATTTTTTTTAAATTTTTTTTTTAAGAAAAACTATTTATAATGCTCAGATGCTTCTGAATAGAAAAAAAGAAAAAAAGGCTGGATGCGACCCACAGTGGTAACTTCCCATTGGTGCCCTCGAAAGCTAGAGGCCCGATGGGCCCGATGTAATTTTATTTTAAAGAAATCGCCAATTACTCAAGATCTTCGAAAAAGTTTTTAATTTTTCAATGTGCAATCAAACGAAGATTAATAAGTAGAATTAGATTAACCCAACGCCAATATCATTGGTTGTTCTCAAGATATATGAGAAGAAAAAATTTGTTTACCAATTTTCGTTGAATAATTTTACAAAGCCAATCAAATATTAATCATGAACTAGTTACCAGTGTGTAAGATTTCATTAGCATACACCCAATACCATTTAATGTGATCTCAGAATATTTGGGAGAAAAAATGTTTCAACGATTTTGGTACAGTTTCTTGTACCTAGTTTTTGTTTCTGGTTTAAAAAAAAAAAAACTACAGTTCAAATTTTTTGCTAATCCTATAAATTACTAATTATGAAGTAAAAATAAAAAATAAATAAATTCAGTGGCGCAACAGCTCATGGAGGACCAGGGCCTAGTGACTAACTACTCTCAACCATTCCTGTATGCGTGTGTGGAGGCGACCTACAATTTTTTGCCGAACGGCTAGATGAGAAGCACTTATTCATGACAAATATACTCTTGGAGGATTTGTCAGTCAATCGCAAGAGGCAGTACCTCGGAAAAAAACATTTTTTGTTTTTAGGTGGCAGTGGCCGGAAATCGAACCCAGACCTTTGGCATGACAGTCCTACGCACTAACCACAAGGTACTACTCCTTATTATAAGCTAGTGTTTTAAATTGAAATATTAACAGAGTTTCGAAAAACGAAGTTTCAAAGAATGAAGTTTCGAAAAACCAAAGTTTCGAAAGACAAAGTTTCGAAAGGAGAAAGCTTCGAAGGACAAAGTTTAGAAAAAAAGTTCCGAAATCCTCGAAACTTTGGTGTTCCTGGTATACCTGATACAGATTTAAAAATAAAAACAATATTGCCAAGGGTGTTTCGAAAAAAATGTGAACTTCGTTGTTCTTTGACTGATTTTAATGAAATTGACACAGGTGATACCTGATACAGAATTAAAGATGAAAAAAATATTTTGAAAACAAGGTGTTTCAAAAATAGGTCAAAATATTTAAACTTCTTTGTTCCTTGAGCGATTTCAACTAAATTGAAAAACGTAATAGCTGATACATAATCATAAATGAAAAAAATATTTCCAATAGCGTATTTCAAAAATAGGTCAACATATGTCAACTCGGTTGTTCCTTGAGCGATTTCAACTAAATTAACGCAAGTAATAGCTAAATAAAGAATTAAAAATGAAAAATATTTCCAATAGGGTGTTCTTCATCAGCTATAACCTATGTTAAATTAGTTGAAATCGCTCAAGGAACAACGGAGCTAACATAAGTTGACCTATTTTTGAAACACCCTGTTTTAAAAATATTTGTTTCGTTTTTAATTCAGTATCAGGTATCATCTGTGTCAATTTCCTTGAAATCGGTCAAGAAACAACGAATTTAACATGCTTTTTGGAACACCATATTGGAAATATTTTTTTCATTTTGAATTCCTTATCACCTATTACCTGTGTCAATTAAGTCCAAATCGCTCAAAGAAAAAGGAAGTTTCAATATGTTGACCTATTTTTGGAACACCCAATTTGGAAAGTATTTTTTTTTTTCGTTTTTAATTCTGTATCAAGAATCACCTGTGTCAATTTTATTAAAATTAGTCAAGGAACAACGAAGTTAATATTTTTTTTGGAATACCCTATTGGAAATATTTTTTTCATTTTTAATTCTGTATCAGGTATTACCTGTATCAAATTCATTGAAATCGGTCAACGAACAACGCAGCTTCGAGGATTTCGGAACTTTTTTTTCGAAACTTTGTTCTTCGAAACTTTCTCTTGCGAAACTTAGACATTTCGAAACTTCATTTTTCGAATCTTTGTCTTTCGAAACTTTATCTTTTCGAAACTTTGTCATTTGGAAACTTTGGTTTTGGAAGCACTGGTGGATTCCCTATTAAATTAAATCAACGTAAAGCTAACATCATTGTTTATTCTCAAGATATTCGAGAAAAAACATTTTTTTCAAAAAATTTACTTCTTGCCTTCTAAACGTTCTGTAACTCTCGCATCGATAAAATCGTTCGAAAAATTATGAAAATTGAAACAAAATACATGAGCTTTGTTCCATTTGTCAACGTTTGTCGGCCAATTTTATCTATGCGAGGAATACAAAACGTTAGCATAGCTTAGGAGGCAAGAAGTAAAATATTAAATTCATAATAATAAATACTTATAACAAAATATCAATTTGATATTTATAATGTTGAAACAATATTAAGAAATATCAATTTTCTCATATCAATTTGGTTGTTTAAAATATCAATTTAACATTAAACATGTTAAAAATTATCAAATTGGTATCGATATTTTAATATTATTATGACAATTTGAACTTTTTAATAAACATTACATAAATGTCAAAACGATATGATTTGAATGTCAATGGTGATATTTTTAATGTTGGACGACTTTTGTCACCCAGAAATATTAATTTTACAGTTGTTTTATCATTTTTTTTTCGGTGAGTTTAAAACCACTCATTGAAATTTTGTGAAAGTCCTTTCTGAACGTATTGAAATTCTTTCTATAAAATAAAGTTTATTCGCAGTCAATATTTTCATTCGTTCTTCAGATAGGGTGAATGCAAAAACAATAGCGAAGGAACGTACAAACATTCGAACGAACGAACAGCTCTCACATCTCTCTTAAAATTATGGATTCCGATTCTAGGGAGCTCAAAAACGTGAAAATATGTCAAAATTTTCGATTCGACAAATCGCACCAGTTACAATAACTTTCAACGGAAAGTTAAAAATAAAAAGTGGTAGGTACCAGTCATAACCATTTTCTTAAAAATTGGTTTACATTCAAATGTAGCCTTTACGTACTGAAAGAAATCTATAGAAATTTTAACGAAAGTTTGCGGAGCCATTTTTGATAAAATTAAGATTTTATAAAATTCCTAAAAAATATTGTAGTTGCTATTATTTTTAGTTCTAAAAAAATGTAAGAAATATGTGGAAGAATCACCAAAAACCACGTTTTAAGAAGATCAACCAACCGTTTAGGCTGTAACTGAACAGGCTGGCAGAATTGTGAGACCCATCTCTTTTTTATCAGACTTTATTATAGAGTCCTATACATCGCAAGTAAAAAAATTGATTTTTTTGGTTACTTAGAAAAATGAATTTTCGAGTTTTAAGGTTAGTTTAGACACATTAGCAACTTGCTTGTGAATAACTTGGAATGCAATTTGCGTTTGTATGATTTTATGTCATTTGCCGTTTGAAATATGAATTTAAAGCTAAATATACAAAAATAAAAAACTATTAAACTCTTCCATTTGTTGTACTAACTAAATTTTTGAACTTTGGTTCATAGGCCCTTTTTTCATAGTTGTTTATTTTTTCAAAAGGCTATCGTTTTTATAAAAAAAAATCATCGAAACCATTTTTCATTATTATATCATACATATACCTTACATATACACTCCTCGTCAACTGAATACGCACAAACATTTTTTAATATACTTTATCCATTTTTTCCAAACAGTGATGGTTATTATGCCATCTGTTGATGCTAACTATTCCCTTAAGATGTTAAGCAGATAATTCCGAAAGAATTATCCAAAAACAACCGTGAGTTTTTCTTCAACCACTTGCAAAGTGTTTTATATGCAAAGTAGGAGTTTTTTTTTCTAGTCAACTGAATAGGTACAACGCCATTTTCTTCGTTGTTTATAAGTTTTTTTGGAGTGCTTGACAGTTTAAATTAACGATTTTAGTGTTTTCAGTAAAATTTAATTCTTGATTTCAAATTTTAAGAAAAATGGGTAGATCTACGTGTCTTAACAGTGTTGAAAAAGCTAAAATCGATTTACTTAGAGACCAAGGCCTATCTGGACGTGCAATAGCTGATAAAGTTGGCCGAAGTTTTAATGTAGTTTATTCTTACTTGAAAAATAAAGATGCATACGGCAAAAACATGAAGGGAGGTAAGAAAACAGCAACAACAGCAGATGAGAGACGAAGAATTTTAAGATATGCATCAAATTCTTCTGATTCTGTGGCAAAAATAAAACAAAAAGTCGGCGTAAACGCAAGTTGCTCAACAGTATTAAGAGTAATCAACTCAAATCAAACTCAAGCCATCTTAAACGAATGAAACTTAAGAAAAAACCACCACTTGACGAGAGACGGAAAATGTTGCGATTAGATTTTTCAAGACTTCACATGAGTTGGAAAAAAGAATGGTATCACGTGGTTTTTTCAGATGAAAAAAAGTTTAATTTCGGTGGCCCTGATGGGTTCAACTTCTATTTTCACGACTTAAGAAAAGAAAAAAGATTTTTAAAGCGCCATCATAGTCGTGAAGGAGGTGTCATGATATGGGGAGCAGTCAGTTATTATGGAACAGTTGAGCTCGAGGTTGTAACATCAAGAATGACAGCAGCTGGGTATAAAGTAATTTTGGAAAGAAATTTTCCTAAATTTTCTAACATCCTTGGACCCATAAACTGGACCTACCAACATGATAATGCGCCTATTCACTCAGCGCGCATAGTAAAAACATGGATAGAGGAGCAACAAGTGCAGTTGCTTCAATGGCCGCCGTACTCACCTGATCTAAACATCATAGAAAATGTCTGGGGATGGTTAGTACGCAAAGTTTATGAGGGTGGTCGTCAGTTCGAAGACAAAGAAACCTTAATTTCTGCAATCAAATTAGCGTGGAGCGAAATTTCGTTAAATTACATTAAAAAGCTATACGATTCCATGCCGGATCGAATTTACGAAGTAATTAAAAATAAAGGTGGAAGTACCCACTACTAAACTTAAACAAAAACTTGTTTCATTCCATTCCAATACCAATTTTAATTTTTGTACCTATTCAGTTGACTCAAAAAAAAAACTTCTACTTTGTATAAGTTACACTTTGGAAGTGGTTGAAGGAAAAACTCACGGTTGTTTTTGGATAAGACTTTGAAATTCTGTTATTTATATGTTACGAACATTTTTACCATCAACAGATGGCATAATAACCATCACTGTTTGGAAAAAATGGATAAAATATATTCAAAAATGTTTGTGCGTATTCAGTTGACGAGGAGTGTATATGACATATTATTATGTCATCTATTTACCTACACATATATTTCTTATGTGTATTTAAAGCCGAGATCAAAAATAAACTTATGAATAGAAATCTAAAGAAAAACAATCAAAGAATCCCCTATAGACGCTTAGAATACTTATATTTATTGCATACATTAATTTATTTCTACAAAAATTACAACACGAATTCAAAAAACTTGATACATATTCTCAACTCATTCAAAACAAATAATTAAATATATCAAACAAAAATTACAATATAAATCAACAAACGAAATTAGAAAAAAGCTCAGCTGTAGGTGCAGGTACAACAACATTAATTAAATACATAAACTGTGACAACAGTGACAGATACTATATTAGATAGACGGGTAGAAACTTTTTATGGCTGGTTTATAGAACATAAACCAAAACAGGATACATAAGCTACTTTCGCACAGGACCTGATAAACAATTATCCAAATACCTACCTACCCCTACATTAATTTTGGTGCTAACTAAACATTCATACATACATATATATGCAAGATGAAAAAAGAACTTGACTCACTGGGGGAATATGAAAATAAAGCAAATAAAAGAAAACAAGTAAAACAAATATAAAATGAGGAATAAACAATAAAAATCCAGATAGCTCATAGCTATAATAAAGAGAGACAAATAAATGTATGTACCATCATCTCAAGCTTCAAATTTGCAATACGGAATTTCACAAGGAATTGCCAAGCCTTGTGGTTACAGCAATATTAGAAATTTTATTCTTACTAACATTTTTCGAACCCGACTAGCTACAGCACTCTAACAATGAGCCTTGTAACCATTTTTAAGTTATATTCCAATTCCAATTCCACGGACTGGTATGATGAGGCCGTAAGGATAAGCTTCGACACAATTTTTTATACATAAGCAATTGCTCAAATATGGCATGCAAAATACTTTAACAAGACCCAAGCCAATACTGTATTACAGACTGTCAGGGCACTTTTAAAGCCCTTAATATGGCTTTTTCTTTGTTTTCAAAAAACGTATAAAGGGTTTTTCAACAGGGACGCTACAAAAGTAGAGCAACAGGGACAGCAAACGACGGCATATTACTTGCCGTTCTTTTGACATTTCTATTCAGTAAGGTGAGCCATTTCATGATAAAAAGATATACGAGCCAACAACGAGTCAAAATTATTAAAATTTACTACCGAAATTCGGAGTCAGTGGCCTCAACGTTAAGAGCGCTACGTCCAATTTATGGTCGTCATAATCGTCCTAGCAGATCAACAATTGAGCGTCTAGTAGTGGAAAAATTTGAATCCACAGGCACAGTTCAAAATGTTCCCGTGCCAGTGAGACAAAGAAGTGCCCGTAGTATCGAGAATATTGCTGCCGCTAAGGCTTCAGTTGCAGAAAGCCCAAATGTGACTCTCACACGTCGGTCGTTCTCAAGCGTTGGGAATCTCTGTGACGTCGTTGTGGCGAATTTTGCAAAAAGATCTTGGCCTACATCCTTACAAGATTAAATTGACGCAAGAACTTAAGCCGCTTGACCACCGGAAGCGTCGTATGTTCGTGAATTGGGCTGAGCAACAACTTGAAAATGATTCGGATTTTCATCGAAAAATCATCTTCATTGATCAAGCTCATTTCTGGCTGAATGGCTTCGTCAATAAACAAAATATTCGGTATTGGTCAGGCAGCAATCCACATGTACTCCATGAGTCATCATTGCATCCCGAAAAAATTACGGTTTGTTGTTGTTTATGGGCCGGCGGCGTCATTGGGCCGTACTTCTTCCGTGATGATCAAGACCGGCACGTTACTGTGAATGGGGATCGCTACCGTTCAATGATAACCGAATATTTTTGGCCCCAATAGAATGATATGGACTTGGAGGACATGTGGTTCCAACAGGACGGCGCCACAAGCCACACAGCGAATGTCACAATCAATTTATTGGAAACCAAGTTTGGAGAACGTGTTATCTCACAAAATGGTCCAGTCGCTTGGCCGCCTTGGTCATGTGATTTGACACCGTTAGACTATTTCCTGTGGGGCTACGTCAAGTCTATGGTCTATGCCAACAAGCCAGCGACGATTGATGAAGTTCGTATGAATATCGAACGTGAAATTGCAGCAGTATCGTCCGATTTATGCTTGAAAACCGTCGAAAATTGGGTTCGGCGTCTGGTATTCTGCAAGCGTGCCCGTGGTGGCCATGCAAAAGAAATCGAGTTTCATACCTAATGGCATCGAACGTATTCTCACAGGAATAAAGAATTTCATTAATATCCAAAACCGTTTTTGTTTTATTTTAAAAAAAACTTTTGTAGCGCTCTTATTGAAAAACCCGATAGTTTTCGAGATATTAAGAGCAAACTGAATGTTACCCCCCTTAAAAAATTACACCTGGCCCAAATTAAGGAACTTTTCAAGAAATACTTAAGACGTCAAAACAAAGCTCTATACCAAAATTCAGCTTTGTCAGAAGTTTTGCCATTTTTTTTGTCTAATTTTCCTGAGCCACTACGATAAGAATAAATAATAGAATATTAATTTAAGACCAGCTTTCTTCGGGGAAACTAGCTTAAAGTGAATAGAGGAATATGAAGGGGATGAAATAAAAATTGGAAAACTTAGGAAATTTTGGTATTTTGGTATTTTGCTATTTAGAACCATTGGATAGTTGCGTAGCATGAGTTTCTTTGCCTCCCCCCAAATCTGTACAAACGTATTCAAATTCAAAAAACGCTTATACTGCCTAGAGAAAGAGTCTGTGTTCGACCCACACTGGTAACTTTCAATTAGTGCCCTCGGAAGCTAGAGGCTCGATGTCATTTTATTATTAAAAAATTGCCAATTCGAGATCTTGGAAAACGTTTTTAAGTGTTCAATTTACAATTAAGTGAAGATTAGTGAGTAGAATAAAACTAACCCAAAGTCAATATTATTAGTCGTTCTGAAGATATTTGAGAAGAAAAAAACAATTTTTGGTAAAGTTTCTTGTAGTTTTTTCTCTTTAAAAAAAAAAACAATCTTTCTTGAATCATTTTACAAAACAAATCAATTATCAATTATGGACTAGTGTATAGAATCTAACTTACCTGGAGCCAATACCACATGCGTGATTTCAGGATATTTGAAACAAATAAAAAATTCAACAATTTTTGTAAAGTTTTTTGTTTTTTTTTTATGGTTTAAGCTAAATGTCGAATTTTTTTGCAAATCCTATCAGTCATTAATTGTAAACTAGTGTGTAAAATTAAATTAACCCACAGCCAACATCATTGTTTGTCATTTGAGACAAAAAAATTTCGACAATTTTTGATAAAATTTCTTGGAATTCTTTCGCTTAAAAATACAAATTTTATCAACTATTTACTATAAACTAATGTATAAAATAAAATTACCCTGACGCCAATATCATTGTTTGTTCTTAAGATATTGGAGTTAAAAACTTTGTTTCAAACAATTTTCAGCAGTTTTTTTTTTGTTTACAAAAAAGTGGAAGTTGGTATATTTTCATGTTTTTATCAAAACTTTATTGCGTCAATATGCGTAAATAAAATTAGCTCGAATTAACTACACTTAAGAAATCAACAATTTTTCTTTTAAATTGCTATTATAGTAGAAAAACGGCACATAGAATAATTTTGAAAGTCCTTACTGCACATATTGAAACTATCAATAAAATAAAATTTATCAGTAATTTTAATTAATGCTTTTATTTAAAAAAAAAAATGTTGTCCAAGAAAAATTTGGATTATGAAAAAAATGTCTTAAGTGATTTCTCATCGTCGGTCTTGAGACTTTGATTGATAAAGGTAAGACGAAAAAGTGGGTTTAGAATTCTGTCTCACAACCGTCTTTTCAGCCCTAACCTGAACGGCTGGAAAGATTTTCTTTAAACTTGGTATATTATATAGTAATTTTTATATTTTTAATTTTTTTTTTAACCAAAAGTAACCCTACCTGCTATACAATTTTGCTTAAGCAATTTTACCACATTTTATTTTTTTTAAAAACAGCTCAACAACAACGATTTGTGGTGTCCTTGAAAATCAAATATTAAAAGAAAAAGTTCAAAAATATTTTCAACCGAAATTTTCCAAAAAATTATTTTTTGGATTTTTAAAGTAAATTTCAATTTCTTTAAGTATAACAATATTACTAAGCTTTAAAATTTACAAAAAATATTTTCCTCACAAGAAAATCAAAAAAAAATTCTGAAAATTCGTTTTCAAAATTGATTAAAAATATTACATATGTTTTGAAATTTGTATTTATAGTTTGTTTATTTTTTTTTTCGTAAATTCATCTCGAATTCAGATGCCATTCTTTTTTCACTTGAAATTATTTTTTTAAGAAAATCACTCCTAAGTTTTTTATTTTTTTTAATCAAGAACTCAGATGTTATTCTCTTTTCTCACTACACAATTATTAGGGAAATAGATTTGTCTATCATAACTTCCATGTTTTTCCATGTACACACATTTGCTTAAACCCTTAGCCTCTTGAACATAAGAGCAAGTACGTGTGAGTTAGTGTTCTATTTTATTTTTTTATTTACGGAACCTTAAAACACTCCAAAAAAGACCTCTGTGAATTTCACCCACGAAAATTGGACATGACACGAATTTGCAGTTTTTTTTGCATTTTTTTTTTTTTATTTCTATTCCAGATTTTGCAGCTCGCGAAATAAGGGTGTAATCAAGTGACCTGCTAACTCCACAGTGAAGTTAGCAGGTCATATAGTGTATCTCAGGAACCAAGCATGCTAGGAACTTGTAGTAAGGCTCCAAATTTGCAGTTTTTCATACATGAAGAATAGGCTTCTTCAAAATTTTGAAGTGCTTTTAAAAAAAAAATCCTATATGGAAACTTACTCTAAGTTCCCAGCATGTTTGGTTCCTGAAATACACCATGTGACGTGCTAACTTCACTGTGATGTTAGCAGGTCACTCGATTACACCCTTATTTGGTGAACTGCAAAATCGGGAATAGAAATGCAAAAAAATACAAATTTCTGTCAAGGTCCCCTTTGCGTGGGTGAAAGTTGTCCTGCTAAATTCACAGACGTCTTTTTTGGAGTGTTTTAAGGTTCCGTAAGTAAAAAATAAAATAGAAGACTAGGTCACACGTACTTGCTCTTATGTTCAAGAGGCTGAAGGTTGCCCTGATACTAACTTCACTGACGTTAAAAAAAGTATGCGTGGAAACATTTTGTATGAGTATATTTTGTTCAGAATATGTTATTATGAAAACTTTTTTACTTGCGATATAGGCACTATAGGGTAAGTTTTGGATTTGTGCAAAAAAAGTTTCGAGATAACAATCAAACATGACATTACGATGATTGAGAGAGTGTACTTTTTGATAAAAAAAATTACCAAAAACCGTTACCTGCCATGTAACGGTTTTTTTAATACTCGATTTTCTCATTAACGGCTCAAACGATTTTAGTTAAAATTTTTATGCAAAAGCTCTCTTATAATGTTAATAATATTGCATATCAAAATTTTGGATTTTTAAAAAAAATTTAAATTTTTTTTCAAACACGAGTTGATGAATTTTAGAACTAGGTTTTAAAATGTATTTTAATACATACTCAACATAAGCATACCAAAACTTTTTACAAAAACTGTTTTTAAAATATTATATATAAAAAAATAATTTTTAAGAAAACCCCTTCAACGATTTTTATTTTTGCACATATTCATATATTTTCAAGTAATCAAATGGTAATCAAGTAATCAAATGTTTTTGAGCTCTAAGTATTCTAACTAGTTGTTTTTCAATTAAAAGAACGATTAAGATGCTTTTTTTTATAATTACTTTCATATTTTAAAAAATCTTAATTCCAAGCAATTTGTACATAGGAGCAAGTACGTGTGATCAAGTCGTGCATTTTATTTTGAACTGTTTCCAATAAAAATCGCCCTAAAACTGGGTATGGCAACCTCATTTTAAATCACAATAATTTGTGTTTAAGGGAAGAAAAGAACTCTTATTTTAAGGTAATGGAACCTTTTACTGTCCCTTTAAAAGATCATAGAATAGAAAAATATTAATCTTAAAGGACTTTTATTTCACTGGGACAAAATAACTAAAATAAAATGGTAATTGCTTTGGTTTTTGCTTAGCAAAAAATTTCATGTTTTGCTGAAATATTTTGTATGTTACTTATTTATGTTGGGTCAACATGAATTTGTATAAATGTAAAAGTTCGGCAACGCGACATAATTTATTTTACATTTCTTCTTTATAAAATGGTGTGTGCTGTCTCTTAACAATAAAAAACAATTTCACCAAAAAAAGGACACAAATAGTAGCATTTAAAAAAGATTTTGTATTATAATTTGTAATGTATTAGGTATTTTTTTTTTGTCAATGAAATTTTATGAGTAGACTGACTTTTTGCAAGAAATTCCATACAATAGGTTACTAAAATTTCTCAAATGCATTTGTTTTTCTTATAATCAAAAACGAAACCAAATGTTTGTACACTACTTAGGGGCCCTTTTATCTGCCTCCAGGTCCCTGCAACCTTAAGGTCACTTCTCCATTATAGTAACTGGAAACCCTGTGCACCATCAAAACCTCTGCAAGCTGGATTATTAAAAAGTTCGAGGAATACGTCAAAATTGAAGTTATTCATGACCCATGTCGAAAGCTAAGGTGGCATAAGACTTTTTTCCAAAACAATTTTTTAAAAATTATACGAAATGATATTTTTTAAATGAAAAATATTTGTTTTTAGGATTTCAAAATGTACTAACAATAAAAAAATTGCATATAGAAAATATACTTAGGTAGAAAAATATTATGTATTTTTGTTTTTTTTTGTACTAAATTAATTAAATTTAATAAAATGTAAGTCAAATTTAAATGTAAAACTGAATGAATACAAAAATTCTTAAAGAACACATTTCTTTTCATTAAACAAAAAAATACACCCTATCTGCTGGAATAATATCAGAATGAAATTTTTAGTCGGTAAATTATGTAATGTACTCGTATTCTGTAGGTACTGTCGTACGTAAAACTTTTTTTTCATTTTTTTTTCATGGTCTTTATTTCTACATCCTTGTGGTTGATTTTGGTACTTCATATACACACGGAAAAAAAATTATACATACAGCTCAAAAAAAAAGTTCTAAAACGAATAAGTTTTTACTCTCTCTTTTTTTTTTTGTGGAGCTATTAGTATGTCAAGGCATTTGACCTAATTACAGAAAATTAAAATTTATATAAAAAGTTCAGTAGAACAAAAGTTTGTGGCGCTGCTGGCGTTGCGCTGCTGATGTGATATACAAAAGAATCCTTCGGATTTCAAAATCATGCAATTCAAACTAAATGTGGAAACGAATACAATTAAAATCTAAACTATGACATTCCTATGGCTTTTAGTTTAAATTTGGTAAAAGTTAAAAAGAAAAAAAAGCTTAAGGGAAAGAAAGGGAATGGAAAGATACCAATCAAAAGCTTATTGCTTGACTATAGAAGAAATGTTTATATTCCAAGCGTAAATTAAATACTTTCTTCGAGTTGATTACAAGCGAATACAATTAAATTAACATCACGAAAACTAGTACGGAAATTAAAAGTAGGTCAAGCAATAAAATTCACGTGCTAGCTCTGATGATGGTTCAAGGATATAAGGCTATATATATTCAATGCCTTAGAATATTTTAGGTATGGGTTTATTAATACGATTACATAATAAGTGCATAATTAAGGAAAATGTGAAAGAACAATGATAATAATGACTTTTATTTTGTCGCGGTAAATTTTACCACAACAAGTTTCACCAACTCATTCTTTTATTTATTACACTAGCCCTCTCCTTTTCTTCTTGTGGCTCCAAAATGCTAGCAGAGTTCAATGCGAACCTGGTCCATCAGCCAGAGGCCTGCTCTTAAAGCATCTTGGAAAAACAACTTTCACAGGTATCCGAAGAATTATCGTGTGACAGGTGGTCCACGAAAATCCGTAAACACAAATTTAAATCACAAAGTGAGACAGAAGGTCCACTTTTCCCTATGGCATGCGACAGATGGTCCTTACCCAACGATATGTGTGTGACAGGTGGTCCACAACAACGATGACATGTGACAGATTGTCCATTGTCCAGCGAAATGTGTGACAGGCGGTCCACATTCATGTCTACACTGACAGATATGCCAATACTGGCAACGGCAGTCACTTATCCAAGAATGGCCGAGGTCGCAACCTAGCGTGTTGTTGTAGGTAAAGAAAGGTGATTTTGTTAAGTGATTCTCTAATTCCCCCAAATCTGCACGATTTTAACTTCACGTGAGAAATCGAATTCTTCCTCATCATTTAAGATCGGTAAATGGTGGAAGTGCATTCGTTAAAGATATTTTTCTCGGTCTTAATCTGTAAATTTGATTTTTCTTTTACTTTTGCTGTGTGACATAATAACACGCAGGTGGTCTGGATGCGTTCATTGAGCTACTCCCCATTGTGAATTATCCCTTTTACTAGGGGATATTTAAAATGAGAGAGTGGATTGGGTTCAACAACGGGGCAGGCCTCAGCCAATAGGCGAAGTCCTTACATAAAACTCGTGACCGAATACTGCCACTACTGAGTGGGTGCGAAAGAGAGGTCGACAATTGGAGTGTGCGAAAGTGAATGCAAAAAGCCGCCATTATGGCACTTTTTGGTTAGATTCTGTAGAAGGCAGATCGTTCTAGAAAAGTTTAAGAAAGGAGAAAATCAGATCCGAATATATAGTGTTTACTTGAGCTTAATTTCAAAACTTGTGAGATTTTCTTTAAAAGTAATTACGAATTTCCAGTGAGGGAAATTCTGAAAAGTGTTGTGAGGAGTTAAAGTTCTTTGAACGGAGCGACTACAGGAGTCAGAGCCAGGTGGGCCAGAGAACTCAGGGAAAATTCGATTTCGTTTGGAGCACATAAAAAGCTATTATTCTTTTGAAAATTTTCTTAGTTGAATTCGTTGTAGTTTCGCTTGCCAGATTGGGAAAAATTACTATTCCACTAAGCCTTCGTTTTGTCTAATTGTTTTCCGGAAATACGGGACTTCTAAAATCTTTTTTTCTTTTTTTGTTTTGTTCGGGAAGCTTTCCTAAAATCATCTTTCTTCATGTTGCGTTTTGTGACACAATTATTGCTTTGATTTAAAATTAAAATTGTTTCACTTGTTGCATTGGCCTTTTGCCGATATTAACTTTTGTTAAAAATTGTAGTCGAAAAAATTAAGGGTTTTCTGAAAAGGTTTCCCTAATAAAATATTTGAAATTCCTTTTGGAAATTAAATCTTGTGTTGTGATTTAATTTAGGAAAAGAATTACATTTGTTTCACCATAAAAAAACTTCCTGGCGCCCATTGAAGTACGCCCCTGTACTTTCATCGTTTTTTAATTGAAATCTCTTGATTTTATTAATTCAGCGCAGTTTAGGCGCTCGATCAATAAAATCTTAATTTTTTTACGCACCTACCCTTCGCTGATTAAAACCGGTGGTAGCACCTGTAATTGCTGCCCATTTTGCATTTTTTTTTATTGAATGCAACCCATTCTGACAGATCGTCACTTTTTTTCTCTTTTCTTTCATTCTCGCAATTTACCCAGCGCGACGCATACCGGTCTTGTGTATTTCAATAAATTCGTTTTCTTTAAATTTTTTTTTTTTTTTAAAACCGCTCCAACGATTGAAACTTTTTTTTGGCATAAATTGATATTTTTTCAATTAATCAAATGGCATATTTATTTGTTTTTGAGCTCTTTTTGAGTATATTACGAGTAAGTTTTACCATTAAAAGGACTATTTAGATCCTTTATTCATTTTTCTATTTTTTTCTATAATTTGGTATGTACTCGCATATATTAAAAGGTCTTAAGTTCCATGTCACTTGAAGATAAGAGCAAGTACCTGCGATGCCTTCGTACATTTTATGTGTTGTTTTTTTTTTCATGGAAATAGGTGCCTGTGGTAAGAGGAAAGTCGCCATTTTGAGAAAGAAAGTGATTTAGTTTTTATTCAAATAACTTAAACAGATTTTATTTTATAATAAAATGAAGAAATAATAACTTAAAGACGGCAATAAGTCTAGTCAGTTTGGGCTTAAAAGGTTCCTTTGCAAGCAAATGGTGGTGAGTTTTTGATTTTACTCCTACTTTAGGTGTGTTTTTTGCAGACGAAGAACCTAGACTGTATAAATTAAATTCTTATAGTCTTTTTGTAAAAAATTTAGAAGTTGAAAATTCAAGATTAAAGAAACTTAAATGCGTCAAGGACCAAGAACCTATTTTATTTAGAAGTATGCACGTACATATATGTGGTTAGATAAAGTTCAAAAAAGGATGTTATATTGTTGATTTTAGAGCAGGTAGAGTCCGCCTGACTTATAAGCTCTTCAGCTCACCCTCTAGTATTTTCCTCGTTTCATAAGACCACCCGTCTACCTATGTACATGACGAATAAGACTATGGTTATGGGATTTGGAACCACATGTTCCATTTGATTTAGGTATAGCGCCAACACCTTTTGTTGTTGGTTGTTGCTGGTTAGGTACCTACACCAATGGTTAATGGTATACCATTGTTGGCCTCAACTTCACCAGTATTTTGCAGTGAAAACGAAGGAAGAAAAGTAAAAAATTAAATGCACAACTAGGTCGCACGTAGTTGCTCTTACATATATTCAAGACGCTTGGGGTATAAGAAAAATGTTTAAAACCATAATTTACGATATTTTAAAAAGCTGAAACAACTTCTTTGTGAGTTTGAGATAAAAAATATAAAACACTTTCTCCTAATCCTTGATTAAATATGATTTAATGGAAAAAAATTTTAAATCGTTGGAGCGGTTTTCTTAAAAAAATAATTTTTTCCAAATTCTCAAAACATTTTGAAGAAAAAGTTTTGGTATGCAAATTTTAAGCATTTATTTATGTGCATTCAAAAATTAAATTTTTATAATAAATCTTAGCCTGTTTTTGAGATATGATATCTAGTTTTCATAAAAAATTTAAACTTTTTTTTAAAAATTCAAACATTTTTATTGAAAATTTTGATAAACATTATCTTTTAGTCTTATTTTAAGTTTTGTATATAAGAAATAAGTAACTTATGTCTGTTTAGCTGATATTGAGAAAACTCAAAATTAAAAAAAAAACTTCTATGGGAGGCATAATTAATAGTAGCTACATATATATGTATTTTTATATTTTTTGGTAATATATCGCTCTAAGTTTAGCATACAGAAAAAGTTTGATAAAAATCGTAGCATTTTTTTCAAAATTTTGTTAAGAACAAAATATCTACATATATACTTTTTAGAAGCTGCTGTGAAGAAAAATTATTGAAATCAGAAATACCAATTTGAAGAAAATTGAAAATAAAAAATCGTTCTTTGGGAGGTTCGATTAATAACAATTTTTTGAAAAATGGTTTCCCAACCAAAAAAAAGAAAAAGCTTTTAATGTTAAAGTTATGGAGCCGTTTTTCAGAAAAATAAAATTTTGTAAGGCTACTAAAAAAAAATTGAATGGCATTGACCGTTATTTTTAGTTCTAAAAAAATAAAGTTAAAAAAAAACGTTTAGGCTGTAGCCAAACAGTAAGGCCCACTTTTTTCGTCTTTTCTATCATCTTAATAATAACTCGGATCAAAATCTCGAGTTAGATTTATTACTTGCCTTATACATAATGTAGGTACTATAGGGCAAGTTTTGGATTCGGGCAAACAAAAAATTTGATAAAACAATCAAACATGTCATTACGATGAGAGAGAGAAAAGTGTAAGGCAATTTTCTTTAAATTTTGAAGTTAAGGTTTTTTTTTGTAATTCTCCAGAGGGAAAATTGAACTTATTTTAGCACCAAAATTAACGGTACTTGCCCTACAACCGTAAATGAAAAGCTTATTAATCTCAAAAACGACTATAATGAGTGTATTGAGGTAGGTATGGTGTGCGTTTTGATTAGAAAAAAATTTACCGAGAACCGTTATTATCGGTACCTGCCATATAATGGGTTTTTTAATTTCTGATTTTCTCCTTAATGGCTCAAATAATTTCAGTCAAAAATTTATATGCCAAAATTCTTTTAAAATGTTAATAATACTGCATATTAAAATTAAAAAAAAAAACTAAAGTTAGGATTTTTAAAAAAATACTATTTTTTTTTTTTTTTTTTTTTTGAAATTTGAATAGTGAATGAATTTTTTTGAAACAAGGTTTAAAATGTATTTTAATACATACTCAATATTGGCACACCAAATTTTTTTCTTAAAAGTGTTATTAAAATTTTAAATATAAAAAAAATAATTTTTTAGAAAACCGCTCCAATGATTTTAATTTTTTTTTTGCACATTTCCATATTTTTTTCAATTTATCAAAGGGCGTACTTTTTTTGAGCTCTTAGTTATTTAACAAGTGTTTTGTACAATTAAAAGAACGATTTAAAGGCTTTATTATATTTGTTTTTATAATTATACTTTCATATTTTAAAAGTTCTTAATTCAAGCAACTTGAAAACTTGAACATAAGAGCAAGTACTGGCGATTCAGTTGTGTATTTCATTCACGAATGCATAACTTTGCCATATATAGTGCCTTTATATCGAAAGTAAAAAAAGAGGAAGGAAGCGCAGTCAAATGTTGAACATTGTTGTAGTTAATTTAACCGTAACAGAACAGGAAAGACGAAATAAGTTGGCCTCACAATTCTGCCTGTCTGTCTATTCGGTTACAGCCTAAGGGGCTGGATGGATTTTCTTAAACTTGGTACAAAATAGTTTTTGGTGGTCCTTCACGCAATTTTAAATTTTTTTTAAATTTAAAGTGGAGGTATGACTGATTACACATTTTTTTTTTAGAAATTATACAAATTCTTATTATTCTTAAAAACGGCTGCACAACTTTTCCTGAAAAAAATCAGTAAATTTGTTTCTTCGTAACTGTATTTCTGATTTACATTTGTTGTATACAGCAACTTCTTAAAAATATAGGTACCTAAGTAATTTTTTTTCAAAATTTTCAATAAAATTTTTTTTTAGATTTTCAGAATATGTTAAAATAACTTTTTTTTGAAAATCAAATATTTGGAAAATTCCATGTTCGATTTTTTAAAAGCTCGGTAGTATTTGAAAGATTTTTACAATTCAAAAATTCAATTCTCAAAAGCAAGTTGGTAGTTTTTTTCTGAAAATTTTTTTATATGCACAATCACATATAATTTAATACTTTAGATTTGTATTCCAAAATCTTTAAAAATGTTTTAAGATTTAAATAATATTTAATTTATTTTTTAAGGAACCTGTCCAATGGTTTTAAATTTATTTTCCATACAATCATACTCAATAAGGAATTACGGTCGCGTTCTTTTTTTACCTCAAAATGTAGAAGGAGCTAATTTATATGTATCATATTTCATGAGTTTTAATATTTTTTCAAATAATATCCATGTTTTTATATACTTACAAATTTCCCAGCGTCTAGCGTCTTTAGTACAAGAGCAAGCACGTGCGACCCAGTCGTACATTTAATTTCTTTTTAGTCTAACATTATAACAAACATTAATTTACGAAAATATTTATTCTTCTTTGAATCAAAATATCAAATAATATTAAGTATCTTCGTACCATATGCACCCCTTTTTGTTCAGCTGCAGGACATTCTCATTTTACTTTTATTTTTTTTTTTTTTAATTTTAAAAACTAAAATAGTTTAATGTCCTGTCCACTCTACTATGACATGATGGTATGCGACAGGTGACAGACTTTCAAAAAAAGCTGAATTCAAAAAAAGACAAAAAGGTGTATATAAAAATGCAGCTTTTATGTCTCGTTTATCCTCATAGTATATCAAATATGCAGCATATACCTATAGCACGTACGCTACCTGTCCTGTCACTTTGCCTAAAGGCACCTTATAGATAGTAACTGTATACTTCCTGCTAGCTAATCATATATTCACACAATATAACTGGAGACGATGCCCTCTCTCTTACATATCCCGTTTCCAGTTTTAATGCACTTTTATCGAATGAATCCTTTATGGAATACTATAGCACATATGTATTAAGGATATGTATTGTATGTCTATGTATATGGTTTTTTTTTTTTAAGGAAATGACATGATGCTCTATCAGAAAGTGTCACGATGAATCTCACAGGCAGTTGCTTTTAACGTATATACCTAGTAGGTACTTCTGGAAAATATATACTGAATATTATATTTTTCGGTGAGTGTATCTTTTCAAGCTCATTCATTTATTCAACTGCGTCACGTTTTATATCTGCAAGGATATGCGAATGTCGTTTTGGCGAAAACCCTCATAAAAGGGTGTAAAAAGCTGACAAAAAAACATGAACAAGATTTTGAATTGTGACATAATAATATCTTATTCGGAACAAGTGGGACAGAAAAATATGAATATTAAAATGTCCGCTCATCACTTAAGTGACAAAAATTTTTTTTTCAACACGAATAAGACACGTTATCTGTTGTAAGAAAAAGAAGATATTTAATTGAATTATAACCTTGGAATGGGAATAGTTTTTGATTTTTCTGAGTTTTAGCCACACTAATCCGATAGTGCCCTAAGCAAGCTCAGAGGCTATCCAATCTTGAAGGACAGCACAGAATATATCATCGGTTCAAAAGTAAAACTCACTGAAAAGACTCAATTGAATGGAATTAGATTGAAACATACTTTTTAAAGATGAATATTCACGTCCAAAAATTTTGAAAAATGAATGCACTCAGTAAATAAATGTTTGTACTCATCCCATATTTTTCTGCACACATACTTTTTGTACCCATTAAATAGAACAATCTTCACTAGCTACATAAGACCGCATGTAGTTAGTATATAATTCTGTTAACTTATTACAAGAATATGTGAAGCTTTTCGGTGATAAATTCATGAAAATTTGTAGTGATTAAAGTTTCTATGTAATACTTTATGCATTCATTACATTAATAAAAATATTTAATGTACTCATAATATAAATATGTGCAAGGAAACTCTGATTTTGATATTATTATGTAGTGGGTACAGCTTCTTTGCATATTGTATGTGATATTACATGAAAACGTGTAAATTATCGGCAATGCATACGTATTACTATTCAGTGAATACAGTTTATGTGCAGCCATAACATAAATATAATACTGCTATCGGTAAAGTATACATGTCACTATTTAATTAGTATAGGTTATATGCACTCATTGCATTGATATAAATATTTTATGTACTCATTACATAAAAAAAGTGTTGGTTATTGTTTATGTAAACATGATGTTTTTTAATGAGTATAGTTAATATGCTATCATTACATAAATGTAAAGAGTCTATGTAATCATTACATACATTTATGTCAATTACCTTTAATGAGTGCATAAAAGTGAGTGCAGATTTATTGAATTAAAAACACAAAGACAATTTTTTATGGACTCATTATATTATTATGTATTGAATACATAATTGTTTATTTAATGACTCCATATATCTTTGTAATTTGTTTATTTATGTTTGCATTTATTACATGTCATATTATTAAGTCTATGTTCTCCTACCATATTAATATGTTATTAGTCTAATCTCTACATACAATTATGTAATGGGCCCATACGTCCTACAGCCTTCTTCAGCACTGCTGCTCATCATCCAACTCATTTCGAATTATTCTGAAAGTATTGAAATTCATTATATATTTGTTTTATTTTAAAAATACTTTTGTGATACTTACTGAGATTTGAACTGGGGACCTTCCACACACGGAAATAGCACGCATCCACAAGGCTAATTCATGGCACAAAAAACTAGCGCCAAATTTCAATAAGTTGAAACTCATTTGTGTGCCATTGAGAAGGTATATGATAATGATAGCTGGACTCAGTGCAAGTGGTATTTACTCACCACATAGCATAATGTAGTGATGAGTACCGATTTCAGTTAGAAGGCTTTCCCTTCATGTGTGCTGTGTATGAACCATCTGTATTGAATACAGGTCAACAGAGACTCAGTAAAAAATAAATAAATTTGGTGGCACAACAGCTCGTGGAAAACCAAGGCCTAGTGACTTACAACTCTCAACCATTCCTGAGTGCGTGTTGTTGGCAGTCCGAACGGCTAGATGAGAAGCACTTATTCATGTCAAGTATACTCTTGGAGGATTTGTCAGTTCCCCGCAAGAGGCAGTACCTCGGCAAAAAACATTTCTGTTTTTAGGTGGCAGCGGCTGGGAACCGAACCCAGACCTTCGGCATGACAGTCCTACGCACTAACCATCATGCCATACGAGAGATACCTTAGAGACTCAGTACACGTCGTATTTATTCACCACATAACTTAATGTATCAAATAACTGTTTTAGTTGGATGGCTTGCACTTGATATGTGTTGAGTATATACCACCTGTACTGGATACATGTTGTCAGTGACTCAGTACACGTCGTATTTACTCAGCACAAAACTGTATGCACTGGATAAATGTTGTCAGTGACTCAGTCATTACATAGGAAATATTGAATGAATACATACAGCCTATACTCATCGCATATCTGTATGTAGCGGTTATAGTTTTTTGAATGATTGCTACATAAATATTGAATAGGCACAAGATGCTTTTAATAGAGTTAAAGATAGTGTTTAGTCAATACAATGTTATGTGTTAAGTCAATATGATCTATATTCAATGCAAGTTTTTACACTGAATACATATATTTTGGTGATTTCCTTTGACACATAATTTCAAATGTAACCATGTTGCATGTTGTATCCACTCTGTAAATACAACTTTTATGGCAGTCCAATACAAACTTCGGTACATAACTTTTACATACAAATCTTTGTGCTGAGTGCATGGGTTTTTCCCTCAGTGCAGTTAGAAAACCTAACTTAAAATAAACCTGAACAAAACCACCATGTTTTTTCCCATAGAAGGTTAGATTTAAGAAACTTTTAAAAAATCAGCAAACTGATAAAATATGAACAGACAAGTTCAAAGCAAACTATGCAAATGTCATTTATGATTCAATTTGACATCTGAAGAGAAGTTAAGTTCAGTCTACATTCTGGCATTTTTGTGTTTGCGTTCTTGTTTTTTGTTGAACCGCGACGATATATAAAGGGGAATGCGCTATTACATATTTTTGACTGAGGGCTGGTTACCACATTAACCCAAAAGGGTACTTTTGTAGGTATCGTTACGGTATCTTTAAGATCGAAAAACATCAGAACTGTCTCGGTATCGATCTCAGTTTTGTCTCGGTCTCGTAAAACTAAGTCTCGGTACCGGCATCGGTATCGGTATCGGTATTTTTTGAGATTAAATAAAATAATAATTAAATAGAAAAAAGAATATGCATAGTCAATCTTTTAAACTTTTTTTTTGTTGACTAAACAATTCTAAAGGGCTTATTTCAAAATTTCTTAGTACAGATCCGATAGATAAGTTCGAATTTTTCGTTTGTAATACATTAATGATTATATTCAAAAACCCACTTTTTCTGCCAATACCAAACGATTCTACCAAGAACATTGGTAAATTTCGGATCATTAAGTGCGGTATCGTTTATTAGATTTAGATTTAGATTTAGATTTTATTTGAAAAATGAGGATAAAAGTACAAAAGATTTTAGTCTTATAATAGTACTTAATACAAAAATTCAATTTAAGTAAATACATCAAGGAATATCCAAAAGCAGTAACTAAGAATAAAAATTTGGGAAATATATATACAAATTTGTATAAAAATTAAAGATGTAATATTATACATAAGTCAAAGATCAGACATTACATGAAATTGCTGCTGTTAGTACTCGTTAGGTATTTGAGTAAATCGTTTTTGAAGCTATACGGGTAACTTATTTGTCTAAGGGAAACTGGAAGTGAATTCCAGAAATATGATGATTTGGAGCTGGTATCGCCTCTGTATTTTTACAGTTTCCGATACCGATTCCAAACGATATCTAGACTTTTCTGGTATAGTGGCCATCCCTATTTCGTATGATATGCACGAGGCATGTGATGCTATTTCTTGCACTTTCAGTAATTCATTTAAATTCAGCCAATATTGGATTTTGTCCTCTCAATAACTTCTATTCATACTTAAGAAAAGCTGTTCAGCAAATATTGAAGTTTTAATAAACCAATGAAGTATAAGTCAGCGACAGACCCATTGGTTCATTACTGCTGTTTTTGTTGAATCAGTGAATCATTTGATTAACATAGTGCGCATTCGTTAATCAAAGAGTTATTCTGATTTTATTCAATGCTCAAATTGGAAAAGAAGACATCTTCGGTGGATTAGTCGGTAGACACATCCTCCACGAAGATACAAATGATAACTGCCCCCGACTAATAGACTTTTCAGAAGCTTATAATACAGTAATAAGTGACACAAGTTTCCACGGCTATAAATCCACAAAGCAACCAGGCACTCCCCAATTGGTCGATACGACCCAATACCACCATCCAGTATAGAAGAGCCTGACTTAGTTATACAGAAGGCTGTGGCGTCCAGCCAGACAAATCTGGGAAAATATCAATACTCTTCAAGTCAAGTCTAATCATTTATTCATCGACCTTAAAGCCGCATATGATAGCATTCGTTGTCAAGAGCTTAATTGCGATGGCTGAACTTAGGTTCGTGGAAAAACTTATCAAGTTGTGTAGTGTAATATAAGAAAGTAGGTACTTGATGCAATGTGCAACTTGGAAAAAGTTCTTCACACAGGATATCAACATGGAAATTTGGTATCATGTGATTTTTTTCAATATCTTTCTGAAGCAAATAGTGAGCTAGGCAGACTTTAACATTGAAGGTGCCTTTTTCAATAGATTTGTATTTGTCCAACTTCTAGGGTATGCCGATAGTATCAACACTACCGGCAGCTTCCAACAGGCCTTTATAGAGGCTTTCACGGCAATTGAAGGACAGGTGAAACTTGCTGGTCTTCAAGTAAAGGAGGTTATGCTGTCAACAATACAAAGAAAGATCTGTCAACCGGCTAGGACCATACGTCACTGTTGATAGCAACAACTTCTAAGTAGTAAGGGAGTTTCTTTACCTCAGAAAAAAGATTAATCTCGTACGAACGACATCTAAGTGGATATCCGACGTTAAATTACCTTAGCGACCTTAGATTTGGCTTAACAGATTGGTTCAAAAAACTCCTCACTTACGAAAAACAAAGTGCACGCTCCATTAAATCCTTATATTTTAAGATCTTATTTATCTCGTTAAGTGTTGGGCCGAAAGCAAAAGAGGAGAACTAAAAGGTACTGGGCGCCTTCGAAAAAAATTCTTCGATGGATTTTTGATCTTGGAGTGGATGATCCATTGAATGGAGGAAATGATACAACCTCGAACTCTATGAGTATGAAGAAGAACAAAAACGTAGTTTTCATTGTGTTTGTGGATTGTTGAAACAAACATAATAAATTTTCAATTATTATTAATACGTTTTTATTTTTCATTCAAATCCCTGAGCTACACGCCACACAAGCCAGTAGCGGGCAACATTTATTCAAAATTGCAAGCTAAATATTTCTTGGTCCAATCTTTTTCCCTTCGACCAATAGACGTTGAAATAAATTGATGTACATATTTTATGTCAAATTTTACACATGTTCATCAGTTTAAGTTGTTAAATCCAGATTAAAACTGAATTTCATATTATTCACTTCTTCTTGACATTTCAAGTACTGAGATCAAAATGAAATTTTTTCAAACCGAGGTGATGCAAAAATGTGCGATAATTTGCATGGGTCATGGGTGTTTTTGCAAATTGAGTTGGAGTTGGTTTGAACTCGGTTTGAAGCGAAAACCATGACGACTTATGTCTCTAGCCGTGGTCGTCCGAACGTTGTTTTCAGTATCGTAGTCATTAAGCTTGTCTCGCTAGGGTCTCGCCACGCCCCATTACATGTAAATCTGTGCAGTGGTTTCTTCACTATGGACTCACTTTGGTCTCGCCGTGACTTTTAAACTTGGTTTTGGACATTGAGCATGTTTTGGCAAATCGAGTAGTCTAATTTAGTTTGAAGTTTAAACCACGACGACGACGGCTCCTCTGTTTCGCCGTGGTTGTCCAAACATAGTTTTTAGTATCTTGGTCATTAAGCTCGTATCGCTATGATCTCGCCATGTCCATTACACGGGAATCTGTGTAGTGGTTTTTTTTCGCTATGGTCTCGCTTTGGTCTCGCCTCGACATTTACACGTGATTTTTGGCATTGAGCATGTCTTCACATCATCTGGCTTTGGTTTCGCCATAGTCTCGCCAAAGTTCTTTTTTCAAAATTGAAATTTTCAAAGTGGTTAAAATAACCTAAAACAATGGTTAAAAAGTCCAAACTGGAGTTTCAGTGTCGCGGTCTCCGTGGTTAGAATCGAGTCTACACTCAAGAGACATCAAGCTGGTTTCCGCAGTGGGCGGTCGTGTGTCGACCATACCAACACTCTGCGTATCGTTCTGGAGCAGTCTGCGGAGTTTCAATCACCGCTTTACCTCATGTTCGTGGATTTTGAGAAGGCCTCTGACCGAGTTAACCGTGAATGTATATGGAGATCAATGCTTGGTAGGGGAATTCCCCCAAAAATTGTTGCCATTATAAGAGAGTCTTATAACAATGCAAGATGTTTTGTTTTACACAATGGGCAGCTATCCAACTCTTTCGAAGTGCGGCAGGGTGTGAGACAGGGGGATGTTCTGCCGCCAATTCTATTTCTACTGGCGATTGATGATGTTTTGACGGCCAGCGTTGGAACAGCTGAGAGACAGGGCATTCAATGGAGACCGTTTGAAAGGCTTAGTCACTTAGACTATGCCGATGATATATGTCTCTTGGCAAATAACATCAGCGGGCTGAACGGGATGTGTCAAGCTCTGAAGGTGAAAGGAGAGTCGAGTGGTCTAAAAATAAACAGTAAAAAGACAAAAATAATGCTCACAGGCCGCTCCACACATCAGCGTATTTTTATACAGGAGACGCCAGTCGAAGAGGTTGAACAGTTTAACTACCTTGGAAGTATTGTTTCAGCAAATGGTGGTACTGATCTGGACGTTCAAACTAGAATAAATAAAGCTCGAGCAGCCTTCGGTTCTCTGTCCCAAATTTGGAAATCCAGTCAAATCTCCCTACGCACTAAGTTGAGATTCTTCGAATCCAATGTCAAATCCGTGCTATTATATGCTTGCGAAACCTGGAAAGTCACGACTACCATCTCGAAAAAATTGCAGGCTTTTGTGAATCGCTGTCTACGCCATATTCTAAAAATTCGCTGGCCGCAAATTATATCAAACGAAGAATTGTGGCGCAGGACAAGTCAAGAGAGGTTGGACATTGACATAAGAAAGCGTAAATGGCAATGGATTGGTCACACACTGAGGAAACCAAACGATGAAATTGCAAAGCAGTCCTTTGAATGGAATCCTCAGGGTGCACGGCGGGTTGGAAGACCAAGAACAACATGGAAATCAACAGTCCTAGCTGAAGCAGAATCCCAGAGAAAGACGTGGCCACAGTTAAAATATCTAGCTGCAGACCGTGAAGGATGGAGACGATTTGTTGGCGCCCTATGCCCCAATCGGGGTTTCAGGACTTGATGATGGTCTCCGTGAACCGGTGAACCCGTGGGTCTGATAAATGTGCATACATAATAATAGGTGATGCGGGATAGTTCAATATTTCTTGTTATCCCCCTATTTCTTCTAGCTCTACGTTTTGTCGCTAAGCGTGCTGGATGATAAGCGAAAAGTGTATTTACACTGACAATTAAAAAATTGTCCCTTAACATACTAAAAATAGTAACACTTAAATATATTACTTTTAAATTTTGTTTTAAGATAAAAAAAATCCATTCCATATGAATTAACTCCAAATACTTTTGAATAATATTAGTTTATTCTCTAAGCTCACCCTTTTTGTTCAATAAATGTATTAAATTCTTTTATGTTTAATGAAATACAGGCAAAAAAAAAATAAAGCAGAGCTACTAAATAGCGTTAATTGAATACAATATTCTTTATTTTCTTTTCTTTGAATACATGAACTGAGAATGCAATTATCGTTTTCATGGCTATTCTACCAGCCTGATGGTTACTTTGATTGAAACCATATCCCTTTTCCTTTGATGATGATGTGTAATTAAAAATATTTGTTTCAGTATTTAATATAAATACTGTTTATGTGTCTGTATTGTGCATGTATTTAAGTAAAATAAATAAAACTGAATATTTTCTATTGAGGTTCTCTGAATGAAAACAAAAAAAAAAACAACAAATACTCGTATAAGCCTGTTTGAGCAGTTAATTCCATATATTCCAATATTTTTTGAAATTAATACTTATTTTTAATTATTTTATTGATCAATTCAATATTGTCTACCATTTTTTAACAGTATTTTCATAGAAATTCAAATATTTAAAATTATTATTTTTTTTTGTTCGAATGCATTCTATTCAATAGTTTGAAAAATAATAAATGAGAAAAGAAGATTAAATAAATAAATATATACACGTAGAACTGAAAAACAAAACTATGATAAATTTTAATTTGAATGTCGGAATGATGCTAATAAGAGGACTATACCTTTAAACGGGTTGGTTGTAAATGTAAAGGGTTTCCCAATACCAACAAGGGTGGTTCGATATTTAAATGGATTCCACAAATCTGTAGGTATGTGAAGTATTAACGAACTTTTTAATTTGAAAGGCCTATGTAGCTACTACGTTTCAAATCAACCATCGTTTAAATTTTATAGATCGAAGAGGTCAAATCTTGAATGGCCCTGGCATAAAAACCAAGCTGAGGTTAACTGATGGCAGTGGGTTATGTTTACTTTTGAAAGCATTGGTCAATTGGGGCTTATTGGCATAGACCTTCACTCTCTCTGCACTAGACTAGGGTCACAATCATTACATTTGTAATCTAATTTATACTTAATTTCATCTGAATTACATCGCATGTAATTAAACTTTAATTCAATCACATGCAATTACACAGTAGTTGTAATTGAAAAATTCAATTACAATTCCATGTGTTCGGTATTTTAATTTAATAGTATCGCCTAATGGTCAAAAATTCGACCTGAATCTACTTATGAAATAAGAGGCCTTCACTCATAATTTTGAGAAAAACGAGAAATTGGTCAAATGGCAACAGCGCATAGTGAAGACCATATTCAACATGTATTGCATAAAACTAAAGTGTTGGTAGTAGAATGGCATACAAACTGGAAAGACGTCGAGTCAATTTTTAATTTTTTAATTTTGTTCTTATTTTATTTTAATATTTCGGTAACTTCTTTCGGAACATTTTTCAAAAACTGCTTAGGATCAATGTTATTAGAGTATTGTGGAGTAAGTCCCTTTTTTTTAAAGCTGTTCCAGATTGTTCATGATTTGCTCCAGAATTTTCTAATTTTTTGTTTTTTATTAAGAATGGGGGCTTAGACCCCCTCCCTTTCCCCTTTTTTTGAAAAAAGAAATTTTGAAAGTTGTTGTAGATTGTTCTAGTAGTTGTAAACATTATTTCAAAGTTTTGGACCTCTATGTACAAAATTTATTATAGGCTAAATTCGAAAAAAATATTTGTAACTTTTTTGAAATTCTTACATTTTAATTTTTTTTTCGGTGTTTGAAAGTTTTTTTTCAAAAATATTAAAGTTGTAGAAAAATATTTCAAAATATACAGCCTTTCAATTTTATTTTTTGTAAATGCTCTCCAATGTTTTTTTTTTAATTTATTTATTTTCAATATTTGATATTTTGAGCAATTATGGTGTCTTAACGTAACCCAAAACAGCATAAAGATGAGCTTCAAGAAAATATCTTCGAGCTTTTGAATTTTGAAAAGAACTATAGTGGCTAAATTCAACCTATAGAACCTTCTCGAAATTAAAAAAATATATTAATCCAAAATGATTCTTCTAGCTACTATTTAAAATGGTTTAAGATCCTGGTTCCTTGAAATATATTTTCATTATGTATTAAAATTTTCAATTACAACAAATTTTTAAAAAAAATAATTTTTTAAAAATCCTTCCTTAAAAGACTATTCACGATATTAAATGAAAATCCTTATTTATAAGAAAAGTCACACAAAGTGGTTCACTGTTCCCAACCCCTTTTGTACAGTGAAGTGGTTATGGTATGCTTTTTGAAAAATTTAAAATTACTATTTCCCATGTTCTTTTTAAAGATGTTTCTATTTAAATTTAAAGTAATTTAACCTAGAATTATGCGCCTTTAAATCCCCTTACTTATTTTGAATAAACTAAGGTGTGAATATTTACCGAGTAGCTATTCGCCATGTTTTTGTTCACTCATTAACATTATTATGATCATTTTACATTTTACTACTACTTGTATTGCAGTATCATTAGCAAACTTGGCTACGATAGTGTCTTCCATGTTAGGTATATCGCGTGTAAATAAAAGGTACAGAACTGGACCAAATACACTTCCTTGTGGTACTCCAGCCACCATTTCTTTGAAATTAGTCATTTCCGTGTCTTACACGAAAAAGTCTGTTATCTAAATATCCGTTTAGAATGTTTAAAAGTCCTTCAGGCAGAACTTGTGTTAATTTTAATTTGAGGCCTTCGTGCCACACCTTGTCAAACGCCTGCGACACGTCCAAAAAGATTGTCGAACAGATTTTCTTTTCTTCAAGAGCTCTCTCATTTACATCAGTATTTCTATGCACTTGAGTGCTTACTTCTTAATCCGAACTGATGTTCAGGTATTAATTGTTTCTGTTCTATTATCGGCTGCAGGCGCAGGGGTAGTAATCTTTCAAAAACTTTTGATATTAGAGGAAGAAGTAAAATTTGCCAGGTTTCAATACTATTACGACTTCCGCAATTTCCCATTGGCTCGGAAAATATTCTAACCTAAAACCATCATTTATTATGTAAAGATGGTTAATGAATCCTTTTCGAGAGCGCATTTTTAGAATTTCTGCCGTGATTAAGTCATATCCTGGAGCTTTATTTGACTCAAGCTCCTCCATTTATCTTTTTAATTCGGAAAGTGTAGCATTTCTTGTTATGCAACTTTCATTCGAGGTAAAATTCATATTAAATTTTCGTTGAGCTCTTGCCCATCGAATGGCTCATATATTTCCTCCAAGTAATCGGCGAATACCATCGCTTTTTCTTTATCACTTTTAGCCCATTCGTGTTGGCTTTTTTTTTATCGGGGGTAATAGAAGCTTTGGTTTTTTGATTGTTTTTATAGCTTTCCCAGATTGAGTAGTTGGATTTTTTCCCCGTTGTCAAGCCTTCAAGGTAATTTCCAACTTCAAGGTTTTTAGCATATTACTCAAGTGATTTAAATGAGCTTTTTGTTGAGAAGCACGGGTTCCCTGCCATTTCTTACGTGTTTTTCGTTTCTATTTCACTTAATCTCGTGCAAAATGCAAAACATTTTTTTTGGAGAGCATATAGTCTCTATATGCTCGAATCCCGGATTTGAATAAATCATAAATACTTCCGATGAAATTTAGCTTGGGGGTAATTTTTGTAATCCTGTCACCTAATATGTAGCTCGGTCAGGAATATTTTTATAGTAATCCTGTCACTTAGACTTTATTTTAAAAATGGCACCCAATCTGTGGAAAATTGTGAAGTTAACAGAAAACTTGAAAATTATACTTGGAAAATTTTCGTGATTAAAAAACCAATCGTACTTCAAGAAAAATATGAAAGAAGACACACCTTCGGGTTGAATTTCATTGTTTCCGCATCTTCCAGAAATATATTTCTACTTAGAGTTAAAGGTTGAAACACTGGAACCTAAAATTTTGTTGGTAGTTTTTACTATTTTGAACAAGAACAATGCTGCAGAAACGCCTCGAGATGCCAAACACTTGTTGGAAGTGATATTTTTAGAATTAGTTGTTGACTAGACCAACCTTTTTAAAAATACACTTTTCTTATGTGAAAGGTGGGATTTTCACCATTTGGCAATTTTAAATATTTTGATGATAAAAAAAGCTGCGGAAACGCTTGTAGATAAATGGTAAATGCCTCTCGGGAAAATAACGGTTAATATCTTAAAAAATGGTTGCTGAGTAGACGATCCAGAAAAATCTGGCCCGCCTATAATAAATCCCGAACAATTGATCTGGCGAGACATAGCTAGGGTCTCTGCAGCCTGTACTGGATACTGGCCAGTAGGTATTCCTTACAATAATCAATCCCGTAGCTGCAATGATCAGCAAGAAAAGGAAACAGTCCTTCACTTTCTTTGTAAATGTTCTGTCCTGGCTAAAATGAGAGCACATTCGTTTGGAGTGTAATTTTTTGGTGACCTCAAGGAACTTTCTGAAATGAAAATCAAAAACTTGATTTCCTTTCTTAACGCGACGAAATGGATCTAAGACAAAATCGGTTGATTCTGTATCATGTTCCCCCAGATCCCAAGACCATGAGCAATCGGAATAAAGACCTCTGCTGGATTTCATGATGCTCAATGACAGCGATCATCTCATCGGTTGGATCCTTCACGCTCCAGTCGTTCTGCTATCTGCTGAGCTTGGCATATCGCAGCTGATGGCCTTGGGCGAGATGCGATCCAATCAACTGAGTGTCTTAAGTCCCGCCTCTTGACGTTGGTGCTAGCTCAAAATATACTAACACCATATTCCAAATACGTTCTAATTCAAATCAAAGAACTCTGGACTCATGGTGGATGCTGAACTCCACTGGAAACCTCCGGTCATGCCGAGTGGGCAGACGGAGGCCCCAGGCGGAAATCTCGCACTCAATCATGTATCTGGAAGACCCCCGAAGGAATCAAGTCAAACGAGTTATGGTATCAAAACGGCGCAATTCAGCGCTAATTGGGTACTGGGCGAGTGTTACGCCCATGCCACCATTTCTACCTACCTACCTAGAAGCCTCTTTGGTTAAAATCTCAGTGCTGCCACATTTTGGGAATATACATTAACTTAATGTCAAAGGTTAGACCTCCACTTCTTTGGTAAATTTTAAATATTTTGAACATGAACAAGATCCATAAACTTTTCCAGTTGCCAAACACGACATTTTCAAAATGGTGTCTTAGTGACAGTACCTACTACAAACGTAAATGACTCTCAAGCTAAATTTCATCCTATTGTGTAAGAAATTACACTATGACAATCCCTTTGTTTTAGAACTTTTTGACATCTGTTCGTCTATGAATTTGTCTATCGCCCTATGGCCGATACTTGAAAAAGTACAAGAACGTATTGATTACCTATTTTCGTGACAAAAAAAATAATATAATCAAATCTAATATTACGAGGAAAAATTTCAAACAAAAAAGTTTTTTTCCATACCATCCTACGTGGACCTACCTATTTATACTTTGGTACAAAACATATCTACTTTCATCTTTAGACTCTATTGCGGGTCTTTTGACTTAATGTGAAATCCTAAACAAAATGTTTCGTTTCTGTCAAAATCAATGAAAAACTTTTTGTTAAAGTTTTCAATATCTTCTCATCTTTATCAAAGTAATTTAGCAGGTAACATCAAATACTGTTTTATAATAAATTATATTAAACTGCTAGCATAATCCTTCTTAGATTCCTGATCAATTTTCCTTCTTATCTCAACAAATTTAATCCTCTTTTAAAAGTGTTTGATGATGTGATTCGGTGTTTCTTCATAAATGATATTGATCCGACTAGGTATTCTCGCCTTCTTCTGCTCTGACACGATGACGATTAATCTGGCAGAAAAGTTTATGATGCATCTTTAAACTTTTATAGAGGTAAGGTATGTACAGCTAGCTAAACTTGTGTTTTGAATTTTCATGAAGAATTTTTGAAGATTGTATATAGCTAGCAAGTTTTGCTTGTTTTACGACAACGAACGAAATTTACTTTACACTTTGATTTTTGTCACGTTAGGAGGTCGAAATATATAGTTGAGGTGCGATGAATAAGGAACGTTGATGTTTTTCACTTCTTTGAAAGATGGAAGCCAATTACGTGATCTGTTTTTTTTTTTTTTTTTTTCTACCCAAGATGTCATCCTTCTCTCATAGAAAAAGTCTTTAAGATTCATTTTGCAGAAGATACATAGGTTATAATCGATATTTCAAAAATCACAGATAACTTAAAAAAGCTCACCGTTATGATCTTTAATGGCGCCTCGACAAGCATTTTCTTTAACTGTATTTCTGTATGCTTTCCTTCTCTACCACTATCTTTAGTGTATATTCTATCTATTGCTGTTAGAAGGAAAAAAGACCACCCCATTGTTTTAATGGGATTTCTTGCGACTTGGCACACCTGGTAATCGGCATTAAGTGACATTTATTGGGACATGAAATTAGGTATGAAAATAAAACCAAGTAGAAAAATATAGATTTAAGGACTTCATCCTTCCTTCTGCTATTGTGGCGCAGAAGAAACGTTCATTTCGGGACGTGTGTTAGCCTCCAAAGAAGCTTCCGCACATATACCGACTCACATCCCAAATGCTCTACATACATATTTGTACGTCGTTCATATGTATCTTGTATCTACAAGAATTGACTTTCCGGTATTATCTGTACTTAGAGATTTAAATTCTTTTTTTTTTACTTTTTATTTCGAGTCGTTCATTTTGTATCCTGCCACCCTCCTGAAGTCCTGATGTCATTGAATTTTGCTTGCATAGCAGCACCTGTGCTACAACATAGCTAGCGGTGATAGTATAGGGAGCATTGAGGCATGTTTAGGGGTGAATGGGGTGAGAAGGGAGAGTTAGGAGGATGAATTTCCTCAGTGTACTGTGCAGTGCAGGTAGAAAACGTTTCACCACACCACCACCACAACACAAAGTCAAAGGAGGAAGTCGAGAGTCATACGAGTTATCGCCTGTGGTTTAGTGCGACAGCTGTGGGATTTTTAATATAAATTTTCCGGTCACTTGGTTGGGTTTCCTTTAGATTACACTTTTTTGTTTGAATTTTTTTTTTTTGTGTCGCAAGTAAGAAAAAAAGAGGGCCAAGGAATTTAAAGAGAAGGAAAAGTGTGGGTGAGGTATTGTCGTTTTCTTTATCGTCTTAGTCTTGTATCCTTAAATTAAGTTTGTCGTTAAGCTTTGTTCGCATTTTTGTTTGTTGTTGTTGTTGTTGTTGTTGCTTGGTCTCGTATAAAGGCACCTTATAGCAGCCCCAGTCCGGAAGAAAAAGAAGTAATTTGAGATTGTTATTTGCTGGCAAATTGTCATAGGTATGTATATATGTATATGGTGGATACTGTTTTATATACATGTTTGTATATGCATTTGTTTTATAATGTGTTAATCCGGGACAAAATAGCAGGACACTGAAATGCATAAGAAAAATTCACTTACCAACCGGGAATAGTAGATAAAAATTTACTTTAATTTGACATAATGGGTGTTCTTGATTGCATTACCAGGTGGAAAAGAGTAGATTTTATTTGTGCGAATAAAAGTAGTTTTAATAATCTTAAACATATACTCACAGATTTATTTATTAGATTTTTAAGAGGGTTTACTAGTTGACTAGTAGTATTTTCGGTTGTGGTTTAAAAGTTAGATAGGTATGCCATTTCAGTTTAAATTGCGTCCATTTCAATTGAGAGCTTACGTTAAATTTAATGATATTTTCATATTTTTGTTTAAAAAATAAGTTATTCAGTAGAAAATATTTACGGGGTGCCATATCTCCCGTGGTGCCATATTACCCGACATTACCCTAATTCACGGTCAGTCCAGTGACGTCATGAGGGTAAGTTGGGATGTAAAGAAGGTGGTTGTATTTAAAATGTTGATATTTATCTTTACGATATTGAAAATGTTGTTGTTCATTCAAAAATTATTCAATATAAATTTATGTATACTTCACAGTTCACAACATGTATGTACTGCACTCATGTGGAGTTCCATTTACACACAAAACCCTACTTAATTTGATATTAGTTCTTGACCAACCAGCGTCAACTCTTTCATCTCATCTCCCCTCCCCCTTGTATGACCGACGAATTGTTGGCATACGAATCGGTGCATGGGAAAAAATAAAAACAAACATTTTTATGAACGTTCAGTTAACATTCAGTGAAAATGAAGGATATACAATCATTCAATATGAAAATCATTCACTTCAGTGAATGAAATCTGAATATACTCAAAAAGCCTATCACTTTTACTTCAAACAGGGGTAAGAGGACTTGTGCGGAATATAAAATTATCGAAACTCAATTTTCTTCACATAATATGAATACAACTGGGTGTGCACACGTAGGTAATCCTCGAAAGAGGTTTATCTTTAATGCGTCAGTTTTTATTCACATAAAGTGAAAATGTGTCAATTTCATTATGTTTTGCATATGATTTAGGACTAGACCAGGAGCAGGCATGTACGGGCAGTGCAAATCAATCGTGAATTTAATTAACCAAGAAGAAGTTGAGGTTAATCAAACTGTTTGTGCAGATCTTATCTTTTCATGGTACCTTGTGTATAACTACACTGGACTTCTATAAAACTTTATTCTATGCTAAACACTCGGATTACTAATGTTAACTTGTAAAGGATCAAATTTAATTCAATTTTGATTCATTTAACTGAATCAGAAAAAAATCAGTTTATCTTCATTTTTATCAATCATTTCTGTCCCATTTATATGTTTCAATAATGAATCATGAATTGTTCGGTAAACTGAATATATAAGCGTCCTATTTACATTCACTTAAGTGAAGAAGTACTTTATCATAAATGAACCATAAAATTCGATTCGAACTCGAAGTAATGCTACCCAGTAAATTTGATCCAAACCGGTTTATAAATGAGTTCAAATATGAAGGCTTTTTTCACTTTTGTGGATCATTTATAAATCATTTCTGAATAGAAAAGTTTTGCTGGTGCAGACTGAATAATAGCAAGCTAGTGTGTGCTAGTAAAAATTCTAGTCGCTGTTGCAATTGATGAACAACGAAACCTGAATTGGGATCATGTGGTTTCAGTGGCGCGGTATGTAGTGCATTGGCCTCTGAATCGCAAGGTTCTTGGTTCGTTCCCAGATGACTACAAAAGTGTTTTTCAATTAATAAAAGGCACCACTAAAAGGAGTCTCATGATCGGGGAGGCAATCGTGAAATAGCTATAACTCCAGCCTATAATACTTTGTGGTAAAGTACACAAGTTGTTCTTGTTCATTCATAAATTATTTACATTGAAAAACACTGTTTTTTCATAGGTAAGAAGCACACAGAAAATTTCCAAGTTATTGGGTTATACTTTTTAAACTAGTTTTAGGACATAACCTTAGAAAAAATCATATAAAAGAGGGTATGTAATTTCCCCTCATACATGAGCGAAAAATACAAAAAACCTTTACTTAACATAGACAAAGAGCTATTTAGAAACAACAAAAACATTAACAAAATTGTGCTTTAGAATTTGTAAAAGCACAAAACGGATTAAATTATTTGTATTCAAATAAAGTTAACAATTTTTTTAAAATAGAATCTATAGCTGACCAATTACTAAAACTAGCTTAAATATTGATCTTAGGGCCTTTCAGGTGCTATTAATTTTTTGCAAATTTCCCATAAATGAGGTGTCAAAAAGCGCAATGAAATTGAACAAAAATTTTAAAATTTTGACAAATTACCAAAACAAGCTGACATCTTAGATGGGAGGCGGAGACAATCCTGAAATTCTGAATCCAACAAAAAAAACAAAATAAAGAATCTAAAACTCCAGGATACCGAACACCCAAAATCCCGAAAACCCTGAATTTCGGAAACCCTGACCCCGAAAACCCACAATCCCGAAAACCTAGAGTCCCGAAAACCCACAAAATGCCGAAAATCCCGAGAAAACTATATATATGGGAGACGGACACAATCCCGAAATTCTGAATCCCGAAAAACAAAATCCTGAGAATCCTGAAAACCCAGAATCCAGGAAACCCAGAATGCTAAAAACCCAGCATCCCGGAAACCCCAAATCCCCAAAACCTGAAAATTTGCGTAAATTCGTGGGTTTTCGGGATTGTGGGTTTTCTAAATTGTGGGTTTTCGGGATTCTGGGTTTTTGGGATTCTGGATTTTTGGGATTCTGGATTTTTGGGATTTGGGTCTTCGGGATTCTGGTTTTCGGGATTCTGACCCCAACCCATAAGAAATATACTTAATTAAAAAAGTTACTGCGACTTCTCTGACGAACCTTAAGGCCAAATTCGTATTTCAGTTTTTCTTATGTAAAAATATTTTACTGTAGAGATAGCGTATCGGAATCGGCGAAATAGTGTGAATCAGGCCTTATTGAATTGAAATCAAATAGTTTTAACTAATCAATAACTATTATGTCTCAAACTCTGAATTTAAAATGAATTTCATTTTTAAGCCCTCTCGCGCCTTTCAGCATATCGTCGGCCTTCCGTCAAGACGTCGTAAGCCTTAAAATGCCATTTTAACGTATTTTAGATCAAAACAAATCATTGAATGAAAATGTCAATGCCTCGCAAAAGTATCTTGGTTTCTTTTGGTTCCGTCAACCAGTTTCAAAACCTTTTTAGGTCTAGGAATCCGATATTATTAACTTTTAAACCGATTTTTTGTGTCTTCTAATCAATTTTTTAAAAACTACTTGCAAGGTTTTAACAGAAAGCCGACGATATTGTTTTGTTTTTTCAATTTTCTGAATTCCAAGACCATAAAATTTACCAGTCTTAAACACAACATTAAGCCGCCCCTGACTCATAGAATCGGGGTTGCAAAAGATTTCACAACCGTATGACAAGATAGGGACAGTAAGTGATTTAGCAAACATTTTCCTCGTACCAAGTGGTGTGAAAGCTGATAGATTCCTAAAGGCACCATAAGCTTTTCCCACGATACTATTAATTTGATTGCTCTACGTGAGGGTTCTATTGAAACAAACTCCTAGATTCTTAGATTTCTCCACATACTCCACACAGAAGTGCCATTTAGCTCAACAGAAGGGAAGTAGGACAAATCAAGGGCCTTCTCAGAAGTAACAAGACATTTTGTTTTACAGGGGTTAAAAACAAGACCACAGTTATTTGACCATTCCAGGATTGCATTTAGGTCTTCGTTTATACTACTAACACAATCTTCTTTTAGACCCAAGTTACAAGATTTAATAAGCTGAACATCGTCAGCCTACATTCGTGGCTCGAAATATTTTACTGAATGTGGTAAATCATTTACATAGGCAGAGAATAGAAACGGCCCTAAAATAGATTCTTGTGGGATACCGTGGCTCAACGAGAGTAATTCAGCGGTCTGATTTTCTGAAACAACGGCCTGACATCTTCCAGAGAGATAGAAAAAAAAAAATGAGTTTCACTGAGTTTCGGAAGAGGAGTTGAGCAAACACGAAAGTTTTCGGCACATAATATCATGATTCATTTTATCGAAGGCCTTAGAATAATCAAGCAGAATCAAGAATGTTACTTTGTCATCATCTAAGGCCTTTCTTATCCACTCAATCACTTCGAGGAGTGCAATGATGGTACTACTGTGGTGTGGTCGAAAGCCGGAGATAAAAAATGGCTAGTGTAAAAATGTGGGAAATTTGCTTTTGCATAAGTCTTTCAACCACTTTAGATAAAAAGAGCAAAATAGATAGGGCCAAAAGTCTTTTCTGCTACGATTTTTGGGAACAGGTATGACTTTAGAAACTTTCCATTCATTAAAAATTCATAAAAAAAATGTTTATGGTTCGACCAATTAATAAAAATAGCTGACCTTTTATGACCGTGAAGTCACTTTTCAAATAGCATACTTCCTTTTTTGAAATGTCCCAAATGAAGTGCCAACATTTTTTTTTGAAACGAATTTTTAAATTTCATAGAAAAACACCTATGGCTGACCAATTATTGATGATAGTTGACCTTTTTTTTCAATCTAGAGTCTTTCAGATGGTGTACTTTTTTGGTAATTCCTGATAAATTAGGTGCCAAAAATGGCGTCGACCTTGAAAAACGTTTGGTCTTGATTTCAAGCTATCTATGGCACGTTGACCTTTTCTGACCAATTACTGACCAATTAGATGGCATATTATTTTTTTTTTTAATTTCCATTATATGGTTGAACAGCCAAAGGTTCAGAGCCCAATATCTCAATTATTATTTAGGGTTTAAGGTGTTTTCTAATTGAAATTTCATTAGATAAACTCTAGTTTTACCTAGTAACAGCTTTAACAACATCTTCAAATTCGTTCCAATTGAATCAAGTGCATAATTTTAATATAAGTCCCTACTTACAAAGTGAAAGGACTATTCCACGAAAAATCTACTAACTCATGAAAAGCACACACACACAGTGCTTGCTTAGAGTCCTTCAAGTTTAATAATCTACTTTCAAACATTTTATTAGTTGAAAAGTATCCTATTTACAAATCAGTTATGATGTCATATAAAGTAGAATTTATTTAAGTACAGAATTAGAAAGTAATCAAAATATATAATGTATATATGTACCTTCATAAAAAAAACAAACAACAAATCCTATTTAAAAGTTTTTTTTTTTCAAACGAACAAATTAAAAATAAAAGTCCTCTGGAAATTGTAAACAAAATTAACATTGATTTTTTTTTTTTTTAAGCTGAAGAAATTCTTAAAAATCTCATTCCTATAGCTACACGAATAACAGTAAAGAGAATTTAATGGCCTCAGTTTTGTTATTCATTCAGAGTTTTTCGAAAGTTTTATGATAATAAGAAAAAAAAATATGTTGTTGACAGGAAATGATATTAAACATCTGATTTACGTTCCTAAATTACATGTTTTTGTGCAAAAAATAAAATAAACTAATAAAAAAAAATATAAAAATATAAAACAGCTCTTGGTCGAAATATTGGAGAAGAGATTTTTTTTATTTTTGTTTATTTATGCATGAAACTTAAATACTTGTTTATTTGCATATGAATGGGTATTTAAAACTTGGTCTGTATTTAAAACTGGAACATAGCCAAAATGTGTAATCAATGTTTTTCATTGAATACCTATTTCAAAATCAACATAAGGAAACTCTTTTGTTAAGACTACAATGTACATAGGGATGGTCCTTGAAAAGGTCATTGTTTTATTTTAAATGTCTCCCAAATACAAGCAAACAAAATTCCTGTCAAATTTTAGCTCATTATTTTAACGTTAATTCGGCATCCAAGAGGAAAGAAGTTTTATCCATATAAAACTTCTTTCCTCTTGGATGCCGAATTAAAAGCAATTTTCAATCAAATTTTGAATATAAATAACTTTGGTAATAATTAATAGAAAAAATTAAATTTTGGTAAAAATGTGGTCTCATGTGACCTTTTTACTAGACCTCTAATATTTTTTAAAAGAGCGAAGCTTAATTTTAAAAATGTGTCGCGAAAAAAATATATATGACCTGTGTTTTGATTATTTCATGACACATTCAGATGTCTCCAAGGCATTCACTGAAACTTCATGCCTTCGAAAAGACAACAAAACCTTTTCTGTTTACTGCTGAAAAACCTCAATCAGAATTACACTTGGTCGGCTTCAAAATCTCCCGGCATAGCAATAAATTTAAAATTAGACGAACGGGAACTTTTGTGACAGTCTTAAGTGATTTATTTATTTAGCACTTCACTAAGACAAGTGCCTCTCATTTCCTTTCTCTTAATCTTTCAGTACAGAGTCCTTCACATCTCTTACATATTTCCGCTGAAACTTCACGTTCTTAAATTCATTTTTTTTTTTGGTCCTTACTTTATTTACAGGCAGTTTCGTGTTACTTTGGCGACGTGGAATAAATGTGCTTACAGCCTCAAATATTATGGTGACAAGGGATGAAAGAATAAGACTGATAGATGGTTACAATTTAGAAATATCTGATTTGGAGCCGCAGGATGCTGGAGATTATGTATGTCAAATCAGTGACAAAGTGAACAGAGACCAAGTGCACACAGTCGAAATTCTTGGTAAGTTGGTTTTGTAGAGAGAAGAGAATGATCATCATATTAATGCCACCCGCTGTTTTCTTTTTAATCCTGGCAATCTTTATAGAAAGGAACGCTTTGTTAACACTCCATATATATTTGTTGTTGCTTTTTTATTTTCTCCCATTTATTTTGTCCTGTTTTATACTTGCAGAGCTTCTGAGGATAAAGTCATCTATCTATTCTCAGAAACTTGTGTGTTTGTTTGTTTGTTTATCCTTTTGAATAATTATCAAGGATTAAACTTTCAACTTGTCACTTATTTTGAATTTCTTTTTGTTCTCAGTTCCACCAAGTGTTAGAGCGATACCAACATCCGGACAATTGCAGGCGCGAAAGGGTGGCCCAATAACATTGGAGTGCAAAGGATCTGGCAATCCAGTACCATCGATATACTGGACAAAAAAGGTTTGTTTCTTTGATTTTTTTTCTTGTCTCTTTTTCTGTCTTTTTTTTTTTTTGCATTATTATTGTATGGATTTTCTTTTTGTATTTTATTTCTCTTCTTAATTGGGATTAGGGGGATCAAGTTAAAGATTTGTTATAAGCAAAGTGGGGCCAGGATGTAGTTGAACAAAAAAAAAATTAAATACCAAACAACAGGAAAACGAACAAAAGAAATACTAAGAATTTTCAATTGAATTAGAATTCTATGGGTTAAAGGATTGACTAAAGGATGAATGGTAAGATTGTGTTCAGATGATAATGGGACCTATCAAAGAATAGAACTTGATGGGCAGAGTTTTTTTTTCATTTTCATTTCACTTCACACTATGGTGCCTATGTCATTGTATAGAAGGTAGAGTCTGACAATATTTTCTATTCACATGTATGTGTTGGTCTGTTGAAGGACTTAGGTGAGGGATTTAATTTGTAAGTGCCTCTCATAAATAACTGAGAGTTAATTATTTTACTGAAGGGAAAATTGGATGAATTTGATCTTTTTATATTTTATTTTTTTATGTTTACAGTTAAATAATGTAATGATGAATTTAGCACGGACTCTTAGGGGCTAAGAGAGTTTGACTTAAGACAACAATTATGTTCAAAACTGCAAGCATTGAAATAAATCGATGCAAAAATGTAAGTTAAATTGTACACCTGTTACGTTTTAAGGTAGGCAGACAAAAGGTTATTGGTTCAACCCTTCAAAGCCTTTTATTTTGATATGAATTACATAAGTATGCCAATGACTTGCCTTTTAATATCTTTCGCTCTTAGACTATTTATATTTCTATGCACTCAGAGAATTTCCCCATTTTTTCGCTGTCAAAAGCTATGGAAAATAATCTTTGCTCTTTAAGTTCAGTGAGTGCTCCTGAAAAATATAAACTGAACAATTATTTAAATGCCAAAAAAATGCAAAAAAAAAAGAAAACCTTCTAAATCAAAGCTACTTATATATCAACTTTCTTAAGGTGGCTCCAGGTGGACCAGGGCTTCAACCAACAAGCTACTTCCAGTTGACTCGGTTTGGTTGGTTGAGGTCTTCTTCCACTTGCGTGCGATACCCTTCCACTGTCTTGCTCTACTGCGCCATCCCACGGGGTTGGATTCAAAGACTTTCCGGGCTGGAGCATTATTATCGATTCACCTAAGGTGACCCACACAGACCTATCTCAGTTGTTTGTTTTTCACTTTTCTGGCTAGATCAGTGTCACTGATGTACAGCTCGTTCATTTCGTTGTTGTATCTCCTTCTCTATTCCTCATCTATTGGATAGGACCAAAAAACACTAAAAGAATTTTGCTCTCAAGGCAGCCTAACTGCCTATAAAGAATGGGAGAAGGAGTTGGAATAGATGTCATTAATGCTGCAGCTGAACAAATTTTAACTTTCACTGCAGCTTATTCAACATCAACTGCAGCTCCGTCTCCCATTCTGTTTAGGTTAATTTTAAATTTTTAAAATGTTAAATTTAAAAATTTAAATTTTTGAATGCAGAACCCAACTAACAATTAAACTTTTATAAGGTTCTATACAAGCTATTTTCAGACTGCTATAGAAATAGTAAAAGGCTTACAAAGCTAATTAACTGCCATAAGACTTTTAGCAGCAAATAGCTTTCTTGAACTGCTATTAGCTTGGCTGAACAAGCTATAGCTTGCCTTGGATGTTTTTATAAGGCCTTCAAAAACCATTTTGACAGCTATTGCCAATAGCTTGGATGTTTATATAAGGCCTTACCCAAATTTATTTTGCATAAGCAGTCCATCGAGAGAAACAATTTTTTTTTAGCAAAGCTGATTCTGGAATAAAAAACTAATTTTTTTTATCGTTTATTTTTTATTTTATTTTTCAGATGTTTTATTTTTTATTGCATTTTATTTTTTCTTTATTCTGTAATGAGTCAAATGTTAGTTTAATTATAAAAATGAAAAGTTTTCTTCTTACCTGGGATTTGGACTCGACTCCTCCCTCGTTCCAGTCTAGCACTCTTCCACTATGCCAATTTGCTGTTGAGAAAACTATAATCAAAAGTGAATCAGTTGATATCATATACTTCACGTTCACGCAGAGGAAACAGTCAATAACTGTGCGCATCTAATATCTGTTCTTTGTTATTCCAAACTTCTTGAATGTTTTCTGGCTTCTTTGCTTCTCTGTTTTTTCTCACTTGTCTATGGTAGGTTCCAGATCTTTTAAATTTTTGCCATGAGTTATTTATTTTAAAATTTTGCTAAAAAGGTCAATGTTAGTGTAATTATTTATTATACGAGTAATCTGGTTTTTTTATAAGCACGATATTTTATAAGACACACTTGTTGATCTTCACAAATTATTTTAATTTGTATAAGGCCTTTACAAACAAGCTTTATATAAGTTGTTTACAATGATTTGTCGTGGAGAGCCTTATAGCAGCAATTATTTTAAACATTTTCAGTAAACAACTTTGGAATTTCTTATACAAGCCATTTATAACTTAAATTTACAAGCCTTGTATAGAGTTGGTGTAACTCATATTTCAATGCCTTATAGCAGCTATTTGTTTAAATTTCAGGTGGAAAATTCTTGCCTGGCTCAAGATTGTATTATACAAGGTCTATACAAGCTATTACTTACCAAATTCGAAAAATTTTACCTTATAGAAGCTAAATTGTTAGTTAGGAAGCTTCTAAAAAATATAAATACGCATGTAGTTCTTTTGCCAAAACTTTTTGTTTGAAAATCTAACTAAGGGTTTTTGATACTTTCTTAAATATATACAAAAAAATGTCTTCTATGAAAATAAAATGATACTTGCCTGTTAAACAATTATTTAGGAAAATATATTTTTTTCTTAAAAACGGCTTCTACGATTTTTAAAAATTTTTTCTGTTTTGTGCTAGAATAAGTTTGATCTATCACTAAAAATTATAAAAATTTACTAAAGAATGTTTTTTTCGACATGTGGTTTTCAATTTGGCCATGTGCCGTGCGAACCGAACCATTTAGTAATAAATTAGCAATTTGCAAACGTTGTTCACGAGTTAGTCTATTTATTATGAAATGGTTAAATAAACTAAGCATAAATTAAGTGACAACTGTTAAAAAGACCAACTCCGAAAAAAGTATTGCCAGATTGAAAACCACACGTCTAAAAAAAAAAACACTCTTTATTAGTCGTAGCATTTTTTGGAAATTTCTTTGTCGGTCCCTACAAATGTATAAAGAATTTCATAATGTAAAAATGATTTTTTTTAAAAACCACTCCAACGATTATAAATTTTTTTTGTCCATGCAATTATATTTGATCAAAACTTCAAGTGGCACTTTCCTTTTTCATCTCAATCTATAAAAAAATTTTCAATCATAATTTCTATGTACTTTTAAAATTTTTTTAAACACTCAACCCTGAAGCTAAGAGCATATGCGTTCTACCAAGTCGTGCGTTTTATTTCTACATTCATAAAACTCTTAGGAACGGACTATACAAAAAGTTAGACTTTTGTAAATACTTGTTTAAAATAATAAACTAAGTATTTGATGTGTAAAGTATTAGGGTGGTCCTTAAATTGGACGCAGTCTTGGATAGCCCTTATTCGATTCAAAATATTAAAAAACAATGTTTAGAATTTTTTTAGATTTTTATTTCACCCCCCTGGTCTCCCTTCTTTCACTTTAAGGTACTAATTATGGGTAAAGAATTATTTTTATAAAACGGAAAAATAAATCAGAATGTATAGATAAGATTCAGGTGAGAAAAACACTTGTAATGGAGTGGGAGTTTCCCCCGTTCAGGCGGGAGGGGTTATTTTCAAAAAATTTGGCCAGAAACAGAAAAAATAATTTAAGAAAAAACGGGAACACTTACAATGCCATGCATTAGCTTTTTGTTTAGCCACAATTCCACTCTATAACATGCTTTCTAAATAAAGTTTTTATTTTAAGGAGTTTTTGAAAAAAATTACTTGTATCTTAAAAAATTATAATTTTTTTAATTTTTAAGTTTGAAAATTATTTTTTCAAAAACTATTTAAAATAAAAACTTTATTTAGAAAACATATAATAGAATGGAATTGTGGCTTGAAAAAAAAACTAGGGCGTGGCATTGTAAGTGGTCCCGTTTTTTTTTAAATAATTTTTTTCTGTTTCGAGTCAAATTTTGAGAAAATCACCCCACCCGCCTAAGCGGGGGAAAATAGACTCCCCCTCCAATACAATTTTTTTCTCGTCTAAATGTAATCTATACCCTCAAATTGTTTTTTTTTTCGTATTTTATAAGAATCACCCTAACCCCATAGTTAGTACCTACCTTAAAATCTAAAAAAATTAGGAAACATTTTTTTCTATTTAAAAACTATTCGATCCCTATCCATCTCAGAATTTAAAAAAAACTCAATAGTTATGCAGTATGTACATTTTTTTCCGCCGACCAATAGGCATTCAAATAAATCGATGCTTAAAATTTACGTAAATTTGTACACCTGTTTAGATTGGCATACAAACGGTTACGAGTTCATCACCTATTGATATGATTTACAATGTTGCTCAAATGACTTGACTTTTTTCTGTCGTTGGCTCTTAGACTTTTACCGCCTTAGTGCAATTTTATCTCGACTAAGGGGGTAAAGTAGAAGGGTGTTACCATCATTGTTGAAACCACCAATCTGCAATTGTTATTTTATGATTGATCACATATGACAAAAGTTTAATATTTCATCTGTTTCTTATACTTGCTTTTGGTATATGGTAAACTTAAATCCATAAACTTTAATAGCTAAACAATTAGGTAAAAAACCAACATTTTATTTCCGTTATGGTTTCTCTCAAGCATATACAAAAATGGCCCAAACAATTAAACTGAATTCGTTGCTACTATATATCTATCATCATTTCCCTAACTATAAAAACAATCATATAGCCTCACCAACTTAGATTTGGATTCGAATAAAAGTCATCCACTGCGTATACGTAACCAAAAACACACACACGTGTTATGGTGTATATCTCTTAATCGTTCTATTGGGAAACCAAAAACCACTAACCATTCAAACTTTATCCAACAACCGATTAATGAAGCTTTATAGCCTACAGTGAAATCTCAATAAAAATGTTCTTCCTGGAATAAGTATAGTGTTTGGCTATCGTTGTAGATTAAACCACTTTCTCACCATAAGCAGGCGATAACAAACTTTTCTCAATAACTTCTCCGAACACACTCTAACTTCATGAAATCATTCATTCACTCTCCTGCAGTTCTCCACACATCTCACACCAGCCATCAATAACCACTTTTATATGCCATTTAATTGGAACTAACCTCGAACGGGCCGTGCAAAAAAAATATATCGATCAAAAATTCGGAAAGCGCCATCAGGATGAATTGGGAGACCCTCATCCTCATGTCGTATAGGTATAAGAGAGGGGGTTGCCAAAAAAATTGTATTCGTCATATGGTGCCCATGTTCAATTTCTAAAAACGGATCAACGCCAACAGTGGGGTAGTATCTATATGGTAGATGATAGCTTTCCAGCAGCAGCCCCAGCAGTAGTCAAATCCGCCCGGAGTACAAAACTGGGATGGAATAACAAAAAAAACATAAAACACCACTGACTCTCGTCGTCTGCACCAAACATATCCGCATGTTCAATCTGTCATAGTTAGGGTACGTGGAACACATTAAATCATTCTTCAGTGCTGCCTTCACATGTCCATACATATACATATGCATGTTCAACATACCCACTCTCTCCCAAAACGGCTATAAATCAATTCCCAAAGTTGTCGGCATGGAGAGGGCTAAATTATTAAAAAAAAAGAAAAACTAGGCTCATCCATTTAGGGTTGAATATCCGTTTTGTGAATGGCAAAACTTTACCCACTCCAAAATGGTCTAAAAACAAGCTTTTACTACCAAAACGAATCACAATGGCCTATGGGAATCGTTCGGCATCAATTTTGGGGTAGATATGGTTAGACGGACTCCCAGTGCCCACCTCTGTCTCGGGTTCCATTATGCGGTGCATAATTGATTTGGCTGTACTCTGCATTTTATGGAACTTTGGTCTGGCCAAGGATCTCCAAAAGTTGGTGCTGCTTGTAGAACGTAGGTTCCTCAACTGGTTAGGTCACATTTCAAAAATTGGACTATTGCACACAAAACGAGAAAGGACTAGGTTTGCCTAAACCAGCTACGATCATGACGACGAAGGACGACAATGGACGAATGTATGAATTCCAAGCTATAGTCAGAGTTGAGTAAAGGACTATCCTTTATTTTTTGCAAGGTGATGAGAGAAGAGATTTTCCGACGAGAACGTTCTTTTACGCCCGGACCGCCCGTGCATGTTAAGCTTAAGATTTATGCTGCCATTTTAGTTGTTCTTTCTTTGGATGTATTTATATGTATTTTCACTATTCGCTGTTAAGTTCACTTTGGTGTGTTCGCCTCTGTTTACTCCTTGGAGCATAAAATATGGAGAACAGGCCATCGAGTTCCTGAATAACGTCGACGGGACGACGAATAGCGGTAGCTGCTTAAAGTGTGCATAAATATTATCCTCTTGTCAATGTGATGGGTGTGTGTGAGTGTAGGTCCTGGATTTTTTTTTTTGACTAATATATGAGCTTCCTGATAGAAGCATAAACAGACAGAGGCGGCGGGGTAACACAAAGGTAGTAAGATACTCTGATGGGTCTTTTTGTAGATTCGAAATAGTTTTATGCACTTAAACAAATATTTCTAATGGATTAAATGAAATCTTTGAATAAAACTTTTAATGACTGCTTAGAGGGTACCTAAGCAAAAACTGATGAATTCGAGTTTTTGCACAAAAATGGTATTACAACCTACTACCTACTTGGATTCTTCCCTAGTATTTGATATTATTATAAACCTCTTTGGAATTTTCAGCCTCACATCAAAATTAACCAAGTTAAAATAAATATTTAATTCAAGTTTTATGCACATATTTGTTGTCAGAAGACTTAAATATTATTTCTATTCAAAACTGGTCCAAAAGTTAGTAAGTTTGTTAAGGGAGCAAATTTTTTGTTTTTGAGAAAAGAAGAATTGAAGAAACTTTTGAGACTAACCCAGCTAAAAATCCCTTATTTCCCCCAGAGGATGACTTTATACTTACTTTCTTCGTCTTAGACCTTGGGTAGAAATAAAATTGTGCTTATATGAATTTCAAGCTGATTTGAGAGCAAATCAATCAATACCTTTTGGAAAGTATTTCATGCTAAAATTATTTGAGGAATTCTTTTTTTTAAATGGCCAAGGGATTTCAGTATATTTATTATTCTCAAAGGTATCACTCTCCAAATGAAGGTATAAGTCTTTTATATTTAGTATAAATTAGAGAGTTTCTAAAAGAATGTGAATGCAGTCTTTAGAGATTATCATTGATTGACTTGACTTTGGGACTTCACTTTTAATTTAGAATTAAAAAAGATTGCAATAATAAGTTTCATCACTCATTTAACAGTAATCAATTTATTGAATGCAATCTTGCCATTTCATTCACTGTATAATCCTTTGAGTTCTTTGCATTCTTAACATTTTCTTGTATTTTTGCATTCCTGTCATCCTTTTGCAATGCGTATACTTGCATACCATACGCTTATCAAGAATGCAAAGAATGAAAAAAAATGGAAAAGAATGATGCTTACGAATGCAAAAGAATTCAAAAGAATGCATGGATTTCCAAAAGATTGCAATCAATTTATTACTGTTTAAAGAATAGGGAAACAAATGATTGCAGTCTTTTGACTTCCAAAAGTGAAAAGTGAATAATAAAATCATGAAAGTGAAGTTAAGTAATATTTTAATTAATTTATAGAAGATTTCGTTAGCAAAAATTTGCATTTTGAATGTATATATTGGGGTATTCAGGAATTAGCTAGTTCACTATGGCTTAGCATAAAGAGAAAAACATGATTTTAAGCAGCGTTCCCACACTAATTGTTGAGTGAGTAATAGATCGTTTTCGAAAACTCCAAATCAAAATCAATTTGATTGTCAGAAGATCGTAGTTTTTTGACGCAGATTGCAATCGTACTGCTTAGACAAAATTGGTTTGATGAACGTAATTGAATTCACTCACAAACGCACTTGATGTTTACGAACATGCTCTTAAATTCTTTTTCGTCAATTCGATTTTTTACTGCACAACTGCTCTATAGAACTTGTTTTCAAAGATGTGACTGTAGAAGTTTTCGATAAAGAACATTCTGCAAATGCATTTTTGACGCAGATGACGTTTTCGAAAACGGTCATAGAGTTAGTAACGAACACCACTTTCAATAAATAAAAGTTTCCACAACCACTTATGAAAAGTAAGGTTAAGCTTAACGAATTTCAGAACAATTTTTCAGAACGGAAATTTTGATGGCTTACTAGAAGATTGAGAGATGTATTGTTTAGGTGAATGCATTAATAGCACTCATTTGCACTGAAATACCAGCTCCTTCTCCGACAAACTGATTTTCTTAAGCTATTCTGCAACACTTTAGTACCAAGGTCCAGAGTATAGTTTCACAAAAAAAATTCCAAACCTAAGCAAATTTCGAAACAGTTTAACGAATTTCGAAAATTTTGAAGTAAAACGTTCATACTCGTACATTAGAATGACCAATAAACATTTTTCAAAAAAAATATCTCGACCAAAATTTGCATAAAAAAATGCATTTTGTGTATATTTTAAGATTTGAATATCTCTAAAACGTGACATGCTACAGCAATTTCAAGATCAGAAAAAACCTTTAAGAGTTATTTATTTGAAATTATGTTTACTTTCAATACTACTCTGATGTAGTTTTAAAAATTGGTAGTTTTCAAGCCATTAGTAAAAGAACTCCCAAAAAATCCATTTTTGAATCATTTTTTAAAATTTTTTTCCATGTTGCGTCACGAAATTTTAGTCGAAAACCTCAGATTCGGATTGAGTACTTCCGCAAACATAAAAAAGGGCAAAATAAAAACTATCTCACAATTTGCATAGTAAAAATACAATATGACTAGACTATAAATGCTAGCGAGCACTTCAAATTTTTAATACAAAAATAATGGTGTTTTACGGCCTCAACCAAAAAGCCCCTCCAGCAAACTTGGTCCCTAGCTAACTGCTTTCAGTTACGTACTAAGAATTGGTTGAGGTCGCCTTCCACTTGTTTGCGCCACTTCAAGCCATCAGGGGTAAATTTAAAGACTCGTCAGGCTGGAGCGTAGGTGTCCTTACGCTGTCCCAGCCATATCAACCGCTGTATTTACAGTTTTTTAAACAGGTCGACATCGCTTTTAAGTCTGTAGAGCTCGTTGTTAAATTTTCTCCTCCATACTCCATCGATACAGACTCTACCCATGATCAACCAAAGAATTTTGCTTTCAAAGCTTCTGTCCCAGCAGGACTGGGATGATTAGGGTCTGATATATGGCCTTATTGGTTCTTTGAGAGAGGGCTTTACTACTCAAATGCATAAGTCCAAAGTAACAGTGGTTAACAAGATAAATTCTTCATTTGAACTTTGCACTGATGTCTTTTGGTATAACTCAGAAAAAAAAATAACAACCCTGGCACCAAGTCTTATATTTATCGGACAAGCCGTTCAGTCTATAAAAGGGCAGGAATAAAAAATTACTTTTTTAATATATTTTTTAATCGTTATGTCATATTTGATAAAAATATTGCGTTCGAATATTTTAAGGAATGTGGAATTTGTCATTTAGTACCGAAAAAGAGGTTTTTGGATCAAAACTATGAAAAATTTTAAAAATGATAAAGTTTGAAAGGGTATATATCAATGTATATCGGTTTGGAATAAAAAGAACTTTTTTGGAGTCTTGATCTTCTTCTTTATTTTGTCTTAGCTTTTTTGCCTCTGGCTTTTGTTAAATTTGCTTGCTATTTTTTTTTTTTAATTTCTTAAACCATGAGTTTAAACAGTTTTGACATGGGCAGGTAGGATGCTGAATCCAAGACTATCATTCGTTTTCTTCAATCAGTCCTGTTTTTTTTTATATATATATCCGTTAAAAAAACGAGCTTATTCATTAATTTTGAGGTAACATATCCAAAACGAGCTGTAATTTTGATTAGCAAAATTTGCAATGACTCCTGAAAATACGAAACTTTTTTCTTCAAAATTTGTTTTAAACTTTTACTATTATTGAAGTTTATGTATGTGTTTAGGGCCCTGTTACACGACAATTTTTCAGTCATGACTTTTGTCGAAATTAAATGAGTGGAAAGGTGAGATTGGATATTTTTTTCTTTCGCGTATTGAATTTAAAAAAAAAGTCGTGACTCAAAAATCGTCGTGTAATATAGAGCACTTAGCATTTCACTAGTTTTATTAAATTTTGTAGAGGCAAATGAAGACTTAAGGATTTCTCGAATACTTAAGCTGATATTGGAAAGATTTAAATTGAATTTTAAAGAAGAGGATTAGAACTTTCAGGACTCATGGAAGATTTTACTAAGAAAAAATACAGGTCGTTCGATATGTAACCTCAAAAATAGTGAAAAAGCACGTATATTAATTGTTATATATGGAGAATATCTGAAAAACCAGACAACTGAAGAACACGGACGATGGATTTGAGTTCAACTCCAAAAATTACCTTTAGAAAGAGTCCAACCATCCTGTGTCGAAAACCGTTAAGCCTTTGAAATTAAAAAAAGTAAAAAAAAAATATTTTAATTTTTTCACTTAGGCCTAATTATATAGCAAGGTACTGTAGAAGTCTTTTTGTTCAGTCCCTGATTAATTTAAACTGATTAGTTTTTGAAAAAAAATTATATCGGCTGAGATATTAACAAAAAACCGTTTTTTTTCCAATTAGAGTACAACATAAAAAGTGTTACTTTGATACGCAAAAACTTCAAGATTAATAAATCTACAGAGTTCGTTAATAGCTCATGTTTTTAGATAATTTTATTGTCTAAATGTTATTTTTTCATGATTTTGCTGTTAAAAAGAAATTCATCGAGTTGTTCAACAAACACCAAATCACTCTCTATTTCAAGATGGTGGTCTTCGCCTTACCCCGGGCACCCCAAAAACCTTGTTATAGTTATAAAGAAAAGATGTAGCCAAACTCAAACCGTACAAAAACTTTTGCCCATCGATTATGGACATTTTAATAAATTTGTTGACAAAATTTACTCCACCATGAAGTTCTTGCATGATTTTCTCTGAATCTATGCTTGTATGAAGAAAAGTATGTTTTTTGTGTAGAATCACATAAGCTACAATTTGTAGCTTCACATTTTTTCAAAAAAAACTTATAGTTTTCGAGAAATTAAGAAAAAACTAAATTTTACCCCCTTTAACCCCTCCTAAAAAATTAAACCCCTGCCCAAATTTACGGAACTTTTCAGGAAATGCTTTAGACGTCAAAACAAAGCTCTCTACCAAAATTCAGCTAATTTTCCTGGCCTACTATGAGCTAGAACAAGTTTTTTGGTTCATCTTTTTTCTTTTAAATTATGAATATTTTCCTTTTTGTTTCGTTTTATTTTTGCAGTTAGTGAAACTCTCAAACTAAGTTAGTACCGAGTTTTCTCAAAATGTTCGTTTTCAAGAAGACTTCGTTTCGCATCAGCAGCAAACTTTTCTTTAAAAGGGTTTTAACCAAAACAACATTCTTTGAATCAATGTCTATTGTAAAATTATCAGAAATTGGTATCTCTTTGTCTTCTGGTACTTAAAAAAAAAAATATTGAAAAAATGGAAATTTTTTTGCAAATCACAATATTTATGTATTGGTTTTGGTAAAATATTCTTTTCGGTGTATATTTAATTTCACAAGTAACCTTAGGTGCGCCAGCTCAACCAAAAGGCTTTTAGGTTGAAAATATAGAAGTGAGCCATGCCAAAGAACCACAAAACGTGTCTGTAATGTACATTGAAGACGTGTTTAACATAAATTACACTTAAGACTATAACCGTGAATATAGTACAAGAAGTACTACTACAGTCTTTCTGGCCCTTGTGTGATACTTACCGCATTCTTTTGTCGAGGTGCAACATATCATGCATGAGCATAGTCGACTGTGTGAGGGCTGAAAGGACTGGAGATGAGAAGCTCTTGCAGCCCATTTACCGTTGAAAACAACTCTCCCATATTTAAACGAGCTTTGCTTCTTTTATAAATGCGATTTTGAGTCCCCATGCATATCACAGTCACCGAGCCATATATACAGAGCGAAGAATCATCGTTCATGGGGATGAAGAGAGAGTCCTTGCATAATGCAGTTAGTAAAAGTAGTTTTGGTTAAGTTGCAGACTTTGTCGTTTTCGTTTCGTCGAGTCGTTGTCGTCGTCAGTTCAGTAGTTTTATATCCGGCACGGAGACTTTATTCTGCTTTCAATGCAAAATCGTTTTCAAGGTAAAGAATGTTCATGGGAGGGTGATGGTGGTGGTGACGGTGGCGTAGGATGAAATAGGATATGAGCAGGTATATGTTTCAAAATGTACCCAAAAATTATTATAAGAATTTATGGCAAACTCAGGCAGGCGAAATTACTTTCAAAAGACAAAAGTGCTTCTTCATTTTATTTTTCCTATTTTTTTTCAAATTTGTGTCCTTGTTATCCCATATTTTCCATGTTTTGTTTGTGTTGGCAAAAATTTTGCAACAAAGACTTCTTTATACGTAAAATACATTATATTTGTGGTATCTTTGTGTCCTTGCAGAGTGGTGCTGGGAAATCATCAGCTCGTATTGGCGACGGTCCAATACTGACTCTGGAGAAATTGGAACGTCAACAGGCTGGAGTATATCAGTGTACGGCAGACAATGGAGTCGGTGATCCGGTTACAGTCGATATGAGACTTGATGTTCTATGTAAGTTTAGGGGATTTTCATTTTATTTTTTCGAGCAGGTACCTTTATATAAGATCTTTGTAATATTCATGGGTGATTTTTGATTAAACCGAAAAGAAAAAAAAAAACAATCAAATTTAAATTTTATTCGATTGGAGGTTATACCTAGACAGTAGTCCTGTGAAGGACTTTTGGAAAATACCATTCGACAAAGGTTTTTGTCTGTTTCTGCTATCAGTTTTTGCATGTGTGGTCAGAGAATGAATTGTGGTTACCAGATGCTTCATGACAGGTCCTTTGATGTACTATGTTTTAGTGATTTAGATGACACATTTATTGATTTTGATTTCCTTCTAGGAAGGTTAGTCACCAAATGTTCGCTATAGTATATGGTCAATATTCTGGGATTAAGTATTCCTCCACTATACTCTACGGTGCAATGCGATGCATAAAATACATAGGTATTATAAAACTATTTTAATTTGTTCAACATTCCGTGACCATTCAGTCACTGTTTTATTTTGCATACATTTTCGTTGGTGTGTGTATCATGCTGTCATAGTGGGTGGTACATTATGCAAAACACCTGTTTTTTGTAGGAAAAAAGTAAGAAACAAAAAGGATTTTGTACCTATTGAAAAATCAGACAAATAAAATTTGCCATTAAGCAACAAGAGTATGTTTGTGTCAAAATTTCAAATAAATTGAATAAAATTTCCGAAATCTTGCTAAGGTACCTAATCTATGTAAATCAATTAAGACTAAGAGAAACGAAAAATAATATAGACAACTGTTATTGAATAACAAAATAGAAGAAAATCTCCTAAAGCACAGTAATTCAGATTGAAGGAACAGAGCGAAGGTTTGCATGAACAATTATTTTTCATTTTTATTGCATACTGCAGTTTCCTTCTGGGGGACCGTGTACCTACATATCCTAACTGTAAAGTACGTATGTATTTCATAACTTCAGTCCTCTCGAGTACGAGTACTAGGTACTGGAATTTCTATTTCAGTAGCGTGGTACTTGAACTTCTATAGGTTACCTAAGAAATGCAAGTACTAGGATTTTTCGAATATTTTAGAACAAGAACCAAGTACTTAGTACTTTAGTACCAAAGTACTTTAGCTACTTTTAAGTACTTAACCGGCTCTTCAAGGACCTAATCAATTTCTTCAATTTTTTTTTATTTTAAGTAGTTCCAAGCACTTACAAGTACTTTCTAGCCTATTGGATAATGTTTGCTTCTACTTCTATTTATAAAAGAATTTTAATAAGTAGGTACATAATGTACATATTTCATCAGAATACTCTAAAGATTCGTGGGCAACAAACCATATAAGTAATGTTAGGCTGTGAAATAGAGCTCATCAGAGAAAAGTGGATCTCGATTATGAGGCAACAAAAATGGCGATAAACGACAACATTGGGAAGTAATCAGTGCTTCTGGTAATAAAAAGTCTTATGGCTAGTTGGAAGATCAACACAACACTTGGAGGTCAACTGTAGATATTTAAAGAATCTCAGTCCATTAATATTTAAACTTGGTCACAGCTAAAGCACACAGCCACGAACCAGGATAAATGGAGGGAATGTGTAACTGCTCCCTTCTCAAGGAGGAGTTAAAGTGTTGCTACGATGTATCAGTGACCTCATCACATATATATATTTTATCAGACAAATTTTTATATCAGAAGACCAGAAACTTTCGAATCGAAAACACTTTTTTTGGAGATTGATCAAAGAACTGATGAAGTACTTGAATTATTTGAAGTTAATTGAAAATACTCGAAAGTACTGGCCAAATGCTTTGATTTACTGCTAAAGTAGATACTAAAGTACACAATACTTGGTGCTTGTGACGAAATACTTGAAAAATACTGCTACTTGACTTTTACTATTTGGAGACCTCAACGAAATTTCTGAAATAAAGATCAAAAACTTGATTAACGCGACATAATGAATTGAAGATAAAATCTTACTTACAAAGGCTGTGAGTAATTGGAATACAGGCTTCTGCTGAGTTTCATGATTCTAAATGACAACGATCATCGGTTGCATCATTTGCGCTCTGGTGCTATTCTGCTATCTGTCAAGCTCAGCATATCTTAGTTGGCTTTTTGGGTGAGATGCGATCCAATAAGTGAGTGTCATATGTCCCACCTGTTGGTGCTAGCTCACAATATACTACAACCATACCTCAAATCCATTCTAATTCAAACCAAAGATCTTAGGTCTCATGGTGGATGCTGATCTTCACTGGAAACCTCCCGTCATGCTGATTTTGCAGACGCAAGCCCAGGAAGGAATCTCGCAACCAATCATGTATCGGGAAGACCCCTGAAGGAATTAATTTCGTCGAGTTGTACAAACAAACCTACTGCCTTCGTGGGTCCCTTTGCTGTCAACTTCAACGCATTGATGGCGATCCACAAATCCTCACATTAATACAATTTCACTCACAGTTCAAACAAGTTTTGGTACCAAAACGGCGCAATTCAGCGCTAATTGGACACCGAGCGAGTCTTACGCCTGTGTCACCATTCCTACCTACCTACCTACCTGACTTTTTCCATATGGCTCCTCTCATTTTTTACGGCCACCGTAGGTCCCTAGCTTCAAGGCTAGCTAGGGTAGCAGCCGTCCTTAGCTTCTGATTGACGTTCGATTGCGGAGGTGTCGAGTAATTGTGCCGAGTCCTCTTTCTTGACTGCTATTTTCAGTTTGCTTGACCTTGCAGTGCTCTGGATATTTGCCTAGACTACTGCCGGCAGCCAAATTGGAGAAAGAGGCCCCTGATTATCGGGTTAACTTTCTCTGAACTGGGTAAGGGTATGTCTCGTTTCAGCTCAACTGGTGTTTTGTTCTTTAGCTCCGTTATGGCAAGGATCTTTCAAGCAGAAATCAATTGATTCCATTCCCTGAGACTGAGTTTTTTGGTGTCTCCTTGGCCATACCCTTAGCCGAGGCTCTTGACATTTTCGATCCTTTATAGAACTGAGTCATGATCACCTCCCTTATTTTGTGTTTGCGAGGGTTATACAAAATGGCAATGTTTGCAAATGACGTCTTCATAAATCTCTCATTGAATTCAACAAAAAGATTGGATTCTTTAAATTCGTTTTTTAAAAATCAGACTTCAAAAAATGCAGTCGCCATTCTTTTTTCGTTGCTTCCAATATTTAGTCATCATCAACTACTGACTGCAATTTTTTGAGACTTGATGCATTCTTTTAATTTTTTTGTATTCCTTTGAATTCTTTGAATTTTTTGCAGTCTTTTGGAGTCTTTTTAAGTCCTTTACATTCCTTAAATTCTTTGAATTTTTTTGAAGTCTTTGGAATTCTTTTGAATTCTTTGAATTCATAGTATTTTGTTGCGTTTTGACCTCGATAATACTAACATTAACATGTGCTCTCGGATTAAAGCCATATTCAAATGTCTAAAATGTCCTAGACAAATTTTTTTGTATATATATAATTTTAAAAAAGTATTAAGGATTCCCCAAAACAATGGGAAATCTTCAGTGATTGGGTCGAAATAAAAACAACAACGTGTCGTTGAAAAAGAATGCAATAAATTAAAAAAATTTAAAAAAATGAAAATTAAAAAAAAAAAAACAAAGAATGCAACAGAATTCAAAAGACTTCAAAAGAATGCATGAAGTCTCAAAAGATTTTTAAAGTCGCATTCTTTAAAAAATGTAAAGAATGCAATCTTTTATTGAAGTCTTTAAAGATTGTATTCGCAAAAGATTTCAATCTTTTGCATCTCTGGTGAACGCAGATGTTCCATTTTCTGTTCGATTGGATCAGACCCATGCAAGCATCTTTTTTCGGAACTAGAAGCCCCTACAGTCTGAGAAGACCCCGGGATATTCACTCAGTCTTTTTGCGGTTCCACATTCTCAAGATCTCTTTGGCATCTGGCACCACCAGGATTTTGTCAAAAGTTTTGCTTTGAGGAGTATTTTTTCACCTACACATGCACTCGCAATGAGCATCTGTTTGTATGTAGATTGCATCAGCACGAACAAAAGCGAAGATTTTCCAGATTGCCCTTTTTTTGTTCTTCCTGTCTAGCGATATTATTCTTTCAAGAACTGCCGGCTGCAGGTTTCTTAAAGTCTGAATACCAATGCAAATTTTTGTTTGAAATTCATCATACCTTCACTCAACATTAATATTACCTGTCTCTACTCATTAAACTATGTACAACATAAAAGTATAAAATAACGGAAAAAATTAAAAAAATCCTATCGAACACTGGATACCTTTTTTTTTTGATATAGATACCTACATCCAATCAATATTCTCCCTCTGTTCAGAAACAACTAAGGTAGCTTCGAGTATATTCTGGAGGTAGAAAAATATTTTTAAAAGAGTTCCTGTGCACATCCTGATCCTTATACTACATCTCCTGTGAATTGAAAAATAAGAATCAGAAAAATGCGTCCACTCCTACACTCATGAACAAAAAAAAAATTAATAAAAAAAAATACCACTTGAGTAAAAGGACTTGGTACATTGTTGGGGCGTAGATACATTCATAGGTACACCTTTCTATGCTTTACTAGAGCCTTAACTCTATTTCTGTTAGATACACACGGATTTCTAAGAAGACAAGAACTCAATTTGAGATATTTCCTGTAGGTATACAATGAAAAAAGAGATGACCAGAAAAAATTCCGGAGAAAACAACGTCCTGTCGAAGTGAAATCGATATGCAAGATTGGATTTAATGGAGGAGAAAATAGATTCGAATGTTCGTTGGAATAGATACCAATACCAGCCATAAGAGATTTATTTTTTTTTTTTTGTTTTATAAAATTGAAGTTTCAAGCGAACGGGTGAATGAACGATTCTTAAAGAATTTTCTAGTTTATTTTGAAGAAATGTTTGTCAAATTTTTTGTGACCCATTTTTTGAACTTGTAAACCTAATAATAAAAATTCGAAAATTATAATCAAATATATTCGTACCTTCATAAATGTGGTTAGAACTAAAAAGTTTAAATTAAACATTTTTTCTAGTAAATAAAAATTGATTTTACTGATACAAGATTTTTTTTTAATAATTGTTGCATATAGGCTAATAAATAATATACATTTTAATATAGGCATTCAAGGGTTTTTATTGTTGAATATGAATGTTTGTGGGTTGTGGCATAAGAACGGTTAGAACGAAAATTACCTTTTTGAAATTATGGTCATGATGACAATTTTTTAATATGTTTGGTATGACTTGGAAACTTAACCCAATTTGAAAACATTACACTTTAAATTGGTGGTTCAAAATTAAATCTCCTATCAAAATGGATGGAAACAAAAAATTTCTAAAAAAAATTATTATGTCTGGAAAAATTACAAAAAAAAAAATGGAAAAATTTAAGACTTCGAAATTTTTTAATAAAGTCATGGTTGCCACACTATTTTTTAAAATAAATTTCCCTGACGTTTCTTAAACCAATTTTCAAATTTTCACTGAACAAATAAAAAAATGAGTGATTGAATGATGACAGATTTTTAGCTTCTCAAAAGTGCTATCATCTATCAATGTAGGTAGTTGTATATACCAACATACAACGCTAGTTAAAAATCATTGTTTTATAATGTTTCTATCAAACATATTTTGATGATTAGATGCAATTAATATAAATCTAAAAGAAAGTAGACATTATTTGCATAAAAATAAATCAAACTCACACGTCAACACCAAAAAATATAAAACACGATGCTGGAAATGCGTATATTTTTTAGGAATTTTTAAACGACTCTAGCGTTTTGATTATTAAATGTCATAAGCTAGTCAGCCTTATTATGAGTCTCACGTGGAAAATTTTCACCCGAAAAATTCTTGTTCCCCGAAATTTAAAAATCTTTTATCAGCCTTATTCCCCCAAAATTTGTAAAGCTTCTATGAGATTCGCCTAGAGCCGGACAAGCTATACGTGTAAGCGATTTTTAGACCAGATTATTCTGAATTTAAGGACAGATATACATTTATATGCATAAAGGTTGTTTTTTTTGACGCGTGGTTTTCAATCTAGGAGTACTTTTTTAGGAGTAGGTCTTTTTGACAGCTGTCACTTGATTTATGCTTAGTTTGGTATGTCATTTCATAATGAATAGACTTACTCTTGAACAATGTTTGCAAGTCGTGCAAATTTATTACCAAAATAATGGTTCATTTAGCGCGACGCATCGCAAAACAAGCAATTTATTGAAGGAAACTGAAGGCCTGTGGATGGCGTGGCCTTCAAGATCCTGCGACTTAACACCGCTGGACTATTTTTTGTGGGGTTATGTGAAATTGACGCCTTGCAGGAGGATATTCGGCGCGTTATTGCTTTCATACTAAATTGATGCAAAAAGTGGTCGAAAATTGGGCCGCTCGGCTTGAATTTATGCCAGCCCGGCGGCCAGTTGCCCGAAATCATTTTTAAACCATAATGGCAAACCCTTATCTTTATAATATAGCTAAATTCTTTGCCATATTAATAAATTATATGCGTTTTATGTGTTCTTGAAACACTTCTAAAAAAACACCCTTTAATCTACTATTAAAAAAATATAAGTAAGTCGATGCATACCTTCCCATTAACACTCATCACAGTAAAAAACGGACATGACAAAATCTTTTCAAAGTGCACGATTTTGGTAGGCTCTTCGGGATACCTCGTTCGTCTCATTGGGATACCGCGTTAAAAAATCGCATTGCAAAATCTGCCTCTTAAGAACTGAGGAAATAACTTCTTCCACCAATAACTGCGATTGAGGGGCCCTAAACATGAAACTTGCACAGGGCGCTAAATAAGGTCGGGCAAGCCATGGGTTCACCTGAACTTATCTTGGCCTAAAATCAACAAAAAACTTACGCAAAGGGCACCAGTTCGTTCTGTTTACTTTTGTTTGCCACCGCGTCGGTGACAACTAAGTCTGTGGTGGATAGGCAAAAAGTGAATTCATAATACGGTTGAGTATTTTCCATATGCCAAGATAAAGAAGAAATAAAGTTTCAACCCACATTCTATACCAAAGATCCATGTTTGAAGTCTTGCAATTTTAAAAAATCTCACTTTTTACTTTTGCTTTGAACTTGGTGAGGGTCACATTTTTCAAGACGTTATTTGACTTTTATTTCTTTGATTACAAAAATCACTGTAAAAATGTAGAAAAAAAGCACATACGGTGCAGTTGAGAAAGCGCGTATTCGAAGTTTGCACTATTAACCATAGTTTAAATTTCTATGCAAACAAAAAAAACCCGTTTTTTGTGTAAGGCAATGTTTTCCTTTTTCTAGTTTGGTAAACTCATATATCAAAGTCGATAGTTTAAGTATCGTGAAGTATAGTTTTCTCTGATGAAAATATGACTTTAAATTTTTTTCCATGAGTCGAGGAGACAAAATCAGCATTTCTTAAAACTGTGGGCTGAGTTCAAGCAAAGAAATGTCGGACAAAATTAGTGTGGAAAAAATTTTCCCTGAACATTTTTCCAAATTTTCGTTCCCTGACTTTCACTAACTTTCCAGTCGAGTTGCAACTGTAGAATGGCCAGTGTAACCATTCTTTCAGAAATGTAAGGGCGAATTCAGTGGCATTTTCATTTTAAAACAAGGTTACGCGTGCCAAAGCAAATATATTCAATAACAAAAACCCTTCGACGCTATAATTATTTTTACTTATCATGCTCCTCATTTTCCGGTTTGTTCCAGAACTTTTAAGAAGTCTGGTCTGGAAACCAAATCCCGTGCGCTTTTTGAGAGAAACTTTTTTTTTTAATTTATTTCTTACATACTAAAAATGAAATTTAGCTTGAGAGTTATTATTTTAATTCCGTTTCCTGTACGCTATTTTTGAAAATGGAACCCAATCTGTAGTCCAGCCCACTGAAACCGAAATCCTTGCGCTTAGGATGAAATATAACTTAGGATTAATTTTTTGGAGCGATTGATGCCTTAAAAGAAAATTTTTGGGTAAACGCACAATTTCAGTGCTGCCACTTTTCGGGAACATACTCTCTTTGATGGAAAAGGGCGGGATTTTCATTTCTTAGTAATTTTAATATTTTTAGGGTTAAAAAAAGATGCAGAATAGTTCCAGATATCAAACGCATGTTGGTAAAAAAGTTGCCAGTTTTTCATGTTCAAAATATTAAGAATTACCAAAAATGTGGAAATTCCACACTTTAAAATAAATAAAAAAGTATGTTCCCGAAAAGTGGTACCATTGACATTTTAACCGAAGGTGCGCTTCTACTTAACATCTATCTTTAACGACGTAAACCATTGATTATGGTTAATGTCTTAAAAGATATTGAGAAAAAAAATTTCGGGTAACATGTCAATGTTTTTTTCCTTTTCGAAATATTTAAATTGACCAAAGAAGTGGAGTGCCACCCTTTGTACTAAAGTATGTTTCCAAAAATTATCAATTCTGAAATTTTTGCCGAAGGTCCCTTTAAAGGCATTAGCTAATTGTTATTTTCCGAACATGAGTTGACATCTGGAGTCATTTTCATAAATGTTTAAAATATTAAAAAGTATCAAAAAAGTTTGACATAAAAAATGTATGTTCCCGAAAATTGGCAACACTAAAATTTTACCCGAAGGTGTGCCTTCTTAATACCTATCATTCAATATATCAATTGTCATTTGATCATGGAAATGTTATCCAAATAATTTATGATATAGTTATTATTATGTTGCCATTTTCCACATCTTGGGCGCCATTTTTGAAAATGGTGTCCAGGTGACAGAATTACTATAATGACTTCCCAGCTAAATTCCATCCTTTGCATCTTGACCAGACTAAAGATTGGGCACCATTTTTTTTTTTGTTTTTGAAAATTCTATTTCTCAAAAACGTGTTGACTTTATTTTGATGACCTGTGTGTGTCTTGGTCTGATTTGTGGTTAAATAGAAATTAATAAAATGCAGTAATAAAACAATAAAATACTATCATTTTTAAAACTAACATTATGCTCTTGTCAAAAATTTCTTCTTTACAACATTGATGTTTGAATAAACTTGAATATGGTTAGAAAGGCTTGAATGTTGATTTGAAGGTTGTTTATTTAACAAGGCCCTTGTTCTTGTTAATTATTTATCTTACGTTTTTCTCCGCATGAAAAATTGGTAGTTTTGATTTGCAAGAATTGCATTTTCAAATAACACGACATCTTCTTCAATCTAACAAGGTTCTTGTTTAATTCATATCTGCTGCATTTTCTGACTGAAATAGTGTGAAATGTGAACATTATTTGGTTACCTTCCACAGATTCATAATCCATGGGATTAAGGGTTTCTTAACCAAATATTTTTTCAAATGAGAGTGGGCATTTCGACCGACATGTTGTAAGACTTTCTGATCTTTATCATTGGAAAAGTTTCTAGGAGTGCTATTTTTGTTTGTATGGGCATAAGTCTGCATCTCGTCAAGGGAAAGTGTTATAGCCCTATTACTGCTGCATTTAACTATAACTTTTATACGAGTTATTCCGCTATAACACTTTCCCAGAACCAGACTTATGACCATATAAAAAAAAGCACTTATTGAAAGGTAAGAAGGTGTGACAACACTTGGGATACATCTTGTGCAGGGAAAGAGTAATAGAGGACATTGCAATCGCCATAATGGGCTATTACACTTTTCTTGCATGATACACAGACTTATGCTCTTATGCTAATATATGTACTTAAATTGTTCCAATTTAACATTTTTATGTCTTCAATATTTAACATAAGGTATTCGATGTCTGTCTTAGAATTAGTCTTTGTTGAACGGAAATTGATATTTCAATTGGTTCTTAATTCTATTTCATATTATTATTACATTGATACTTAAATTTGTTTTGGCACACATTTGGCACATTTTATACATTGTTTTTATATTTATACAAAATTATTTAAGAGATTGTGATTGCTTGTGATGAGCGCCATCTAAAGTAAAGTAAAGTAAGATTGCTTGTGATGTCTGTCTTTTAGCTTTCTGATTTTGAATTAGAGCCTTGTAAGGTTCAAGATTTTTTGAAAAAATTCTTCGAATTTTAGCCCGTTTGTTGTTCGAGCAATTGTAATTTTTCAACTGCTAAGAACACTATGCATCCATCAGAACGAAACCCTTTGATGTATTTCTTAGTTGAAAGCGTTCATAAAAAGCTAATTTTAATCTTCTCAGAACAGAAAACCTTTTACTCCACATCCTCTAAAGTGAAATATATAAAACTAACGAAGTTATCAATTAAATGAAACAACATATTCTTTTTTTAAAAAAAAAAGATACCTCTTCACTCATTCTGTTCAAGAAATTCTTCTTTGAATTTATTTTATCAAAACTTTAGAAAAATCACTGGAATACACTACGAGTATATACAAGCTTTAAAACGAACTTCGCAAAAAAAAAAAGATACTCGCAAAATCGCAACATAAATCACTGCATAGCCCATATGTCTGACATCTAACGTACTCTCCTTGTACGGTCTCAGTCTCTATACATTGTATAAACTGAAATTGAAGCATTAAACCATATCTTATTCATGTTGAGGTTGTTTCATTTTTTTTTTTTTTAATTTTTTTTTTTGTTATCCTTATGTGGTTTAGAAAAAAGATTGAATTTTTCTCTCGTACCCTTGCTGTTGCTCACTGACATGATGACGACGGCAACGACGACGGGTTGGCTAAGGATCCTGGAGCATCAGGGCGATAGAACTGGGAGGTGGAGAAAACATGGAAGCTGCCTTTGAAATAGATCCAATGAAATACAAAATATTTGCATGCGAAAAGGATTTAAAGTTATATCTTTTTTTTTGTGTTTACAGTAGAAGCTCTCTTATAGTTACGATCAGGCACCATCAGTAACATTTATTTGAATTCGATATCGTCGGGTTTGGTTTTGATTGCAAACATTTTCCATTGAAAAGATTCCATCCTTACAACAACTCAAGTGGTAACAGAATCCTTTTTTTAAATTACTTCCATTGAAATCCATGCTTCCACCTATAAATGCTTCTCAATTTGCCCTGAACCCAATTCCTTGTATACAGGAATTGTTTCTTAAAATGTTTTCTATTTCTTATTTCTATTTTTGTTTTGATTTTTTTATTTGAATATGAACTTTTCATATACTCAAAACATAACCAAGAATTCCTTGAAAAATAGATTTAAAGGGTTCTTACTGTATCCATTTTGTGGTGGTTATTTTCTCATTTTTCTCCAAGCCGTTCATGATTTTAGTTCTTTTTGTTAATCTTTTTTTTTTGGGAATTTTTTCTTTTGCAGATCCACCGGATATACAAGTGGAAAAATCATGGATACATTCCGGAGAAGGATACGAAGCGAAACTAGTGTGCATTGTGTTTGCGGATCCAGTTGCAACGGTATGTTGAATCCTTCATTTCTTATTTGAATAAAAAATCAACGATACCTACACAATATTTTGTCTGTATCTTTTTCGTTTTATTAATAATTATATTTGAATATTTTGTGCATATAAACACCAACAATACAATAGCTGCATCTATACATATACAATCTGCATTATAACTGATGCTTTTTTTCAACTTGTTTTGTGGAGACAACTCCAAACCTTGTTTGCTTATAAATATAACCTTTATCAAAGAGATAATTCAATGCTCGTGTCGGGCATTTCACACTTTCTATTAAGAAGAAATACTGCTACCGAAGAAAAAAAGTCCTTTAATCTTGATCAAATGCATGGGGAGTGAATAGGGGAGTTTTATGTTTTGCAAAGTTTTTTTTTTTAGAGCGTAGTTGTGTTGAAAATGTGGTGGTATGGGATCAGACATATCTATAAAATGTATCATCGAACCATTTCGTATATCAAATACAGGATTAGTTCATTTTACCAGTACAATAGAATAGAAAATACCTATTTGTAACGGAATATTAGAAAAGGACTTTTGTAGTATGACAAGTACTTATTAATGGTTGATAGATAGACTAGACTGGGAGCCCACACATTTTGGGTGTGAGTGATAGCTATAAAAGAAGTATAGGCGTCGAAAGCTTCATTAGAAGCTATTAAAAAAATCGAAGTCTTGCAGTCCACAACTGCGGCCTTTCTGATTAAACATTGTGGCAATTTTGAAGGTTGCGTGTTATCCAAAATTGGTCTTCACTCGCCCCTAGATAAGCTCCTCTGATCACATATCACGGAAACCGAGACCATTCGCCATGCCACACCGTTTAAAAAATTCAAAAATTCAAAGTGAAAAACATTTTTTTTTCAAACAGCCTGTTAGGGTGAACTATACACTCGGATTCCGTTGTATTTGATCCAAAAGGCTTATATAGAGGCGGGTAAAGCCCATTTTTGGCTAACACGATTACCCTTGAAGTTGCATTCAATCACAAAGGCCCCCAGTTGCGGACTGCAAGACTTTGATTTTTTCAAAAGCTTTTAATGAAACTTTCCACGCCACTACTTCTTTTTTTGCTATCATTTACATCCAAAATCTGCTGTCGGCTCTTAGCCTAGACATAATAATGTGAAAGATTAAGATTCTTGGCTATAATATTTTTATGAATGCAAAACTTTGATTCTTATTTTGAATTAATTTTTTTTTGAGTGTATCTATACCTATAGAATTTTTTTTTTTCATTCACTCGAGAAAATGATGTTAACAAATTAGCCAAAATACACATATTGGGCCGATGCATGAAAAATTGGAAGAAATAGCTTCGAATATTATTCAATTTATTAGAAATGTAGGTAGTCTCATAAAAGGCTATAAAAAAACAGGTTTTCATTTCAGAGTATTTGCCTGAGTTGAGAAGTTTTAGTTTTTATACATTTACAGAAGAGCAATTGGTATTGTTAGTTTAAAGTTTCCCAAAACAGAATACAGTAATTTGAAATTCTTATGAAATCACAATAACCCAAAAGCCATCAGTGCAAAAATAGTTGGTTCATAATGCAAAATACTTCTGAGCTGATTTCTTGGTGAAAATTTTTTAGAGGTGTCCCCCATATGGCAGGGCGTTACGAGCGTCACTTTCCAGGCTGGAAACTGCCTTTAATCAAATATTTCGTGCATTACATGACAAAAATAGTATTTTTATTTTAAAATTAATACATATTCCATTCTTTTATTTATTTTTTTAATCAGATTGTTTTAGTGAAAATTTTTTAAAAAATTAAATTTTAAATTCAATTTAATGAATTTTTTTCAAGTTGATTTTTTATTCAAAATTTTGCAACCAAAACCAGAGGGTTAGGTTCATAATTCTGTATGTGTCGAAATTCGGATTTAAAAATTCTATTTTTCTAAATTCTGTAAATGATAAAGAAAAATTTTTTTGATAATGAAAAAAAGTGCGCACTTTTTTCATTATCAAAACAAATTGCTTTTATCATTTATCAGAATTTTGGAATACAGAAATTGTTTTGAAAAAGTGCGCTTTTTCCTAGTATTAAGACATTGTGTCAAAAAAAATCTAAAAAAAACTAAAAAATACTTTCCTTATCAAAATAAAAATTTACCAACTTTGACTCGCTCTACAAGGACAACCATTCATCAAAATGAAATAATTTCTTCGATTACTAGAATTCCAAACATTTGTTAATTCACTTCTTCATAAACGAGCCATTGGCCGAAGAACATGGGCATCTTGACAACTTTTTTTCAGGGAGCCTTTATTTCAGAATTTGAGAGATCCTTCCAGAGCCATGAAAAGTCACCTCGATTCCTACCATGCACACAATAATGGTTGGAAGTATAGTAAGTCACTTAACCCTTCCACATTCAGTCAAGCCACCAAATTTATTTTATTCATCAAATAAGTATTAAGGAAAATAAGAAGAAACGAGCCAATTGCAACACATTTCAAAACTACTTAGTTGATAGATACATGAATTTCCAGTAAAACTATAAAAAAAAAACAAATTAAAGCAGTTTTAAATTCAAAGATTGTGTTGATTTACCCACAATTAGCTAACTACGGGCCAGTTGTACAAATATTTAATCCGTGGTTGAGGTTGAGTAATTTTATCTCACCGACTTTGAAAAATTTATTGAGGTGCAACGATTGATGGTGCGATATTAAATTGGTTTCTAAAACATACTTGAACCTCGAACCATCGTTGAACCTCAGTTATTCCTCGGAAATCAGTTAGTAAAATTTAATGAACCACTGATCAAAATTTGAAGCACGTTTGTACAACTGGAACTAAGAAATATTTCTTAGAAGGGAAGTCTAAACTAGTAAAGAAGAATTATTAGAATTTTAGACTTACAGAAGAATTCAGTATTTTGGAAACAGAATTTTGGCACTTTTGGATTTACAGAATTTTGAAATGCAGAATTCTAGATTTACAGAAAATACAGAAATACAGAATAATGGAAAAGCAGAATAATGGAATACAGAGTAATGTTGATACAGAATTTTTGATCCATATACAGAATTTTTGTCATACAGAATTTTGTAATACAGAATAACGACCCGTTTCCAAAACCCGATATACTAATTCTTCTTAGTTTTTGAGAAATTAAAAAAATGAAAGATACTTTTTCCCAAAAAAACGAAAAAAGCGATTAATCATACTTTTTTACCTATAATACTCGTAAACATAACAAAACAGACGACAAATGAGAAATGGTATATCTTTTTTTTTAATTTCTCAAAAACTAGGTTATGAGAGGTTTTTACATCTGATGATTTTTAGCATTTGACTGAAAATTGATAAGAGCATTGAAAATTCAAAAAGAAAAATATGGTGCTTAGTAAGAACTTATAATTCCCAACTTTCTTCAAAAATATTGAATTTAAAATGTACTTAATACTTTTGTTTAAACTAATAAAAAAAGGTAACTACGGGTGGCGCACCAATTGTGCTACAATAAGAAATTCAAATAACTTTTTTTTTAATCGATGTATTTCATTTATTTTTTTTATTGGTTAGAAAATTAAATTTTATTTTAAATAGTTAGTTGTTTTTAAAAATTATAGACCGCAAATGACCTCCACGCTCTCCCACGCATATGCGGCACCTGATCAAAAAATTATTCATTGCGGCCTGAAGAGTTGAAGTTGGGATCACCTCAATTATTGTCGTTATGGACTGCTTTGATTCAGTTAAATTCCTGGGCTTCGTTTTATACACCTCTTGCTTGACATAACCCCATAAAAAGAAGTCTGGTGCAGTCAGGTCAGGTGACCTTGGGGGCCAGCGAAGAGTGGAGTTCCTAGAAATTAATTTGTTTGCGATTTTTTTGTTTAGCTCCGCCATAACTGGTCTGGCTATATGTGCAGTTGCTCCATCTTGCTGAAACCAAACGCTGTTGAATGGTAAACGTCTTCGGCGCAGTTCTGGGTAAAAAAACTCCTTCAACATCTTTAAATAACGGTCCCCATTGACATTTACGGTTACACCGTTTTCTTGAAAGAAGTACGGCCCGACAATACACCTTGATGAAACTGCGCACCACACAGTGACTCGTTCTGGGTGCAGTTTCGTCTCATGGAGCATTTCTGGATTAGACTCATTCCATATACGGCAATTTTGCTTGTTTACATTGCCGTTAAGATCAAAATGGGCCTCATCAGACATGAACAAACAATTGATCAATGTGTTGTCTTCTTCGGCCATTGATATCATTTTTTGGCAAAATTCCAGGCGAACAGGAAAATCCTGAGGGTTTAACTTTTGTAACTAGTAATTTGGACTTTGTACGGAAACAAGTTTAAATCGTCATGAAGTATCCGTTGTAATGATCGTCTACTAACTCCAATTTGCCCCGATAAGTTTCGGGTCGAAACGCTCGGATTGGCCTGTATTGCAGATGCTACTGCTGCGATTGTATCCTGAACCCGAACATTGGCATCTCGATGGTACGGCCTTCGTGCGATGCTTCCAGATTCGGCAAACATGTTTACAAACCTCATAATGGTCCATCTACTCGGGGGATTACCGCCAAACTCCCGCCTAAATTCCCTTTGGACGGAAATGACGGACTGCAAAGCATGGTACCGTTGCACTATCCAAATTCTTTTCTCCGTATCCCAAGCATCCATTTTTATAAATCTAAATAGTAACCTACAAAATAAAAAAAAAAATAAGCCGATTACTCACACTGAAAAAAAGTTATTACGTTTTATTTTTGTAGCACGATTCGTGCGCCACCCTGTATTTTTGTCGTACGATGCTTGGTTCACGAGATATTTGATAAAATATTTTTTCCATGATGATGACTGACGCTCGAGCCTTACAGTTCCACCAACTTGGATTCGAATTTGGTGGACATCCCTCAACATATTCCAACAAAAAAATCTGATTAGTAGCCAATTGCAAAAAAAAAAGAACCCTGCTCTTCGCCTTAACCTAAGTAAACTTATTTTCAAAAAACACATCACGGCAACAATTTTTTCATTCATCTCAAACGAAGATAGTGCATAAAAGTTTGCCTTTTCTAAGTCCAGTGAAATTAAACAAATTAAATAAGGAAAAATATGAATATATATGTACAGTAAAAAATAAGTTGAACTTTGTTTACGATTGTTACAGCCATATTATTCACATCTAACGGGTGATTTTTTAGCTGGTTTGGTTTTGGCAACACTGGTTTTGACAGCTGACGTGTGTTTAGTACCTTGTGTCACTGTCAAACAGCTTCAATTTGGTTTGCAATTTAACCATAGATCGTCTTACAAATGAACAACGCTTGCAAATTATTGAATTTTACTATCAAAATTCGTGCTCGGAGGATCCGCTTTTTTATCGAAAAATTGTGTTCAGCGATGAGGCTCATTTTTGGTTGAATGGGTACGTAAATAAGCATAATTGCCGCATTTGGAGTGAAGATCAGCCAGAAGCATTGCAACAGCTACCAATGCATCTCGAAAAAGCCACTGTTTGGTGCGGTTTATGGGCCGGCGGCATTATTGGGCCATATTTCTTCAAAGATGATGCGAATCGCAGCGTTACTGTCAATGGTGAACGCTACCGAGCGATGATAACAAACTTTTTTTTGCCCGAAATGGAAGTTCTTGACTTGCATGATATGTGGTTTCAACAAGACGGTGCCACATGCCACACAGCACGTGAAACAATGGCGCAATTGCGAGGCGAGTTTGGTGAACAGTTAATTTCACGTTTCGGGCCGGTCAATTGGCCGCCTAGATCGTGCGATTTGACACCATTAGATTATTTTTTGTGGGGATATGTCAAGGCTAATGTCTATAGGGACAAGCCCGCTTCGATTGACGCACTGGAAGCCAACATCCATGCATTCATTCGTGAGATACCGGCCGATATGTGTGAAAGAGTATGCCAAAATTGGACTCAGCGGATGGGCTACCTGAGACGCAGCCGCGGTCAACATTTGCATGAAATTATCTTTAAACATTAAATTGCAAGGTTCAAACTATCGATTCAAATAAATATTTCATTCATTTTTTTGAATTTTTTGTGTTATTTTTTTTTTAAAGTTCTAAACCTCTTAAAAAATCACCCATTATTAGGCAACAGTTATAGCTATCATTGGAAACCCATCATTGAAAATTGTATTCATTAGTTGTAAGGCATTTTGAAAGGGGAATCAGTTATTATTTTTTAAAGCTCAAGACTTGGTCAAAAAAATGTTTAATAGTATGCCCAACTTTTCACATAAAATGACTTTTATTTTATTTTAAGGATTGGACTACCACTACCTTACCAATGATCATATAAATAATATTAATCTTGAGCTTTATTTGTCCATCAAAATAATAAATGATTTTGCTTTCTATAAACGTCTCAAAATCAATCATTAAACTTTTCAATGATGAGTTCTAAAGATAGTAATAACTGGGGCCTTAATCCGCAATATTTAAACTCTTCAAAATTTACTCGTGCTCTTAATATCCACTCATTAAACTTGGTCTTTTTCAAATTTACTCAACAAAACTGTTGCGGTAACCAAAAGTGTGATTAATAAAACTGTAAGGGTCATTCCAACCCGAATCCCCGTTTAAAATATGTTTCGCTTCTTCCTGAGTGAGAAAGCTATTTGAAAAATAAAGTCTTCGAAGTTCTTTTACAAAAGGCTTCTTCTGTATGGGAAACCGTAAAAACAACCATTTTTTTTAATTTTCGATTTTCTTCAAATTCTTTCCTGATTGTGATAAATGTTTAAATACCTAAGCATAAAAGCTTTTTAAAAATATAAACAATTTTTTACAAAAGTTTCCATTTATTTTTTGGATTTTCAAAAAATTTTCAAGTTTTATTTTGAAAAACAAATATTTTGAAAACTAAATTTTCGATTTTTTAAAACTCGGTATTTAAGGGTATTAAAACACTTTCAAAATATTCTAAGAAAGTTTTGTATTCCAAATAAATGTTAAAAAACCGTCAGAGAAAATATTATTTCTCTCAATAACTGCTCCAACGGTTTTTACAAAATTTTTCTTTATTAACTTTTTTTTATCAAAACTATTAATGGTCCTTCTCATAGAACGTTAATTTTTATTTTGAATTTTGTTTATTAATTGAACGGATTAAGATAAGTTTTTGTTTGTAAAAAAAATAAATTACTAAGATTTACAAAGAAAATTATAAAAAAAAAATATTTTTTTAAACCGCTAAAATGATACAAATATTTTTAAAATACAATCGGTCAAGAAGTCATGGCATTCTCTTTTTTCACCTTAAACTCTTATTGAAGGAGATGTATTAGCTTATTTAAATTTCCCAATTCATGCTTTTAAACTTTTTTCTCTCATGATATCCATGTCCTTAATATACAATTTTTTTTTTAATTTGTTATGTATTAAAGTGGCGTCAATTGTTAATTTTTTAACTCAGACAGCTTAGAGTCAACATCGAGAATCGTTTTTGTTTGTTTCATAACTTTATTGGCATCTTCTCGGTTAATTTTTTTTTTTTTTTTTTTTTTTTTTTTTTTTTTGTGGTTATTTTCCAGTGGGTAGGTGCAAAACCTGCTATTCAGGCTCCATGAGGACCGAAAAACCCGTGCTCATAGAAGTGTGAGATTCTTACTACACTAAAACCACCTCCACTTCCCGATTGCAACTAAGTTGAAACTTATATAGCAATTTATTTTTAACGAAGTTAAGTAATGTGTTGCAGGTTACTTTCCGGTGAAAGTTCCTGCTTAATCCGCCATTTTAAACCGGTTTTCTGTTCACCGCACCAAGTCGGAAGGTTTTGTTCTTCGCAGACGGCGTACTAAATTCGACTCGTCAAGAATGTTAATAATCGTTGAATTAGCGTGTTCTAATAGTCGATTTCTATGTTTTCGCGCGAAACTTTTTATTTCCTCCCGGACCGTAGGAGTCCCGAGATCCCTGTGCAGATCTTCATCTTCGTTTCTTATATACCACGGAGCATTTACAAATGAACTAAGCAATTTATTTTCAAACGTTTGTAAGTTATTTAAGTTTGTATCGTAGGTACAACCCCAAAGTTGTATACCATAAGTCCAAACAGGTTTAAAAACCTGTCGGTATAAAATCAATTTATTTTCAATTCTAAGCTTTGAATATTTACCGAGTAACCAGTTCATATCTCTTAATTTACTTTTTAATTCTTCGCATTTCTTTTTCACGTGCGGCTTCCATTTTAATTTCGCGTCTAGAGTCATTCCCAGATACTTTGCCTCATTTGCAAACGGAACACGAGCGGTATTAAGAAAGACGGGTAATCTATTAATTTTTTTATACGTAAAGTCCACGTGGACTGACTTTTGTTCATTGAGTGCTATTCGCCATGTTTTCGTCCACTCATTAACATTATTAAGAGCATTTTGTAATTTAATTGTAGCTTCGCTAATCGTTTTGCCTACTGCTAGAATTGCAGTTTCATCAGCAAACGTGGCTACAATAGTGTCATCTGTTTGAGGTATATCGCGTGTAAATAAAAGGTACAGAACTGGACCTAATACACTTCCTTGTGGTACCCCAGCCACTATTTCTTTGAAATCAGAATTGTCATTTCCGTGTCTTACACGAAAAAGTCTTTCATTTAGATATCCGTTTAGAATGTTGTAAAGTCCTTCGGGCAGAACTTGTCTTAATTTGAATTTGAGGTGTTCATGCCACACCTTGTCAAACGCCTGCGACACGTCCAAAATGACAGTCGAATAGTTTTTCTTTTCTTCAAGAGCTCTCTCAATTACGTCAGTAATTCTATGCACTTGATCAATTGTCGAATGCTTGCTTCTAAATCCGAACTGATGTTCAGGTATTAATTGTTTCTCTTCTATTATCGGTTGCAGGCGCAGGAGTAGTATTCTTTCAAAAACTTTTGATATAATAGGAAGAAGCGAAATCGGTCTGTAAGACTTCTTTTCGTGAGAAGGTTTGCCAGGTTTCAAAACCATTATGACTTCTAGGTAATTGAAATAAATTTCAACACGTAGTAGGGATTATTATAAAAATATTGTTTTTCCCGATTCCATATGAGCATCTCATAAACTACAGAATTTTCGAATATTAAGAACCACCATGTCGAACAAAACATAAAAAAAAAAATGTCAAAACAAATAATAAAATATGAAAAACGAATAGGTAATAGGTATATGTCGATTTCTCCGATCAAGTTACAGGTCCTTCTTCAGACTTTTTTCTTTTATGTCTTTTCCATGCGATTTTATTACTCTCAGGCACTCTTCATCATTGCAATTATTAAACGGGGATTAAGGGACTCTCGTAAAAAAAAAAACAACTTTCGCGCCTTGCTACGAGTAAAGTAACTTTGAAGGGAAAACAAATCTACAAACCAACGAGAAGTGACAGTTTCACACAGTAAAGACTTTTACCATTCAGGACCATTTCAACATTCCATAGCAGCGGCACGCTCATGCTTTTTAGAAAAGAGATTTTTTATGATTTTTTAACACTCTTCGTTCAGGCCATGGCATGGCCCTAAAGTAAAAGATACAATGGGGACTGATGATGATGTCCGGATGAGTGATACTGTTAACGTTTTTCTATAATAAATATATACATAAATATCAATGAAGATATAATATACAACATGACTATTTGTATATATCTCAGCACAAAATAGCTTTGAGTAATAAATTGACTTTGGAATCGTTTGATATAATAAAATAACATTGTGGCAGCAGCGTGCGATGTCCTCCAGTCCAAAGGATAGAAGAGACGTATTTTTATTTTTTTTTGTTGGGAAAATAGGTTAATCAAATTGATTTTCTTTTTTTTCCAATTTTTTTTTATTTTTACTTGAGTGATGCTGAGATAAAGACTGTGACAATTTAATTCAAACAATCGATATACAAGCTAGAGACGGCAGGGAATCCTTTTTTGGTCCTTAATGATAAAAGCCTTTTCTCTTAAAACTTTGGAATGGTCTATTCTTTTGAATTGGTTATTATTATGGCCTACATTAAAAAATATTGACTTAAGGTCGTTCGGTGTGATAACCTTTTCTGCACCAACCTTTATCACGACAAGATGCGGTTTATCCTTAATTAAGATTTTACTAGAAGATGAGAAATATTTTGTTTTGTTTGATTGAAGATAAAAATTAAAATGAAAGTTGCTTTGGCACTTAAAACGGTCGTTTTTGTAATGTTTTTTTGAATATTTAATCTTCAATAAAGGCATTAGCAAAAGTTTCTTTTATATAGACTAAGCCAGTTAGTAAACCGCTAATTTAAGGCTTTTAGCCGTTTATTGTTTAGAACGTACCTACTTATTTTTCTTTTAATTCCATGATTAACTGAAAAAAAAACAGATTACATGTAAATTTAGGAAGTGTTTTCATTCAAAAGTGTGGGCAATTAAATTCAACGAAGTATTGAGAATTATTTAAAGACAAGCAGTAGCTGATCTAGAATTTAACTAAAGGGGTGCTTTAGGCTCCTATTTCAAATACACAATTTCAAAAAAAAAGAACTCGTCGCAACAGCTCAAAAATGTCTGTCCGACCATTGATATTGTTAAGGACAGTCTTAGATTTTATTTGATACCCCATTAATAGAATTTGCTTATATAATAGGCAGAAAACGCATTATTACAGTTGGCTTCCAAACTGAATTCGAACTCCTTCATTCCCTCCAAGTACCAGCTGAAATGCTAAGCTATGTATATTTTAACATAAAATTCTTGTGGAGAAAAAATCACATAAAACATCTATTTATTCTCTGAATACAAATTAAACTAGCTAATGGAAATTTTGTTTCAATATATCAAGAATCTGGTTCGTACCTAAAACAAAACGGGTTTTATTTCTATAACTTAGAACAATTGTAGTACAGTGGAATTTTATATGAATTACAAAAACAATATCGGCAGCAAAATCGCTGCAGTTAAAAGGTAAAGTAGCATCCTGCTGCGGATTGACTTTTGACGTTTGTCGAGTATAGAATTCAATTGAATAGAATTTTGTTGTCTCGTTATTGGTAGGTTGGTATCTCGAATTTTCTATGGCTACGTTCGTAGAGTAGAGTTTTGTTGAATGATTGAGCCCTCTTTAGATTATGACTTTTCGGCTTCGTCATGATGATGGCCTTGTATTTGGAATCAGTGAGGAGTCATGGCCAAGGCGTAGTGAGCAATCACTGTCTAAACAGGGTCTTTATAAGTGAATTGTTGTTCTGTTTTGACTAATCGACAAAGTAAACAATGATTCCATTCTATCTTAAGAAAACATAGCCTTTAATTAGTTTTGGTTGTAAAATTAACCAATTTTATATTTTATGGGCGACCATTAACATTATATTCTGCGAACTGTTAAACGTTAATTCGCAATCTACAAGATCAGGATGCCTTCCACAAAGCAGCGAATGAAAAAACTATTCGAATTGAACTTCACATTTTTTTCGCATATATCGGAAACCAAAAAAATTACTGATGTAAATGGTAACACACTGATGTAAAAACTCACAGTCATTCGCAATTCGTAGTTCTCATTTCGTAACTCATATGAAAGGCGTTTTTACATAAATGATAAGTAAAACTTACATGTTGTGTAAGTTTGGTCGATAAGGACCAGTTTGTACAAACCTGGCTTAATATTTGACCCTAGGTTCAGCAATTTAAGCTGGCGGCTTTGCTGGACTAAGGGCCAGTTGTTAAAACATGGTTAAAATGGTTCAAATTTTGATCCGTGGTTCAACGATTTTGACTCGCCGCTTTCAGTGTTTTAACTGACATGACGTTTAAAGATGGTTCAAGCTTGTTATTGGTTTTATTAAAATGTGTTAAAAAAATGAAGATCTAGTTAATTTAACATTATTCATTGAATTAACCCTATATCTGGTAATTATTATATCTTGGATCCATGCTTGTAGGTCCCATCTCTAACGCTGCTTACCGCCCAATTCATTTTGCATTATTCTGAAAGTATAAAAATTTATTACTATGTATATAATTTTATTTTAAAAATACTTTGTTATACTTACTTAGTTTTGAACTGGGAACCTTTCACACATGGAGATAGTACGCATCCTTCGCTGCATAAAAAACTTGTGCCAAATATCTATAAGTTAAAACTGACCTTGCTTGGATGGCTTGTGTTTGCATGTGATTTAACACTGGTGTCACGTTGAAATAACCTTGCAGATGAGGTTAAATTCAACAGCTAAACATTGTTAAAATAACCATATTAAAATATACCTGATTTGTGGTAAAATAGAAATTCATAACAAGCAGTGTTTAAAAAACCTGTTCTCAGGTAAAATTTGCGCTATATTCTTGTCAAAATTTCTTGTTTACCAGAATTCAGTGTTAAAATAACAGTTTATCTTCTTAAATCAACTTGAATATGGTAATATATTTCACCAGGCTAATTTAACACTTAATACTCGTATAAAGTTATTAAGATCTGGTAAATTTCTAAAATGTCTGTAACTTTATATGGGATTATGCACCTTGTAAATTTAAAAGGACTCAGGTTAATTATTTACCTGACTTTTTTCTCTGAGTGCATAGTCTACCAACGCACCCCTATAGCTTTTTATTCCTTTAGAGTTGCCAAATCAATTTTCGAGTTTGGGAATGGAAAACAAAAAAAAAAAAACAGACACAAAAATTCAATTTAAATCATAAATTATATAAACATATAGTTATATTTCCCATTTACTTGAAAATAAGTTAGTTGTTGTTAATAATTTTGGTTTATTTTCTTTTTAAGCTTTCCTTTAAATCCACTTCTATGCTCTGACAGATGTTCATGTTCAGGCTTACCATATTTCAAATTCAAAAATAACTGTGGATGGGTTTTGTTGGGAATTTCTCACTGTGTTATGTATATATACATCCCAAAAAAACACGCCTATTATTTCTCGTTTTCGATAGCTCCATAAAATAATTTGCGTCCCTACGTTCAATTTACATGGCGATAGAGCCTTAATTGGAAAACCAATTTTTTTAATTATGAACATCATTCTTCTCAGAACCAGGAACAAGTCAATAGATATTTGAAATAGGAAAATTGACCAACCCGTCTAGCTCAATGTAAAGTGAACGCAAAAATGCAAATTATTTTCAGAAGTTATCAGGTTTCTACCCAATACAATCAAATTATTTGGTGTGATATATTTTGACACATGTGATGTTCACACAAAGAAACATACCAAAATTTATTTTTTAACTGGATTTTTTAACCGCCCGCCAAAAAGTAGTGAAATAATTATTAATAAGAAGTGACCAAAATATCAATATACTTTAATTTCAAGTGCAAATTGAATACAAATCTTAAACGTGCGCAATGATAAAACAACATGTGGAGGTGAGGCCAAAGCGAGGCCAAAGTGAGATTAAATCCAGAAAGCAATATAGCCGTGTAAATGGGCATCGCAGAATCACATAAGACGAACTCCATGACCACAATTCTGAAAACTATGTTTGGACTTTTTACCCATTTTGAAAAATTTTACTTTGAAAAAAGAACTTTAGGAGACTATAGCGAAACCAAAGCGAGTTGAGGGCAAAACATTCACAATGCCAAAAACCAAGTGTAAATGTCATGGCGAGACCATAGCAAGACCATAGTATGACGAGCTTAATGACCACAATGCTGAAAAAACTACGTTAAGACGACCACGGTGAGAGACATAACGCATTGTCATCATGGTTTTCGCTTCAAACCAAGTTAGCCAACTCGATTTGCAAAAACAAGCATGAAAACTATCACAAATTTTCGCTTCAATTCGATTTGAAAAATTTTCGGTTTGATCTCTTGCTTTAATCTGGATTTAAGTGTAAATCTGGATTAAACTAGTGAATAATATGGATGTATGGAAGTAAAATCTTAGCGCGATCCAAATATATTGATTAGAACGTATTCTTTTTTCAAAATTGTGACTGAAGCAACCATTTACAGACATGCCATTTTGATAAAATAATTCTAACATTTCCTAGTAACTATTTAACGAATATGTATTTGTATATGTGTGTCAAACTATTTCTTATTTAATTTTATTTATTTTTTTATCATTTTAAAGAAAACCGAGAGGGGAACTTAATTTAAAAATGGCATCGTTTTAAGAAAGCCTATGGAAGCGTCAAAATGTCATAGAGCTGCAAAAACAGTTTGAAACAAGGTAGTACGCAAAGGGGCCAGAGAGAAACACTGGATTGTAAGAACAAAAATTGTTTCATGCACTAAAGCTTTTTTTTTTTGTTGCTGGAAACATAGTTTTTACACTTCTGAGCTCTAATCGTTCTCTGAGGTTAGCTTTGCCAAAAAATATGAGGATATTTTTACTATTGACGACAAATTCAATAGGATCCTTAATGAAGAGTTCCGTCGATATCCTATGCTGTCGGTGGAATTTATTCATTCAGCTGCAAACAGTAATAGCATGCTTTACTGAAAATTTAACCTAAAATGGAGTTTCAAACCAAAAATATATATTTTTCTCAATACAGACACACATCTGAATTTTGGGTTTTCAATTAAAGAAAATGAAAATATCATAGTTTTTTTTTACTTCTTTTTTTTTAGGTATCCTGGTATCAAAACTCATTCCCAATCCAAACGACAGATAGAAGAATTATGTCATCAAGAGGAAACCGGCATACACTGACTGTACGTCACATCCAACAGGAAGATTTCGGAAACTACAGGTAAGTGGCAGAGGATTCACTTTTTATACATTTACAGGTAGGCAGATATGCTTATGTATATACAGACATTTAGCTTTTACGGGATAAGAAAAAGGTACATATATACATACATACATGACGGAGAAAGGATGTAGGATAACGTCGGAGTTTTCGTTTTGTAATTTTTTGTTAAGGATATTACCTCCGGTATCTGAAATAATTTATAAAAATGTATCTATGTATGTATGTAGACTTAAATCCGGAATATCCATTATGCCATATGTGCCGCAGAAAAGAGAACATTTAAATCAGTTTTTTGAGTCAAATAGATATGTATTCAGGATAAAATATAAACTACATTACATCTACATGGCATATAGTATAATATACCATTTGATACAGGGTGACACAGAAATAAAAAGTTTATTTATTTTTAAACGAAGCTTACAAAATTAAGGGATGTCGAAGCTAACTATTTAGTTGATTATATTTATAATTTTCAAATGAAAAATAATATCCTCAAGGTGATCACTATTTCTATTTTCAAGGCTCTGGACCCTTGGCACCTCATATATAGGAAATTTGAAAAATAAAATGCCATCTAATTGGTCAGAAAAGGTCAGCTAGTCCTAGAAATTGGTCACCCGTAGATTACTTGTAATAAGGTCTTAATGTTTCTTGTGATTTTCGCCCCCTCATTTATGGGAAATTTGTAAAAAATGTATACCTAAATAATAGCTATACCTACGTCAACTTAGAGTGAAAAGTTGCTAACTCCACAATATTTTTTTACCATTATAAACCATCTTTAAAAATTTCAAAAAAATCAATCAAATCGTTTCAACTTCACTGAATTTAGCAAATATGAGTATTGAAAAATATTTATTGTAAATTTGGTTTTATTGCAAAAATTTTTTTAACGTATTTTTCTTGTAAAGAACACAAAATAGAACTTAGCTGCTTTCGAATACAAGTCGACATATAGATTATTTTTACGATTTTTAAAGTTTTTTTTTGGCATACGGATACAAATTCATAACAAACAATCTATGGGTAACCAGTTCCTAAACTAGATGATCCTATCAAAAGATCTTAGGGCTTTTCAGGTGGTATTAATATTTTCCAAATTTTCCATAAATAATATGCCGAAAACTGCAATGGCCTTAAATACAAATTTTAAAATTGCTTTAAGAAAAATCTATGGCTGACCAATTACTTAAACTAGCTGAGCCTTTATGTAGATCCATAGAGATTCTTCAGATGGTATGAAATTTTATTAAATTTCCAAATGCCAAAATCGGTATGACCTTGAATTTTTTTTTAAATTCATTAAAAATTCATAAAAAAAATTTGTATGGTTGACGAATTATTGAAAATAGCCCTTTAATAACCTTTTATGGTCGTGAAGTAGCCTTTCAAATGGCATAATTTTTTTAATGACCCAAAAAAAAGGTGCCGAAAGTTTTTTGTGACCTTAAAACGAATTTTGAAAATTCATAGAAAAAAATATGGCCAACTAATTACTGAAAATAGTTGACTTTTTATGACGATCTAGAGATCTTTCGGGTGATATACTATTTTTTTGTAAATTTCCCATAAATGAGGTAGGTACCAAAAATCGCGCGTGTCCTTTAATGACCTTGAGAAACTTTAAGCCTTTATTATACAAGTTATCCAGGGCTGATCAATTTTTAAGACTAGCTGACACTTTCTGACCAATTACTGACAAATTAGATGGTAGTTTCTTTTTTCAAATTTTCCATATATGAGATGCCAAAGGTCCAGAGGCGATTTTCGAAGAATATTTTGATGAAAACAAAAATTGAAATTATTTCTAAGATTATAAATAAATTGTTGTTCTAAATAAACTAGATATTTTCGATCCACCCAGTATAAGGATATACATGAGGTTTTACTTTAGTATTTGAATTTGAAACTGAAGGGGAATTCGTGACTTTGTTTAATAATTCTAATAACGAAATTTAACTTTTTCTCTTCGGTGCAGGGAAACAATTCCACGGGCATCTGCTCCACATGAGAGTTTGTTCCATTATAAGTGGGAATCTGTTCCACTTTTCAAAGTAAAATTTATCCTCGCCGAGAGAGGGAATTGCCTATTTAAGTGAGAAAGATCTCCACTGGGAGAGTGGTTTATTTTGCCCACTTGGTATGAGAATCAACTTCACTTCTTTTCCTTTGATTTGTTCTTAGGAGGTGTTTTTTTTGTAAACATATAATTTCTTTAAATCTAGATTCCTTAACTGCAAAAGAAACTTTGCATGCATCCAACCTCGCACCCACCCCAAATCCTATAATTAGTGCTAGCAGAAAAGTTGCAGGGGGCAGCATGCCCCCCCATACATACCTCACTATTTATTTGCCATAAAGCTGGCATATTTCTGTAGATAAATAATGACGTTTTCAATATTTATGAATCAAAAATATCCCAAATTCCAAATTTTAGGTGGGAAAAAATTCCACAAAATTTCGGATGTAGTTAGTTTCCTCTCGCGGTGAGAATAAATTGCACTTTGAATAGTGGAATTGATTCCTACTTATGATGGAAGAAACTCCCATGTGGAGCAGATGCCCATGAAATTATTTCCCTGCACCTTCTCTTCAATTATTGAGAATGTGGAATTTACATATAACATAGGTGCAGGGAAATAATTCCACAGGCATCTGCTCTACAACCACATAAGAATTAATTCCATCTTAAGTAGGAATATGTTCCACTTTTCAAATAGTTCAAGTGGTCACCGTAAGATCACTAATCTCATGAGGTTAGAGGTTCTTATACCATCACTTAATCGATTGATCTATCCTAGAGAAACTCAACGTACATGGGTTGCCTAATTAAATTAGGGTGGATTACGTCAAAAATGGTTCACTTCCAGTACGTTTTTTCCACCATGACTTAGCTCATTAAGTTAAAGGTTTAAACTACTCCTATACTGTAGACGTAGAGCTTGACAAGAAAGAAAAAAAAATGTAGTAATTTAAAATGGGTGGATGATGTTGGCAACCCTTTTTCAAAATCACTTTTTTCAAATCGTGACTTGGCTAATCGAGTTAACTAGCTTTAAATAAAAAATAAGATGGTACTGACAAAAAGAAAATACGGTTTCCACTATTGAAATGGAAGCATGTACGTGGCAACCCTATTTAAAGGAAAAAAGTGCAAAAAACACATTATTTCTCATAACTATTTATGTTCTTCAAGTCTGGCCATTTCTTGTATACCAAATTAAAGTTTATACAATCTATAGAAAATTAATAAAATAACTCTTACAAAAATAAGGTTTTCCAAACGCCACGAACACACTTTGTTATGGCAAACTTGAAACTTTTCAAACGATTTTAATCACAAAATACCTGGCAACCCGGATTATATTTAATTTTCTCCTCATTTTCTGCCCTTTTCATTTGAACAAAAGCTAAAATTCATCAAAATGATGTATGGACTATACATATTATTAAAGCTAGGCATATTTTTTATGTATAAAAAAAAGGTTCCCTGTTCTTAGCTGGGTAGTTCAACCTGGTAACTCTGATTTAATGCGAAAAAATCTTCAACTTAAAAGTATGAAATTCGATAAGGTTAAAGCTTAAAATAGACATCAAATTAATGCTAACACTCTACTCTAGTTGAAGAATGTAGGTTGCCTATCCTCAACATGACCCTGGCAACCCTGATTTTAACCAAAAATAGTAGCTTTTCAACTAAAATGTATGAAATTTGAAAAGGTTAGAGCTTAAAACAGATATTAAATTAAAGCCACCACTCTATTCTTTTTGATAAAAAATATAAGCTACCTGTACTCTTAACAGTTTTAAATTAAAGCAATTGATTCTGTATTTCATTATTTGATCGTAAGCTTTTGTAGACATGCAGCTCGAACGATGTCTTGAAATTGCACGAACGAAAGAAATAATAAAAAAAACGCCTTAGTAACATAAACAAAGAAGAACTGTTCATTGAAGAAGTATTTACATACATAATGTCTATTGTTTACCATTCATTGTTAAGTTCAGTTGCACTAACAAGCAGAGGCTACGATGCAAGGATCACCGATTCCATCAATTTTTAGTACACGTGTAGGTCATGACTGGGAGTATAAATGGTGCCAATAGTAAGGTGCACTTTTTAGCCGTTTCTTAGAAATTAACTATTTAAAATTTGTCGCTGTTGTCATATTAATTTTACGTAAATCAAAAATCGACTTTGCAATGAGTTTTTTAAATATAATTTTACTAAAATCTAGAAAATCGAATATTATGTGTGTTCCTTTACTTTAAATTTCTGTGATTTTTAGTCCAAACATGTATCAAAACATTTCTTTTATATGAATTTTGACAGAACTTTGGACTAAAGTGCGTAGAAATGCACAAAAATTCAAAATAAAAGAACGGACCTGTTATATCACAAAAACAATAGTAGCTAAAGGTTATAAAAATAGTTGTAAACTCAACTCAAAAAACATACGAGTATCACAAAAATATCTGAACTTTAATGTAAAAAGTATCTAAAGAATAATTCAAAAACAATATGAGTCTCATTGTGAGTTTCATGTGAGCAACATTCCACGTGGAAAAACTGACATTTAACTTTTCGCTTTTTGTGAGTTTCACCCGAAAAAAGAAAATACCCCTTTAATGTGATAACTTATTTCGGATATGTTTTATAATAAGCTAAAATCGTCACCTATTTGACCTTTCTGCAAGTTTTTTTTTTTTTGTTTATTTAGACCAAGAGAAGCAAAACTCACAATAGCTTATAAAATTCCGCGGGAACAAGCATTTTTCGGGTGAAAAATTTTCCATGTGAAACTCACAATAAGGCTGAATTATATAAAAATAAATAATTAAATCATTGATTAAGTGGATCTTTTAATCCTTGCCAGGCGCTCATTGGGTTCAGCGCCCTGCACATTTGCACCGCTTGCACGCCGTATAGCTTGCCCGGCTCTGGTGCCACTTCATAACCGAGGTTTCCAAGAAGGTCTTGAGGAGATAGTTATTTATATGAAACTTTAATTATAAGACGTTGTAGTTAATGTACCTTTCGGAAATTTGGCAAATGATTTCAGAATGATCTGATTTTAATAATGAACTCTCAAGATTTTTTAGGAATACGGTCAAAGCCGTTTGTTTGCTTGGCGTATTGTATTGGGGGATGTCTATTACAGAGGAGGGAGTAGACTAATAAAGAACCAAAGAAATCAGTTGATATATCAATAACTATGACGACAATCCTCCCAAATATTTTTTTTTACATTTATGTCATAGATAAACATTGATACTAAATATTTACCAACCTTTAAATTGTAATTTTTATTAATTATAAACTTTTTTTGTTGGTAATTTCAGCTGTGTTGCTGACAACTCTCTTGGACGATCCCGCAAATACATGGAACTTTCCGGACGTCCAGGACCAGCTGAATTCTATTCACCCAAATGGGGAAGATCTTCAGATAGCTACAATCTTACATGGAAAATTGACAGCTACCCACCTTTGGAGGAGGTGCGTCTTCTATATCGCAGAGTAATGGTAAGTTACACCGTACTTTTTCAGAGACTCTATAGGTACACAAATTGCTATCATAGGTCAGTAAGTCTGAAAGCAAAACAATTGTAAAAGGCTGTTTGTTGGTATAAACGTTGGTATTGAGGTTATTTATAATCTGAGAAAAGAATGTTGGGTCAAAGGTCACAAAAAGGGGGTTTTGCCAAATATTCCGAAAACGATAAGTTTTTGAAAAAAATATTACAAACAGGAAGTTGAGGTAATTTTTCATAAAAAAAGCAATTGTAGAATTTTTTCGTAACATTAACCGTTTCGAAGCTCTATCTATTACTTTAATGTTTCCCAAATATTCTTCAAATAATGCGCTTTTGTCCACCCTTACTTAGAGTTAAAGTGCCTGGTGCGTTTTTTTGCCTTTGCTTTCAAAATTTCAGGATCATTTAAAATGGAAAATTACCTCACCAACCAGTTTGTAGAGCAATAATATTTTTTTCGAAAACTTACCTCTTTTAAAATATTTGAAAAAAAAAGTTTTAGCCTTTGACCCCTCAAAACGGATATAGTGGTCATCTTGAAGTTGGTTATAAGTTACCTCAATACCAACGTGCATATCAAAAATCAGTCTGTTACAAGTTTTGTCCTTGAGAAAGTCTATTCTTACTATGCTTATACCTAACACTACTTGAAAACAATTTTTCATTTACGGTTGCATTTGTTTCGATTGACCACTCACCTCAATCATGGACAACAAACATAACGCAATTGCTTCTTGTAAGGACTCAAAAGTTTTTTTTTTTGTTTTTCTACCAATAAAGACAATATTTGCATGGACGTTGTTGTCCAATTTGTACTTTTTTCTGTCCTCCTTTCAACATCCAGATTGAATGGCGTACAATTAATGGAATGGACACGAGAAGGTGATTTTCGTATCCTGTACAAAATTTAAAAGGCGAAAAAAGCGAAATATGCAATTTTCAGCGGTGCAACTAAGTTACATACATCAGTGTGTGTCCTGTTCAGGTCACATGCCAGTCCTTGATGGTGTTTCGAGAGCTTGGACCAATAAAAAATATAATTACAAAAAAAAAATAAAAACTGAGAATGTTCGATTTTTCCATTAAATTTTGTAATAAACTCGATTGCAGATTTTTGTTAGTTGCATCCTTGATGAATGTATCTCTATCAAAGAGGAGATACTCTTGTACCTTGCTACCTTAATTGCTGTCGAAACGGTCCCCAGTGATTTATTTGTTGAATACCATATTTTCCAATACCATATCGTCCCCATTTTATGTGAGGAAGTTAATTTGATTTTAATTTTAATTTCACTGCGATTCATATTGAGGGCGTTTGCATTTTTAATAATTGTGAGGTTTTATACTGAATGTTCTCTATCTCTTTAATATTGTCAATGAATTTTATTTTTTGAATTTATTGATGGAGTTGTTGTTTGTGTATTTCATTAAAATGAATTATATTGACTGACTCTGGATGAAATAAAATTAGCTTTTCTTTGCAAATGTAATTAAAGAAAGAAAGGGTGTGTGGTAAAATATTCGATCAATTATTAATTGTATTTTAATAAATTTCTTTGAAGAAGTTATATACATATAATTCATACATTTGGAAATGTAAATTTATCAACAGTTTTTCAGTTTTCACCATAGGACGGTATAATATTGCACGTGCCAGCTTAATGAACTTTCAGAAATTTATAGCAAGAAAAATGGATTACTACCAGAAAAGCGTTAATTTTTTGTTGGAAAAATTACGGTATCTATCCTCTACCAGGAAAATCATTTATTTATGGTTGAAAAGTTGTCCATTATGTTTTTTTTAATTAAATCATTTACAAAGTTTTTTTGTTGTTGCTTCTTTTATTGTGAAATTTTTCTAATCAAACATTTAGGCTCAGGGTAGTGGAGCTGGTTTTTCATTCACCGAAAGTGGGGTTATTTCTTGTCTTGCTATACTTGCTATACAATTTAGCATACATAGTTACTTATATGTCAAATTCACTGTGCTTTGATGACGTGGCCTCATTATATTCTATCGAATAGAAAATGTCAGTGTAGAAAAGATAGGACGTTTGCCTCTCAGTCTAGTTGCTTAACGCGATTTCGATTCAAGTGCCACATGGCCCTAGAACGATAAAGTTGTTTATAATTAGACTCTCAACACTAACTTTTATCTTTTGAGCGACCTCATTTTGCCTTAAAACCAGACACAGGACTTTTAATTTTTGGTTTAACGATTCCTTAATTTTGGGGTAGGACCAAAAAAGTATTTTTTTTGAGATTTGTATGTTGCTATTCTACAACTTTGGAAAAATCAAAAACTTACTAGCCCTGGATCTATTGGGGGGAGGGGTAAACCGGGGTGCCAAATCTATGTCTAAAAAACGTATTTAGTAAAGTTCGCTTGTAATTGTAGAACCAGAAACTACAAATTTGGTATCTTCTTTCAAATGGTGGGTATAGTAGAGTTTTTTAAAAAAACACTTAAAACATTGAAAAACAGTAAGCTTATATCGTTTTAATACCAATAATTACTTTGTCTATATTTTTTTCAGTTTGCTTGAAAAAGTGTCGTTTTTATTTCAAGTAAGGTCTTACAAACTTATATTTATTTGTTTCATAGTCTTTTGAATAGAATGAGGGGTATAAAGGAACAATAAAGTGCAATGGTTTTTATTATAGAATTTGTTTTGACCTTTAAAAAAGCTTAAAACCGAAAATACAACAAAGTTCCCACATGCGTTTCTGAAGGCTCGCTTTTCAAAATGTTTGGTATAACTCGGAAACTAAACTAAATTTGGCATTTTTTAATTTCAGATTATTTAAAATTAAATTTTCTATCGAAATGAAATAGTTTTAAAAATTTTATAAAAAAAACTTAAGCAGCAAAGTTAACAAAAATTTACATAAAACAAATTAAAATATCAGAATTTTAATTTTTTGTCTAAATTGTATATAACTTTTTTTTTAAGAAAAAATTGGGCTAAGGCATATGCATGGACAAAATAAATTTGAAACTAATGTTTAAATATGGCATGATAAAAATTAATTTTTATTCAAATTTTGCAGAGATATAGCCATTCAAATTTTGCCATTTTTTCGGTACAATATGACAACAATTTTGTTGAAATATTTGAACTCAAGATTTTGATGATTACGATTATAAAGAATATTTGTAAAAAAAGGTATTTCGAAATTTTTTTCGGGTCTTTTTAAATGCTCCTAGGCCTACACCTAGAGAAAAAAGCACGTATAATTAACCAATTTATGGTTTATTATGCCTGATTATTAGGTTGTTTTTTTGAACTCGGTAGATTAGGTTAACTGGTTAAACAGATACCTGATTTGAATGTCATGTTAAATCAACGTAGGGTGCATGTAATATCTGCATGACATCATGTTTATTTTACACTGCCTTAAGATAGTAAATCTGTAAATCTTACCTCAAATAATAATAATAATAAATTTTTAGTCTAGTTAACTTAGCATGAAAATCTTGTTAAAAAATATGTCAATGTCGTGTAAATTTAACATGAAGATCTAGTTAATTTAACATGATTCGATATTAAATCCACCCTGTATCTGGTAATTATTATGTCTTGAATCCATCCGCCTAGGTCCCATCCAAATTGGAGGGTCACCATAACCAAGTTTTTGCCCCGGTTCGGGAATTTTTTAATGAATGAATGAAATATTGGTGGTTGTTGCACTATGACTTTATGATCTATTTTGCCCCAACCTAGGACCAGATTTAGCTGCTTATTCTACAGTTCTTCCTCCAATTTTATTTCCCTAAGAAATTTAAGTATTTGGAGGACTTTTAGAGAGAAAAGATCACTTTCTTCTACCTGGTAATTTCCCAGGTGTTTTTTCCTTTGGTGCATAATTGCATCGCATTTCCATAGTATCTCGCCTGGTGTTTCTTCACATGTGCAGCAAAATCTGTATATTGGACTGCTAACTACACCAAGAATATTCAAGTGCCTTTTAAGTTTACAGTGCCCAGTGGGGAGACCAGATATTTTCCTATGGTAGTTTCGAGTAAGGTTGATGCAGTCTTTGAATCGTGCTCGGTTGTAACTACCAAGTAATAGTTTTGCCTGCCTAAACTTGGGAAGTTCTTTAAAGTTTTTGGATCTCTTGGCCTTCTCTAGTTATTTAATTTTGTGTTTTATCTAATTTTCTCCTAAGCCACAATAGGGTTCAGGCCCCATTAAGGGAGTCATTGCCCCTACTTTTGCTTCGGAATCTGCTTCTTCATTTCCCTGGACACCAACACGAATAGGTACCCAATGAATTGTGACACTGTTGTTCTTGCCCAGAACATGCAGCTTGTTCACAAACTCCCAAACTACTTTAGAGCTGATGGTGTAAGAACTCTGTGCTTTGAGTGCAGCTTGACTGTATGATATAATGGCAATGTTTTGGTTTTGGTAACTTCTTTCGAGATTACGCTCTGCGCATTTTGCTATGGCGTGAACTTCCGCCTGAAAGATGCTAGTAGACTGTCCCATCGGAAAGTTTGGTTCTAGGCCCAAAAAATCCAGCCCCAGTCCCTTGAGTTGTTCTCGATCCATCAGTACACCACTTGATGGCATTTGGTTTGAGAGTATATTTAAATGTTTCGCCTACTCACTCCTTTTTATTACTTAGCTTCATTTGAAAGTTTTTCTCGAAGTTGCATTTCTTAATCTTTTAAGGAGTTGAACCAATAATTGTTTGTTTGCCTAGCTAAGCACGTGTCGAAAAGGTGAAAAATGTTCAATTATTAACGTCAAGGTTGGTGGGACTGAAACTGGTAAGTGGCAATGGCAACCCATCTCTCGCCCTTCTAACAGTGTTACCACCTTGACATTACTTCTTTAAGGTTAGGTTAGGATTTTTATTTTATTTTTTTTTTTTTATTTTATTTTAAACTTTATTTCATTTTCAAAACACTTAAAGCTATACAAACTGTTTATCTATGTACATAGTCATCCAAATATAGCTATTTTCAAATATTAAGTGAGATAAATGAAATAGTTAAGTACATTCTGTTGACCGAAGGCAAGAGGCGAATGTACTATATAAGTTAAGAGATAATTATTTAAAGTTTATCGATGGGGATGCGATAAAGTTAAGAATTTTTAATCAATTCATAAATTAAAATTAAAAAATATAATTGATTTCAATAAGAAAATAATACAAAAAAATAATATTGTAAAAAAAAAATCATACTATCGTATTTAATATATTTTCAATTTTAAGATGATTAAATAGAAATAGCCATTGTTTAGTATTTTTAAGGTAAACTGATTTAACTCGCTCACCTCTAAGATTAAAAGGTAATTTATTGAATAGACGGGGCGCAGTAACATTATAAAAGTGTGAAAAATGTGCTTTCCTGATTGTAGGTATAAGTACAAGATTACTAGTGCTTACGCGTAGATTACGGTTATCATAAATTCTCGAAGAACTATATCCGGAATTTTCAAAAAATATTTTTAGGACCTTGTAAAAATACAAATGCTTTAATGGTAGAAGATCCAGGCTTTTAAACAGCTGAAAGCTAGGAGTTTGTCGATTGACTTTGCACAGAATACGAACAGCATGTTTTTGTTTAATAAGCAAAGGCTCAATTTTGTTTTGATGAGTTCCACCCCAACAAGATATCCCATATTGCAGCTTAGATTTGAAAAGACCATTGTAAACTAACTTTAAAACTGACAAACCACAGTATTGACTGAGAAGATAGATCTGTCTAACAACATTATTTAAAAACTGCTTTACAGCCAAAGTATGAATTTTCCAGTTAATCATATAGTCTAAAGTAACACCTAAATACTTAAAGCTGTCGACGCGCTCAATTGAGAAGCAGTCGGTAGCACAGCTCATGTTTGTGTCAAAAGTAAGTGCATTGTGATCATGAATACATGAATTATTAAGAGGCAATCTTTTACAATTAGGAGAATGGTATTTTAAGGGCATGTCGTTACATACTTTTCCCATAATGTTGAATATCATGAACTTTGTTTTATCACTAATGATCAATTTGTGGAGCTTGAACCAGCTACGTAAGATTTCTAAATCATGGTTTACGTCCAAAAATAGATTCAAATAACTATTACAGCTGTACGTCAAAGCGGTGTCATCGGCAAATGCTGTTATTATGCCCTTGAGAGGTTTAAAGAAAAGTGAATTTACAAAAATTAAAAACAGAATCGGTCCAAGAACGGAGCCTTGTGGAACACCTACGTTAATGAAATTTTTAGCACTTAATATATTATTAATTTTTACTCTTTCACTTCGATTACGCAAGTAAGATGCAAACCAATCATGAATAAAACCTCTGAAACCAGCATTAAATAATTTTTTAAGTCAAATATCATGATCTACCATGTCGAAAGCTTTGGTAATGTCGATGAATAAGGTAGCTGGGATATTAGAATCATTCAGACTGCTATAAATTACACTGCACAACATTAACAAAGCATCCTCGGTAGATCTGCCACTTCTAAAACCAAACTGGGAATTACTTAGGAAGTTAGTTTTGTCTAAAAAACTCAGCATTCTAGACTTAACCCCTTTTTCAAAAACTTTTGAAAAAACTGATAGAAGGGATATAGGGCGATAGTTGTTTATGTTAGTTGCATCGCCTTTTTTATGCAAGGGAAGATGCCCTTCTGTATACTTAAGTAACAAGAAACAAGAAAAGATATTTTTTTGAGAATATTACTAGAACTATTATCACACGACGTAGAGTTGGAATTTTTTAGCGACTGAATAATTTTATTTATTTCAAAGGAAGAAAAAAAATCCATGAAAAAACTTTGTCTTTGAAACGGTTCAAAAGTATTGAAATTATTACATAGACAATCGGAGACATTATTCACTATGGTGGTCGGAACAGTACTCGTAATATTTGAAAAATAATCATTAAATGCAGTAGCAACTTCAAAAGGCTCAGATAAGGTCGTACTATTTAAACTGACTACAAGATCAGTATTTGATTTGTTTTTGTTCAAAATTTCGTTGACAACCTGCCATTCCTTTTTAGAATTACCCATATTTTGAATAAGTCTATTGCTAAAATAAGTATCTCTTTGAAAAGGTATTTCAGTTTTTAGCTCTTCAGACAACTTATCATAACACCTTTTCAGTCTAGAGTTGTTGGGATGTTTTTTAGTACACTTGAAAAGGTAGTTTTTCTTCATAATTTTCTTTAACAGAGCACCAGACATCCATTGTTTAAGATATTTGTTATCTTGTCGCTTTTTAAACTTTTTAGTAGAGGACAGAATATGAGATTGTAGTTTGTCAAGAAACAACTCAAACGCAGTACATGGATCCTGAGCTCTATATACTTCATCCCAAAACTCAAAAACTAAAGTGGATCTAAGAGCAGCGAAATCAATTTTTGTAATTTCTTTAACGATAGGATAAGAACTATTAGTATCCTAGAGTTCAACCATATCGTGGACTATCGTCCCCACTATGTGTATAGTTTACAATAGATAGACAGAAAAAATAGACCAACACTTATTAATAACACACGATGATTGGATTGTATATGATTATCTTTCAAAGGTCTACAAAGTTCAACAACTTTGACTGCACATTTTGATGATCAAATTAATATATCTAAATTATTATATGGTTGTTGATTTCAAGACCTAATGGTGAAAATTACAACATCTGTTGTAGATCTTACAACTAGAAAAGTTGTGAACTCAAAAGCATTCATTGTTGAAACTACAGGCATTTATTGTATTATTCACAACATTTTGCTATTAAAATGCAATTTGTGTCGTTAAACCCACAGCTTGATTTGTGGAAACTACAGGCTTTTGTTGTTTTGTGCGTTTTTGTGCGTCAAAATGTCAAAATTCAATTTGTAACATGAAACCAACAACTTTGATTTGTAGAAAGTACAAGCTTTTCTGAGTTATTCATCATTTTCCTTGTCAAAATGCAATTTGTATGGTCGATTCAATAGCTCTATTTGCAAAAACTGCAGGCTTAATTTTTTTGTTTTATTCACAACTGGGATCGACATAATCATTCTATTTTGAAATATCCCCGCTCTCCAAAATAAAAGTCTGAGGTTTTTAACTATTTGTTTGATTTATTTACTTTCTTATATACAAAAATAAAATTCGCTTATGTATTTCTCAAAAACTTTATTTCCATCAATAAATGTATTAACAATTACATAAGAAGTGAATTAGTGGACTTGAAACCTTATTATCTAATACATATTTAAAATAATATAATCTTTAAGTATTTCCGATAAAATTAAAATTAAAACATTAAAAATAAAAACTCAAAAGATCTATAAATGCTTCCGATAGGTATTTCATTTATATTTTAAAAAGGTCACGAAAAAGTCACTATTCACTTGGAAAAAAATTTACTTGAAATTTAAAATGTACCGAAGAACTTTATACGTAAAAGCTTTGTTATAGATTGAAAAGAAATAAGAAAAACACTTTGAAAGCCAAGAATATAATCCAGGTACACTCAGAGCAAAAAGCTGGTATAACCAACCAATTTCTGGTTTATTATACCTGATTTCAGGTTGTTATTTTTTTAACGGCTTAACCTGATACCTGATTTTATTTTTAATGTCGTGTTAAATCAACGTTGTTTTCAGGTAAAGTAAACACTGCCTTAAAAAAGTAAAACTGTAAATTTTACCTGAGACTCTTGCTATTTTTATCTGTAAATCTAGTTAACTTTACATGAAAATCTAGTACAAAAACATGAGTAAAATATTCAATGTCCTGTTAATTTAATTTAAAAATACTTTGTGATACTAACTTAGTTTTGAACTGGGAACCTTTCACATATGGAGATAGTACGCATCCCCTAGGCCACTTCGCTGCATAAAAAACTTGTGCCAAATATAAATAAGTTGAATCTGACCTTGTTTGGATGGCTTGTGTTTGTATGTACTTTAACACTGGTGTCACGTTGAAATAACCTGGCAGAGTGTTTCTTTAACCATTGTGAGGTGTTTCAACGCTGGTGACACGTTAAAATTAACTTGCACATGAGGTTTGATTCAACAGGTAAACATTCCGAAAAAAAAACATATAAAATGTTACTTCAACCTGATTTGTGGTAAAATAAAAATTCATAACAAGCTGTGTGAGAAAAACCTGATCTCAGGTAAAATTAGCCCTATATTCTTGTCAAAATTTCTTGTTTACCAGAATTCAGTGTTAAAATAACAGTTCATCTTCTTAAATCGACTTGAATAAGGTAATATAGGCCATCAGCCTAATTTAACACTTAATATAGGGTTATTAATATCTGGCAAATTTCTGAAATGTCTGTAACTTTATATGGGATTGTGCACCTTGTAAATTTAACAGAGTCCAGGTTAATTTTTACCTGACTTTTTTCTCTGAGTGTATGTATGCCTGTACGTAGATTGTAAAATAAGCTGTCGTATTCACTATTCAACATAGTTTCAGCATAAAATTATTGTAGATTTGAATGCATGTTTTGTGCATTTCACAATTTTTTGCGTAAATTGTACATTTTGGTTGTTTATTTAATAATTTTTCAAAGTTGATTTTGAATGTGAACCCATTTGCTGTTAAATACTCAATTTTGCAACTAATTGTTAGTTTGACTGCCACAGTTTGTAAAATTTACAGCGAAATTTTTTTGGGTTGATTTTAGAATGTTCGTAAATTAAAAAAAATAGTCCACAACTTCTTTGTGTAAATGTCAGTAATTATTTGTTTGTAGTTTTTTCTCCCCTCTCCTCTTCTTAATATACAAATTTTATTTATTCAGATTCTTTTATTCGATTTGAGGTTTTGTCATACCAACACAATTTCTTTGTATTATTGAACAACACTTAAAAAATATATTGAATAAATAAAACTTGTTAAGTTATTTCAAAATTTCAATGCCATAAAATAGCCTACCAAAAAAATACATATAAATATTCATAATAACGCTTATATAAACATTTTCAAAAATAAGTAGGTAATAATTAATTAAATATGATAGGTATCTCTCTTTATATTCAAAATTTTTAATTGAAATCAAACATTACCTACGTAGTTTGACCCTAATTTTCCCCATCAGAATAAAATTTTCTGAAAATCATCATAATTAATATAAATATGAGTATGAAATCAAGTGAAAGCAATCCATCCGCCTTCGATACTTTCGAATTGAGGGCATTTAACATTAAATCAAACTGTTCCGGGGATGGTATGGTGATGCCCTCTGTGTTTATTCATGTCGACAAGCTATACATTTCAATACAAATTAATGATGAATCTTGGTTTGAATTTATTTCTATGTATATACTTTGTGTATAGAAGCTTTATCACTGACAGCCAAGCACCGCGATCTCACCGTCCTTGCTGATGCTTCTAAAGATAAGGATGATTTTGAAAAAAAAAATAATAAGTATTCATAAATGTAAGCAGATACTTTGAATCTTCTGAGATGAAAGTCCACAGTTAAGGTGTTTTTCTTAGTACGTGTTGTTTACTTAGATTCTCGTATACGATTACGTTTTAATTGATAACCATTGGATTTGACAGGAATAGATACGAGTTGATGGGAATAGAGATGTATAGATAGAAAATTATTTGATTTCTATCTAGAAAAATAGATAAGTAGATAGAAAAGTATCTTTCGATAAATTGCATGTTGAAAATAATATTTTTATTTTTTTTTGAATAAAAAGAGTGTTAACTGTTAGCAAAAGAAACCATCAGAAGATATTGAATGTAAGAAGAAAAAGATACTTTAGTCTAGGGTATTCATAAGAATCGCATTCATTTATTTAAAATCGAAATCTTTTCAAAGATGTGCAGGTGCACCCAGACGAGATGGTATACTATCCAACCATCAGTTTTTTCTATACATATAGGTATACTATCTCATGCTAAGATCTCATTAAAAATATCGCGTTTCCTTGTAATTAAGAGTAAGATGATACAAATGCAATTTTAATCACGTGCTTCATTAAGTTCTTGGTAGATGAGGATTTATTTGTATCTTTAGGTAGGTACCTCTCTCGGCTTCATCTTCGTCACACTCCTGGGTTTTGATTCTGTAATGTACCTAGGTAGCGTTATTTATTCACCTTCACGCTCCCTTCGCATTAGCGGCGCGGCGTGGCGGGCGGCATTTGTTTCCATTCATGTGTATTTGTTTCAAGGTATCCTTCTTACACCTCTTTACGCCCATACTCTTATACTCTTCTTGGATATATACATTTCCCTTTGATGTAAAAGATTCATTTTGGTTTTATTTTACAAAAGTAGAGATGCAATTATTTTCAATTTTTTATTAAGTACACATCCATTATTCGAAAAATTACAGAGAGAGAGTTTTAGACTTTCACCATGATCATCATCATCCACATCGTCATTATGATGATGGTGATGTGTGCATTTATATGAAAGGATAAACATAATTTACACGTTTTAATTGATGTGTCCATTTAACACTTAATTGTATGTGAATGGAGATTATAATTTCATATTTAAATATATACCTATTTGTATACTATTTTTTTTAAATTTATTTTTCAGATGAATGACACGTTTCAACAACCCGGACGATGGCATGACTTTATCCTTACACCCGAACACAGACCAGCATCAGAACCATTGACACACATCATGTCGTATACAATAAAAAATCTTCATCCGGGCGCGTATTATGAAGCGATTGTACAGGCTAAAAACAGATATGGATGGAATGAGGTACATATATTATATTATGTTTGTATAAATTATAATGTTCAAGTAGAAATAATTATTTATCATTAAATGTGTCATAAACACTAATTGTTTGATCCTTGGAGACTCAGAGTTCATTTTAAATATTGTTTGTTTTCAAGCTGGTAGCTGCGTCGAAAGTTTTTAAAACAAAATTTCTATACACAAAATAATATCAAAGTGCCAACAGAATGCAAGACATCAAAGTCACACGTACCTGCTCTTTTATTTAGAGGCCTGAAATTTGTGATTAAATGGTTCAATAATATTGATGAAATAGTAGTAACGGGTGATTTTTTTGCTGGTTTGGTTTTGGCAACACTGGTTTTGACAGGTGACGTGTGTTTAGTACCTTGTGTCACTGTCAAACAGCTTCAGTTTGGTTTGCAATCTAACCATGGATCGTCTTACAAATGAACAACGCTTGCAAATTATTGAATTTTACTATCAAAATTCGTGCTCGGTTCGAAATGTTCATCGCGCGCTGCTTCCATTTTATGGTCGGCATTCTCGACCTTCTGAGCAGTCTATTCGGAAGATTGTGACCAAATTTCGCACCAAATTTACTTTGTTGGACATTAAACCACCAACACGTTTACGTACTGTGCGTAGTGAAGAAAATATTGCGGCCGTATCAGCTAGTGTGACAGAAGACCGCGAATAGTCGATTCAGCGCCGTTCCCAGCAGTTAGGCCTTTGTTACAGCACTACGTGGAAAATTTTGCGGAAGGGTTTGGGCGTAAAGCCTTTTAAGATACAGCTGGTGCAAGAACTAAAGCCAGCCGACCTACCACAACGCCGAATTTTTGGTGAATGGGCTCTTGGAAAGCTGGCCGAGGATCCGCTTTTTTATCGAAAAATTGTGTTCAGCGATGAGGCTCATTTTTGGTTGAATGGGTACGTAAATAAGCATAATTGCTGCATTTGGAGTGAAGATCAGCCAGAAGCATTGCAACAGCTACCAATGCATCCCGAAAAAGCCACTGTTTGGTGCGGTTTATGGGCCGGCGGCATTATTGGGCCATATTTCTTCAAAGATGATGCGAATCGCAGCGTTACTGTCAATGGTGAACGCTACCGAGCGATGATAACAAACTTTTTTTTGCCCGAAATGGAAGTTCTTGACTTGCATGATATGTGGTTTCAACAAGACGGTGCCACATGCCACACAGCACGCGAAACAATGGCGCAATTGCGAGGCGAGTTTGGTGAACAGTTAATTTCACGTTTCGGGCCGGTCAATTGGCCGCCTAGATCGTGCGATTTGACACCATTAGATTATTTTTTGTGGTGGTATGTCAAGGCTAATGTCTATAGGGACAAGCCCGCTTCAATTGACGCACTGGAAGCCAACATCCATGCATTCATTCGTGAGATACCGGCAGATATGTGTGAAAGAGTATGCCAAAATTGGACTCAGCGGATGGGCTACCTGAGACGCAGCCGCGGTCAACATTTGCATGAAATTATCTTTAAACATTAAAGTGCAAGGTTCAAACTATCGATTCAAATAAATATTTTATTCATTTTTTCGAATTTTTTGTGTTTTTTTTTTTTAAAGTTCTAAGCCTCTTAAAAAATCACCCTTTATAAAAAGGATTTCTATATTAAATTTAATTAACTTTAGGGTCTAGCTAGATGTTCAGATGAGCTTACAGACCTACATAAACTACAAAATATTAAAAAAAAAAATAATGTGTTAACGCCAGCAAAATATGAGTTTTTTCCTTACATTTTGCGGCATGTAGTGGTTTATATTTAAACAGTCGATTTTTCCGTGTCAGTCGCTTCGCTGACTTAATTTTATAAAAAAGCCAATCTCTGTATCTTTATTTTAAAATTTTAATAGCTAAGTATCTAGTATCTAGTATCAAGTATCTAGTATCTAGTATCAAGTATCTAGTATCTAGTATCTAGTATCTAGTATCTAGTATCTAGCATCTGGTATCTAGCATCTGGTATCTAGCATCTGGTATCTAGTATCTAGTATCTAGTATCTAGTATCTAGTATCTAGTATCTAGTATCTAGTATCTAGCATCTGGTATCTAGCATCTGGTATCTAGCATCTGGTATCTAGTATCTAGTATCTAGTATCTAGTATCTAGTATCTAGTATCTAGTATCTAGTATCTAGTATCTAGTATCTAGTATCTAGTATCTAGTATCTAGTATCTAGTATCTAGTATCTAGTATCTAGTATCTAGTATCTAGTATCTAGTATCTAGTATCTAGTATCTAGTATCTAGTATCTAGTATCTAGTATCTAGTATCTAGTATCTAGTATCTAGTATCTAGTATTTAGTATCGAGTATCAAGTATCTAGTATCTAGTATCTAGTATCTAGTATCTAGTATCTAGTATCTAGTATCTAGTATCTAGTATCTAGTATCTAGTATCTAGTATCTAGTATCTAGTATCTAGTATCTAGTATCTAGTATCTAGTATCTAGTATCTAGTATCTAGTATCTAGTATCTAGTATCTAGTATCTAGTATCTAGTATCTTGTATCTAGTATCTAGTATGTAGTACCTAGTGTCTAGTATCTAGTGTGTAGTATCTAGTATCTAGTATCTAGTATCTAGTATCTAGTATCTAGTATCTAGTATCTAGTATCTAGTATCTAGTATCTAGTATCTAGTATCTAGTATCTAGTATCTAGTATCTAGTATCTAGTATCTAGTATCTAGTATCTAGTATCTAGTATCTAGTATCTAGTATCTAGTATCTAGTATCTAGTATCTAGTATCTAGTATCTAGTATCTAGTATCTAGTATCTAGTATCTAGTATCTAGTATCTAGTATCTAGTATCTCGTATCTAGTATCTAGTATCTAGTATCTCTTATCTAGTATTTTATCCATTATATAAAAAGTAGACATGGCAGCGGGTGGATTTAAGAAAAGTTAAAAGTTTTTAGTTTTGTTCTTGCTTATGCGAATCAAGGGTAAACATTTCACGGGTATCGTTAAAACAATTAAGACATAAAAAAATGGGCGTGGTTGTGGCTGGATCTAAGAAAAATAACCAACAATTGGCTCTTACTCATTTAAACATTTTCTGATACCAACGATAATGCTGAGAGCCGTTTTTGAAAAATCAAAACATGAAAAATGGGCGTGGCAGTGGGCGGATTTGAAAAAAAAATATTTTGAAGATTTTTTTCTTGCTCATGCGAATCAGCTCTCGAAATTTTATCCAGCCGTTGCCGGGATATATGTAGAGACATGATAAGAGTGCGCGTAATTATTGGCGGTGTTAATGTGATAAAGCCAAGATTTACCACGTAGAACTCGAGTATTTTCTTGAAAGCGGCATCTACAATTTCGATAAAACTTGTGTCCCTTTAAAAATAGAACGTTTTACCAGTTAATATGAAACAATTTTTATTTTTATTTAAATTAAATAAAATAAAATAATAAATTCATTAATTGCTTTAAAGAATATAAAAGAATTCAATATTTGGTGTTAACTTTAATTTTGCCTCAAAAATAACTTAAAAATTGGTTTTATGATCTTATGAAAATAATAGACAACCGTAAAATCAGATACAAAAACTAACCTTTTAACAAATTTCTTCGCTAGAAATATGTGCGTTTTGTGAAAGGTCACCTATATTTCAGTCAAAATAGACATTTGACCTAGCCAAAATTCCGATAAGACTGAAAATTGGTATAGACGTTCCTCTTGGTATAAAAAATTAAGTGCCAAAAGTCCCCGTCAATCCCACTCGAGCATGAAAAGTTATTCAAGGTAAAGTATCGAAAAAGTTGTTTTTCAGCCTATAACTTTCGGACGGTAACTGATATCGAAAAATAATATGACAAAGCTGTGTAGATCTATCAATTCTCTACAAAAAAGATCAAAACATTTTTTTTCGTAAGTCCATTGGTAAAGGACATAAAGCTATTTCAAAAATGGTTAATTGACGAAAATATCGATTTTTTAAGAATAGCTCTTTAACGATAAATGTTATCGAAAAGTGATTCAAGTAATGTTTGTAGTTATTTTGACCCCTTACATGAAAATGCTAAAATTTTTGTTCTAATATTTACCGTTAAAAAGATATAAATATTTTAAGAATTTGGTTTAAAGTCAAAAAAACAGTTTTTTTATTATTACTCTTAAATGCCTAAGATGTTAAAAAAAAAATGGATGCTATGCTTGTAGAAGTTGAAATGTACTACCCAATAGGAAGTTTAATTTTGTCCTCTACAAGTGGTTGGTCAAAAGATATAGCGATTTTAAAAGGACCAAACGCCAAAAATATATATGTTTTTCACATATCACTATTAAACCGTGAACATTATCAGAAAGTAATTTAACCAATATATGCAAAACGGGAGGGTAAAATAGAGCCGAGTAAAGCATTCCACATTCGTGTGATTCGGCTGAAAAAAGAATCTCTGTACTTAACAGTACGTCTGAAATTGGGCTCAAGGGTAAACTGATGAGTATTCCTAGCAGTGCGAGTATTACGGTGGAATTGCTTAAAGGGAGGAATGCAACTGGCTATTTCGCTAGAATATTGTTTATTAAAATAGCGATAAAATAAAGTGGGCCATGAAACATTGCGTCAATTTTCAAGAGATTCGAATGTTTCCGTTAAAGTAAATACTATAACTTATCATTTTTAAAACTCTTTTTTGGGTACGATCCCATAGATTTAAATGGGTTATGGAAGTACCAGCCCAAATGTGAGAATTGTTTCCAAGCTTTGGGGCCAATAAAAGCTTTGTAGATTACAGCCTGATCAGAAGGGGATGAAATTTCTTGCATCTTCGAAGAAAACCTAAGCGTTCTTGGCGACGTTGAATATGTGTTCATTTCACAGAATTTGATCTGTGATGTACATACTCAGAACTGAAAGCAGTTTCCTCGATGCTAGTACAACTCATAGATAGCAGCATAGGAGATGAGTTTTGCTTTAACGACAGCAGACAGCATTAGGTTTTTTTGGCATTAAATTCTACGCGGTTTTTAGTTCCCCACTGGACAATGCTGTCAAGATCAGAATTTAATGAGCTAATCATACACTGCCGTTCAAGTTCTACATACGAAGTGCAGGGATAAGAATCTAGAAACGAATATGGAACGCTGGGTGCTGTCACCAGTAAATCAATCTCATGGATAAGAAGTTGCCGATAAGAAATCATTAATAAAAATGATAAAGAGAGTAGGAGACAACACGGAGCCCTGGGGCACACCAGCATTTATTTTATGAATATCAGACCTAAAACTGTCCAGTACTATTTGTATTGATCGGTCTGAAAGCTTATTTCTAATCCAACGAAGAAGAGATTCATCGATACCGACAAACTCTATCAATCGCTTTTGAAATATCAACTGCAATAATTTTTCTTTCTCCAAAAAGATGTAATGAAAGGTTCCACTGTTCTGTGAGATGTACCATCAGATATTGCTACGAAAACCCTACTGCCGGTCATTAATAAGCTTCTGTTCTTCAAGATATTTTTTGAGCTGAAAAATAATCAGCGTTTCCATGACATTGGAAAGAAGGGACGTGCAATTGGTCGATAGTTGGAAAGAGACAAAGATTCACCTTTTTTAGGGACAGGCTCAACAAATATGGTTTTTCATCCACTCGGAAAGAGGCCAGTAGAGTAGGACAGATGGAAAAGCTTAAGCGGCATTGAAAAAAATTGTAAATTAATTAATTCTTTCACGTTGACATCTCAAACCAAAAAATATTGGAAATATCAACCGAAATCTTTCATTTAAAAATCTCGAAAATCTAAATTTCACAAATTTATATTTCTCATAATTTTCCTTATTTTGAAGATACGAGTAGTTGCGGATTATAATCGTATGACTTCATTTAATCTTCTAGCCAATATAGTGACTACTATGATCATCATCGTTACAAGTTTGAATTTTAGCCTTTTTTTTCTATAGTTGGGAAACTTGCTTTTGCCATAACTGCACTGAATTGTTAATGAAAATATTTTTAATTGTTTATTATTTGACTTTTAGCATCTAATCATTATTGTTTTCAAATTACTAGATTGTTTTTCATGGTGTAATTATACGAATGAAATTTAAAAACGTTGATTTTGTGTCTAAAATCGTTCAAAAGGGCAAAACACTTACAAATTTTATCGAAAATTCAAAATTCTTCCTCAAGCTTTATCTTCCAAAATACCCCTCAATAGATTCTTTTTAATAATGTGAGATTAAGAGTTTAGAATATCTTTTAAATTATTAAAACACAGAGCAAGCTTTAGGAAAAAAGGATAAAAAGACTGCATTTAAACGAATAAAACGCACATTATTTTGTAGTGGAGTTTTCAAAACAAAAATGTTTTTATTTTATCATACACGTGTTAAATTCACTTTAAATTTTGATAAAATGTTGTCAACTTTTAAATATGAAACAATTGTACACCCGCAAGTAATATAAAAGTGCCTCGAATAGAACGACATTTTTGATTTTGAATTTCCTCATTGTCAGCTAAACGGATTTAAATAAAATTGTGTTTTTAATATTTATTGAATGTGTATTTAAATTAAATTAAAAAAAATCTCTTTTCCTTCTTTCATTTCAGGTCAGTGATATTTTCCAGTTCATTGTTGCCAACAACAACGTCGAGCTACCACCCGAAGATGCCGAAGTTGTTGCAAGCTCAAAATCTCGCAGCAATTCTTCATCCCAACTGTGCATTCATCAAACGATTCTTTTTATTTTATCACTTGCATTTACGATGTTACTATTACGAACGAATCATTTTCGTGTGGGATAATTTAATTTACATAATCGATCTTATAAATATTTTTTTTTTTTAAATAAAATATTTTTAATTTGCCTTCGAACCAAAACAAAGAACTAATGTAACAAAATAAAATTAAAAACAAAAAACGTATTTTTCTTCAAATGCATAATCATAAAAATAAAACAAAAATTATTAAAAAAAAAAAAATAAAAAGATAATGATATAGATTGTATTGAAAATAGGTAGTTTATGTTAGATCTATGTACGTAGATGTAAGAAACGACATAACCATGATAAAATAGAACAAGAAAAAAAGATCATAAAAATATAAATGAAAAAGAAAAAAACAATTCCAGGGCTTAATTACTTATATTCAAAACTTTTTTATTGATACCATAAATTTGGTTGATAAATTAAAGTTACTAAGATAAGTGATTTTTTTCTGGAATAAAATATTTTATAGAAAAGCTAAACAAAAAAAAAAACACTTCAGTGAAAAATTAAATAAATTTTCTATTAACACGAATATTTAAAACCAAAAAGAACGCATTATGTAGTTTTAAAATCTTGAATAATTTTGTTGTGTAAAACATATTTGCTTTAATCTAACACAGAAGAGAATCAACATCACTACCCTTACACGAAACTCTCTCTTTGAAGTTTGTTTTCAAATGCAATTTAATTATTGTAAATACATCGACCACTACGTAATTTGTATTTGTATTAACACTTAAATTTTAACAAACACATAAAATTTTATTAATTTACTGTAAATAAACTTTGTAATCATAAGAATTAAATTATGTTTCACAAAACAAACGCAATATACCACCAAAATTTAAAGTCGTTCGTTATAAGCTAAATTGACAAAAAAAATAAAGAAAACACTGGATTTATTATAAAAACATTTTATTTAAAATAAATTGATATGAAATGAGGGCCTGAAGTAGAACATTGGCATTTTATTGAAATTTCAAAATAACCAACAAAAATCACAGTCAATTTGAATACTTCTTTGAATAGCAAAAACTTAAAATTCCCCCTCCGAATTCGTTAACATGATAAACCTGTAAATTATTTAACTAATACCAATTAAATATTAAATATGTGTCTACCTACATGTAAAACATACCTATACATTTTTTGTCCACTAAAGCATTTGTTTCTAATAATTTTGTAAATAAATAATTATTTATAATTAGTAAAATTATAAGAACTAAACATTAATATTTAAAAAAAAATACACAAGACGATTTTTGTGTTATATTAAGAAACAAAATATTGAAAAAAAAATGATATTATATAATTATGTAAAGCAGTTAAGTATATATATTATATATATAAAATAAAAAAATATTAATACACCTTAAGCGTTACTCAGAGAACATTAAGAGCAAATATTAGATAATTACAAAAATAAAAAAAAAGAATAAAACTAATTTTTAATTTCCAAAGAATAAAATCCCACGTTAAAAATTAAAAACCAAAAAAAATAATTGCTTATTTTTTCAACAAAACAAAAAACATTGGAAATTAATTTATTTTGGTTTAAAATCGAGAAAAAAAATTAACATTTAAAAAAAAAACAAAAAAAAAATCAAAGATAAAAATACTTTTTATATGGATGTACCTTAATTAGTTTATACAATATTATTATAACCTATATATAAAACAAAATAATCTAAATTAAATTTAAAAATAAAAAATATGCTAAATTCGTATACCTTTTATGTAAAAAGTAAACATTATATCATTAAGAATAAAAGAAATAAAATGAACTTACCTAGATGTAAATCTTATTTGTTTTTTATTGATGATGGATTGAAATTAGTGTGGTCTTATGTGAGTGACATGGTAAGACGATTTCGTAGAAATTATTTTAGAATTCTCATTGTCGAACATTGTTTATGATTGAGTGGCATTTTATGAGCCTTTTCATTAGATAACATTTCTAATGAACAATCTGCTGCTTCAAATGTGAGTTTGGGTGAAGTGTTTGTTTTTAAAAAAGTCAAAATTAAGAACGATATAAACTTAAGTGTGTGAAGTTAAGGCCACTTTTTTGGATTTTTGTTATTTTTGAAATTTGTTCCAGATTGTTCCCGGTTTGTTCCGGATATTTTCAATTTTTTTTTCCAGATTGTTCTGAACATTGTTTCAAATTTTTGGACCTCTATGTTCAAAATTTCAAAAGTTATAGACAAAATTCGAAATTGTTTTTTGGTTTAGAATGGTGTTCTAAACATTTTTTCAAAAAATTAAAGTTGTAGAATTAATATTTAAAAAGATATAGTCTTTCAAACTTTTTTTTCGAAAATGTAAACTACGGCTCTCCAATTTTTTTTTATTTTCAATACTTATTAACATATACATGTTTTGAGGAAATATGGTGTCCTTACATTAGCTAAAACCGAGCTTTAAGAAAACATCTTCAAGTTTTTGAATTTTTAAAATACTCTATTGGCTCCCCTTTTAAAAAATTCAAAAATCCAAAAGTTGTTCCAAGTGCAAAATCAACAAAATCCAATTGTTCCAAGGATTCATTAAAAAATATGGAAAATTGTTCATTTTAAGCCGAAAAAACACTTTAAATGAAAAAATACTAATTATCCTTGCTCTGGCCCCCCTTTTAAGATATCCAAAATTCAAAAACTTGTTCCAGGTTGTTCTAGGGCTCTTCTAAATTATTCGGAGCTTTCGTTTCTTAAAATTGGTTTTTAGTATTAAAACTTTCAAAAAAATGCTCCCCCGGCCCCCCTTTTCCAAAATCGAAAATCCAAAAGTTGTTCCAAGTGCAAAATCACTTAAATCTAATTGTTCTAAAGATTAGTTCAAAAATATTGATAGGTCAAAAACTGTTTTTTTGGTCTAAACCCCCCATTTTTGAATATTTTTCAAAAAAAAATTGGAACAATTCGGAACAGACCGGGACCAATCTGGAACAACTTTTAAAAATAACAAATTCCAAAAAAGGGAGGCTAACTTCACACACTCTATAAATTTACAGATCTTTTTGCATTTCACCATACTATATCACAATCGATGAGCATTTAAAATACACCTTGATTGTTTATAACCCTAGATCAGAATTTAATCTACAATTAATAATACGAGTAATAATGCAATATCAAAAAAACGGTACCTATGTGAATTATGAATTTTTTAACTTAATCGAATTTCATTTTACAATAGATTGACAAAATACAAATGTAGTAACCTTGACCCAAGGGCCAACGTTTTTTTTAAACTTAAGTATTTTAAAAACTATTATTAATATTAGGCTGAATTTTCATGACTTTGTTAGTTGAACCCTAATCTCCTGAAATCAGCTCTTTTTTTTTCTTTTCTTCCTAGATAGCACCACTTTTATTTGATTTTGGGACTTTTTAGATTGGGTCGTTTTCGACCCGCACTATATTCTTATAAATATTATGTGTTTTGTATGGTGATTATGATATCACCATACAGAAGTGAAATTATTATTTTTTCGCTAATTGTTAAACTTATTTTGATAACATATCAAGTCGGATGTTGAACAATGCCCAAATCAAAAGGTGAAACAAGCGATTCAATACATCCGAACGTGAGAGTGGGCGTAGCAGGTTCCGAGTTTGTCATATCTAAGGACAACACAACACTAATTCGACACTATTAAATCCCTATGAAAAGACGCTTTACAATTTAGAAGTTCGAACTCGAGCCCGATCCGAAAATATTATGCATTCCAAAAAAAAAGAAGTCACTCGTTATGCTTCTGCTCGTGTTGAAGTTTTTCCAGCTCCTCAAATCGAAAAATATGATAAATCTGCACAAAATTCCGCGACAGACACAAAGGACATTGACAAAACTACGAGCATATTTCGGTTCCAATTCGAAACTTATGGGACAAATATTTTGAACGAACTTTGTTCATTTGGAATATTCAAGCGTAGGTATTTGGAAAAAATTGAAGCTTTGGGTGAAGCAAACAAAGGTAAACGTGAGGTCCTGATTTGTTGTTGAACGTCACCATGAACAAAGTTTTTTTCGTCATACTGACTGGGTAAAAAATTACTTCTACAACTACGATGGTTGGAACGACATTACGATATTTTTGCTTCGAGTGCTTTCAACATGAATATCGATCCAAATTATCAGACTCCGAGAGGCAACCAAAGTTGTTAGAAATTTCTCCATGAGCTTGATGTCGAATTGACCAAATACTAATACTACCCGACCATCCACTTCCGTTATAAGTGGCACCAGAACAAAATATTGCCAACATTCTATCAAGATTTGTTGCGTCAAAAGTCACAACCCCAAAAACTTGCCAGAGGAGCTATTTATCTGGCGGTTTAAGGGTATAACATCTTGTTGTTTGTGCGAAAAAGATGTACACAAGAACTTAGGTCACTTGAATATTTATGCGAAATATTTTTAAAACGTTTTAATAACATCAATGATTCCAAATGTTCACTTATTTTTAATATTATTAATGAATTCTACCGAAAAATAAAGTTTTTTGTCGAAAAATGTGCATTTCTGTATTTCTTTTCATATAAAATGTATGAGGGTCGAAAACGACCCACCAACGTAAGATTAGTCGATTTTTTGAAACGTAGGTCTACGGTTAAGAAAGTATTATTATCTAAATCATGATCTATTAACCAAATACGTAAGTTGGAAAGTTCTTTTAAATTATAATATTGTACACCAAAATAATCGAATTTTCGTCAGAGCAACGCATTTTCGGAAAAACGTGCACAAACGTTATAAATTGATTATTTATCTCTGGAAAAAAAAAAAACTGTACAAAACAAAAAATCAAAATCAAATTATTCAGTTTCAATGCAGGTTTATTTTGTTGAAAAAAAAAATAAAATTTAATACAGATTGTATTAAGAAGTTCGGGTTGCGAATATTTTTAAAACAAAGAAAAATTAAAATTCTAAACAAATAGTACTAAAAAAATAGGGATTCGTGTGTTTGCAAAAAGTATTAAAATTTAATGCCATTGGATGAAGAAATTCGAGACGCGTGTGTTTTTATTACAAAAGTATTAAAATGTAATACAAATAGTACTAAAGTAATCAGCACGCGTTTGTTTTTGATATAAAAGGTACTTAAATTTAATACAAATCTTATTAAAGGAATCGGATCACGTATATTTTCAATACAAAAATTATTATAATTTAATTAGAGTTGAGCAGTTTAGTTCATTTGAGTCAGCGATCAATTTAGTTCAATTGACGCTACTGAACTAGTTCGTTCATTTTAGTTCAATAGTCAATTAAAAAAAAAAAAACAATAAAAATTTACATATAACACGAAAAAATATGCAGCCTTATTATGAGTTTCACATAGAAAAAATTTCGCGCGAAACATTTGTGTTCCCCCGGAATTTGAAAAGATGTGATGAGTTTCGCCTGAACTTCTCTTGACCTTAAATAAACAAAAAACATGTTCAAAGGCACCATAGTTCTCTCTGTTTTTCTTTGTTAGCTGTCAAGAAATGAGTGACTTTATAAGCTCTTAATTACGAATAATTACGAAATGAGTACTTGCAAAAAAAGGGAATTTTCCTTTTTCGAGTGACACTCATAATAGGCGAAAACTAAAATGTCAATTTTTCCTCCTTACCTCATGTCTGTACGGCTGTTGTGACACTCAGATTTAGCAAGTTAATTTGATTTGAAATTTTAACATTTTTTCAGAAATGTTTTTTTCATTCTTTAAAAGCTCTTTCATTGCTTTGGGAAATCATCAAAAACTAATAAATTCAAAGACACTTGACACTATATGAAAATGTTGTCAGTTGTTTTGCTCACAAAAATAGATAAACATTATGAAATAAATGGTAATGACGTTTGTGAATAAGCAAGAGAGAGAGATATATTGTTATTTGTAAATCGGTACAAGAACCTGTTTTTCCAAAGCGTAGCACTGAGCTGTCTAAAGATCTGTGTTTCTTTTAAGTTCAGAGCATTCAAAAAGGTCAACTTATGTTCTTTTTTATATCGAAGCTCGCTTGGAGTGCGCTCCATGATCTCAGAATGAAAATACCGAACGAATGGAGTAAATAGCTGAGAGCTACCAACTTCACTATTTTTACACTCATTTCAAATGGGCGCATTCAACACATCAAGTTCAGTTCATATTTTATAATTTTTCGGGTTTTTGATTGATCTATGCTGCCAGATAAAAATCAAGTCAGTACTTAATTTAGGTGCGTTGATCACATCGCAATCGTACGACAGTTCAGTGCTTAGATGTGTTTCAAAATTACATTGGAAAGCTCTGATCATACTCTGCTCAGAGCTAACTCCAATATCTCGAGCTCTACTCCATACTCTGCTCAGAGCTAAAAGAGCTAAGATAAATCAATGTGCTTTTCTCTTTCTTTGAACAAAATTTAAAGAACTAAATGAACAAGTGAACTAAGTGTTCACTTAAGTGAACTAGTTCATTGAACTAGTTCGTTCGCGAACTACATAAGCCCAAATTTAATACAAATAGTATTTAACAGCTGCAAGACAAACGTGGCAACACATTTTTTTCTTAGTAATATAAAATAAACAAATTAAATATGCTTTATTTTGAATCTGAGTTCAAATATTTCGAGGTAAAATATATATATATATAATTTGTAATTTTAGGAAAAAATTTTAAAAATGATTGTATACTTTAGCATATTTTATTAAAAAGGTGTCGGAGTGTGCCAACACTACCCTTTTGTACTATAATACCGTATTCCATCGTAATATCTGATATTAATAAGTTTAAATATATTTTGTATCAACTTCATAATTGTAATATCTGTCAGGTATTGTATTCCAATACCTTTCTGGTGTTTTCCCTGAATATATTAAAAAGTACCTCAAAATTTTTAACCGTGTGAACATACAAAATTTTATACAAAAATTGATTTTTTTTATAAAAATGTCTCGCAAACATTTAACATGTTGCTTGATTATACTGAGGAATTATTTTTGTTTTTTTTTTTAATCTGATTTAAAGCTTTTTTAACGCTTAAATAAATGTTAAAACATTCTCATAAAAAAAATTTGCTTTTTGGATCAAATTTATCTTAACCCATTTACTACCACTGTACCCACTTGGGTACAGAAAATTGAACAACTTTATGGTTTTACCGTTGTCTTTCTTTAAATTTGTTTTGATGGAATTTGATTTTTTTTTGTTCGTTGACATGTTTTCAACAAGTAGGCGTGCAGTTCATTGTAAAAATAATAAAATGGTAGTTTTTTTTATTACTCCACATTAGGTGCGACTGTGATTTTTTTGTTTTTTTGGAGGTTTGCCTATATTTTGTAATAAAAAAAATATTCGTTTTATCAATTTTTTTTTGTTTTTTCGGAAATAGTTTAAAAACTTATAATAAAATCAGATAAAATTGAAAAATCAAGTGCTCATTTAGTTTTGCGCTAGGTAAGTATGCGTGAAGTTAGGTGTACCCGCTTGGGTACAATGGGAAAAACTGACATTTTTTTTAGAATGGATTTCAAAGCATTCTCCACATCATCATTTTATGGAAGGAGATTCGATAATCTTCCAAATGCAATAAATGCAATCGAAGAAAATAATCAAAACGCTGTGTTTGATATTGCATTTATACCACCAGATGCAGATTACAATACAGACGAGGATCAAATAGATACAGAACATTTGGAAAACGATCAAATACCCAATGATGTTCCAGGTAACATTGAACATTAGGGATGAGGATTTCGATAGCGAGGACGAAGTTCCTTTATCAGTGATAAGAGCCTCAATATCTGGGCAATCTCAAACCCAACCACGCTGGTCTAAAAGAGGTACTGATATGACGATGCACTGTTCTAATAACTTTGAGGTACATAAGATGAATATGAAATGTGCTTTAGACGAAAAGTCTCCAGTCGAAATATTTGAAACACTTTTTGATAATGAGGTAACGGAATTGATCTTGAATTAAACTAGACTTTTCGCTTCTCAACATAATTATCATTACCTCAATTTCCAAAAAGAAGACTTGGAAATTTTCATAGGCATTATGTTCTACAGTGGTTACCACTAAATGCCCAGGGAGTCCATGTATTGGAAATTAGATGAGGATACAAGAAACGCATTGGTAGCAAACAACATGTCGCGAAATCGTTTTTATGAGATCAAAAAATAAATTCATTTCGCAGATAATAATCAATTAGATGCTCGAGACAAAATGGCAAAGCTTAGACCGCTTATGAATCTTTTGTGCCTAAAATATCAACAATGGGGCTTCATGCACGAAAAATTATCCATTGATGAAGCCATGATCAAGTATTTTGGCCACCATTCTTCAAAACAGTTCATAAGAGGAAAACCTGTTCGTTTTGGTTTCAAGAACTGGATGCTGACGAGTAGTTGTGGCTACCTATATAACTTTGATACTTATTGTGGTGCAAAAAATGTGAACCCTGATGTGTTACAAATGCCACTGGGATCTCGAGTTGTACTTGACCTTCTAGAAAAAGTTCCATTTCCTTCCGACCACATAATATATTTTGACAACTATTTTACTTCTCATGAGCTTTTGCGACTGTTGAGAGAGAAGGGCTTTAGAGCTACAGGGACAGCAAGAGAAAACCGAACAAAAAAATGTCCATTGAAGCTGAAAAAAAAAGAATTCAAGAAGGAGAAAAGAGGACATTTCGAGCACGTATACGACGTAAACAATAATATTCTTTTTGTAAAATGGAGTGATAATAGTGTTGTCACTATGGGCACAAACTTCGATACTATCCAGCCCATGCATTATGTCAAACGTTGGTCATCAGTAGAAAAAAGAAAAGTTTTGATTCAGCAGCCGAACCTTATTGCAGATTATAATAATGGTATGGTTGACTTACACGACCAGTGTGTCAATGCCTATAAAATCAAAATCCGAGGCAAAAAGTGGTGGTGGCCGCTTTTTACATCAATGCTAAGCTCTACATTGGTGAACGCTTGGAAACTATACAAAGTCGCAGCTGATTCCGAAGATGACTTGCTATCGTTTCAAAGAGATATTGCCCGATTTTATCTAAGAAGATATACAATTCTCCAACCTTCGACATCAAAACGCTCCATATCTGCAAGCGTTACTTTATCTGAAGGTCACCATTTTCCAAAGAGAATTGAAAATCCTCTTAGATGCAGAGTATGCCACATGCGAGTCAGATGGGTTTGTGAGTTCTGCGACATAGTTCTCTGTGTTGAAAAAGAATGCTTTAAGAAATTTCATGTACAGAATTAGCAACCATATTTTCCCATTGTACCTGCTGGGGTACAGCTTAAAAACCACACTTCCTACTTTTTTTTTTAATTAAAAAAAATATTTTTGTATTCCTTTGACACTATTTAATAAAGTTATGTTACCAAAAATTTGAAATTTTAGTTTTAAATGTCTTTGGTAGTAAATGGGTTAAGAAAGCCTCTTAAGACTCTCGAAAAAGTGAACAATCTCGACAGAGTGAACACTAAAGAGGCCTGGTTTTAATTACTTCCACTATATCGACTATCTACATCTGCAGTAGCTACTTCTATTTTCTGTCGGAGACCTGATTCAGCTCCAATATAAGAATCTGAAAATATCCTTGTTTTCAATGTTATTTTTCAAAAGGAACTCTGTTCTTGATACCTTGTTCATCCATTGGCTTCCTTCTGGCATTGATTAATTGATTTTTTTCAAATGTTCAAGGCAAATGCAAATTAATGCGCACGAGACACACATTGTTTCAAGGGATTTAAACAACACAAACTTATCCGGAAAACTCCATTCAGGCGCGGATATAGGGGGAGGGCAATGGGTGCAATTGCACCCTCTGAGCAGGAACGAACCAAGCATAAAATATTTATTCATTAAAATGTCATCAAAAAATGCTTTTTCGTTCTTCGTTTATTACATTTTTTCTTGGCAGTGAAAAGAAGAATAAACGCTTTTGTTTGCATTTCACGAAATAATTTAAAGATACTAAAAAAAAACGATTTATATCGCTTCTCCCCGATGTGAAGTGGAGAAAAACTCCGATGTGCAAAAATAGCCTTCAAGTCGAGCGATTGTACAGCTTACAACGTCGTCGGTCTTATAACGTCCAATCCTCAAATTTAAGGTCTTTAATCAAAAGATAAATGTCAGGCTACATTCATATGTAATATTTTTTTGAGAATAGACAAATTATTTCATACTAGAGAGCAGATTGAGTCCCACATCGATCTGATTTCAAAATGCAAATGTATATGAAAAATGACACAGCAAAAGCAATGTTCCAAAAGTTAATGCCCCAACCCTCCTCTACAAATATGCAAGTGTTTTTTTTATAGTTAAATGTAACGCGGAAGGCAGCAGTGGCACTTATTTAAATTTTTAAAATAAAGGTCAGTTTAATTAGTTTTAAAAATTCTTACTTTGCTTCAAATGCTCAGATGAAGAAGATTAAGATATTTAAATAAATTTAAAATGAATAGGTACCAAAAATTTCATACTAAAAAGATGCGTATCCTTTTGACCGTACTTTCACTAGAAAACTCTCGAGAGAAACTTTCGTATGTCTTCACCTCTCGTGAGCTAATTTCATAAATCTGTCCACTTGCGAGTTTAACACTCTAGAGCTTGTCCCCATCTTTTAACTCTTATGTATTTCGAGTACGGTTCAATATGCAACTATGTTGATTATTTTCTTGCCACAGATCACTTTTAAAAATGTCTGCTTAATTGTTTTCCAACAACAAGCTTCAGTGAAAAAGCCTTTTATCCGTGACTAATATTTGAAAAAATTCAATACGGCTGTATGCAAATGCACTTGACTTGCGGTTATAATTCCAGTTCCTATCGGTAACAATATATTTGAAATTAGTTAGTATACAGTTCATAAATAAAAGATATTATTTTAAATAACTGAAACACTTCAGTTAAAAAAAATTGTTTTATAAGAGGTATCATGAAATTTCATAACAAATACTTTGTACACTCTAAATTGCTACTTCAAGGATGATATTTGCTTCTCAATCTAGTTGTTATGTCTTACATGATCCTGTTCTCCTATTAAGTTCTCACGGCATTCCCGGTTAGCTTGTTTCAACTATTCAAAAGAGAACTTTTACTTAGTATAAGAAATCTGAATTAAGTACTTATCTCTACATATTCAACTCAACTCAAGTTCCCATCATCATGTTCAAGTGTTCACTAAGCTTTAACTGAGCAGTTAAAAATGGAAATATCATCCTCTTCCAACGCTTATTCTGTTGAATAAGTCGGTTTATTTGTCAGAAATCTGAAAGAATTCTGTACGTCCCAGACGTTTAAATAAAGTGTCACCAAACTCAGCCAGTGTTGAAAAAACCACAACTAACTATCAGACGGCCCAATGGCTTAAATGGTCGAAAATTAGTTTTTGATATAGGGGGTATAACAAAATAATTGATATGTCAAAAAAATCATGAACAAAACATCTTCATCATAAAAATATGAGTGCCAGACGGTTTAAGCGATACCACAACAGCCAAATATGCGCAAAAGCTCAAAAGGGGCGAAAATCTGTTTTTATACCTGGTACATATAATTTTGTTATGAGGACAATTTTAATGATTTCTTACAAACAATTTATTTGAATAACCCATGATATCAACAACTTATTTTCGTGCACTTCTTGTTCACTATTTTTAAAGTGTCAGAATGTATTGTAAAAAAAAATCTGGACCAGAAGAATCGAGAATTATTTAAAAAAAAATTAATTTACTTCCTTTTCACTGAAATTATTTTTTATAAAATAACAATTTGTTTATAAAACAAAAGATATTCAGGTTCAGAATTATTTGAAAATTTTTACTCTAATACATCGCACGTTATCACGTATAACATTGACCCTTCAATCAAAAGCTTTTATCGATGATAATTTTTTTTTTAAAAAGCTATTTCACATTAAATCAAATACAATCAAACTGCGATTTTTTTTTATAAACAATGTTTTTATTTGAAAAAAAAACTATTTTATTAACTTTAAATGCGACAATATGGACGTATGTACATAAGTATTAGAAAAATTAGATTACCAAACTTCACGGCATTTTCCTCTGAAATCAGGTAAATATCCCTCTTGACATGGAAAATCAATCATATTAACTTGCATCACATTAGTTTTGTTGTTGTTATTATCATCCATTATTTGTTTATCAAAGTCATGCAACAAATTCTGATCTAAAAGAACACACCAGTCAGGATTGATAGTTTCTGGCTTCCCAGGAGTATTTTCCGGGCATTCCACTCTCTTGACACAATATTTAACACAAGGTTTAATTTGATGGTCACCGTATTTCACCTTTTTTTTGCAAACGTAGATGTTCTTGCAGCCATTTGGAGGCTTTGGAATTTTATTATCCGTCCATAGAGATTTTGAATCAATGGATTGTTCTGTTGTTGTTGTTACTATTGTTTGATGTCTTCTTATCTCAGATGATGAAAATTCAACAAAATTTATTATGAACAAGCAAACAAAAATTACTTGAAAGTTGTAAGACATTATAAATGCCGTGAACTGTGACTGGATGAACGATCGTTTTGTGACTGCCAGTTATCAATGTTAAAATATGTTTTAGAGTCACTTTTCTAATAATAATAATAATAATATCACTGAAAGCTGAAATAATCGGTTAGCTATGCAAATGTATTGAAATTGTTAGAGATTAAAGTTTTCGCGATGGAGGGAAATAAGTTCACATTTTCAAAAAAATAAACACTCAGGCACTCATTTATTCGCTTAGTGTTATTTTTATATTGATAATGTGTGCATCAGCTATTTTTTTCTATTTATCGTCTAAAACTCGGCACCAAAAATAGACTATTGACTTTGTTTTAAATAGTAAAGGGCAAAAGGAAACTGTTCATGCATATAATCCGAAACCCAAGCAAAATCTCGAATTTCGATATAATGCCAAAACATTTTTGGAGACGGTCAAATTTACCAACAAAATGAATTATTCAAACAAAATTAAAAATTTTTTTAGTTAGTCAAATTTTCAAAAAATCATTGCAAACAAAAAATTTAAAAAAAACTATAACTTTTTTACCAGTAGAGATAGATTTGTTTACTGCAACAAATAAAAGAACTATGATTATGATTTCCTTTCAAATGAGCTATTCAGAAAAAGTTTTGGGGAAAAATCGACCAAAAAACGAACGCTAAACTAATTTGATTTTAATATTTTAAAGTTGAATATATACATATTATGTATACTATGGGGTATTTCAAATTTGGCATGGAGCCAAATCACTAAGTTTTTGATTTGACCCTTTTTGGTTTCGCTTATTTTTACTTATGGTATAGGTACGTTAAGGCAAGTTTTAGATTCGTGCAATAAAAATTTGATATAACAATCAAACATGACATTACGATGATAGAGAACACTAAAAAGCGGGTGGCACAATTCTCTCTGTCTGTCTGTCAGTCTGCCTGTTTGTCTACAGCCTAAACAGCCTGATCATTTTTTTTGAACTTGGTACATGTTGGTTTTTGGTGATTATGCCCACAAGTTTTTTTTTATTTTGCTTAGAACCAAAAATAACGGCACCTGCCATACAATTTTTCTTGGCAATTTAACATATTCGTATTTTTCTCAAAAACGCTGTTGAGCCGTTCAATACATTTTTTTTAGTAAAGGCTTCCTTTGGGTGGAAAATCGTTTTTCAAAAAAAGGTTATTAATGGTAGAACCAAAAGAACAATTTTTTTTATTTACAATTTTCGTCAAAACAGTATAACTGATTTCAATATTTATTTTTATAGAGTCTTCCAAAAACTATAAATTTGTTTGTGTACCTACTTAAATTAAAAACAAAAATAGTTTTGATTTTTAAATTTTTTTCAATTTTTTTTTTTGAAAATCAAATATTTCGAAAACAATATGCTCGATTTTTTTTTAAGATTTACATAAACAAAAGTTTTCCTTAAAAATGTTTCAAGAATTTGATTTGATGTATAAAAAATAAATTTTTAAGAAAACCGCTCCAACGATTTAAAAATTTTTGTCAATACAATAATATTCAATAAAGAATTAAGATGGCGTTCTTTTTTTTATCTCAAACTCAATCTCTAAGCTAATTCAAATATCGTATTTTATGCTTTCAAACATTTTTATCTCATGATTCCCACGTCTTTACATATAATTTTCCTAAGCACTTAGCGTCTTGAACATAAGAGGAAGTACGTGCGACCCAGTCGTGCATTTTATTTTCAACATAACGATATTCATAAGCTAAAAAATATTTAAAACATAGGTTTTTGAAAACAGATTTTTTAGTTTTGGAATTTTTTTAAGATACATAGTTATTGTAAGAACTGTTGCAATTGATTTCTTATAATACCTATTTTATAAATTTTTGTTTTTGAGCTCTATATATAGAGCTCTATAATTTAGCTAGTATAAGGTAAAATTTTTCGAATTTGGCAAGTAATAGCTTGTATAGAGCTTGTATAAGGCAATCTTGAGCAAGCCAAGAATTTTCCACTTGAAATTTAAACAAATAGCTCCTATAGGGCCTTAAAATATGAGTTACACAAGCTCTATACAAGGCTTGTAAATATAGGATATAAATGGCTTGTATAAGGCCTTCCAAAGTCGTTACTGAAAATGTTTATAACAATAGCCACGACAAATAATTACAAGCAACTTGTATGAGGCTTGTTTGTAAAGATCTTATACAAATTAAAATAGTCAGTGAAGATCAACAAGTGTGTCTTATAAAATATTGTGATTTAAAAAAAAATCAGATAAAAATAAATAAGAACGGTATGTACCCATTGATCATCGTAAAACCGAAAAGAAGTGCTTACAGTTACATTGAACTTTTTAGAAAAACTAAAAAATTAATCACTCATGACAAAATTTAAAAAATCTGGAGCCTACCAAAGACAAGTGAAAAAAAAAACAGAGAAGCAATTCTTAAAACAGTCAGAGAACATTCAGGAAGTTTAGAAGAACAAAGAACAGATAATAGATGCGCACAGTTATTGATTGTTCCCTCTGCGTAATGTGAAGTATATGGTATCAACTTATTCACTTTTGATTATATTTTTCTCAACAGCAAATTGCTATAATGGTAGAGTGCTAGATTGGAACGAGGAAGGAATCGAGTTCAAATCCCAGGTAAGAAGAAAACTTTTCATTTTTATAATTAAACTTACATTTGACTCATTACAGAATACAGAAAAAAAGGTTTCGGAAGCTAACTGAGGAGAAAAAAAGTACAATAAAATAAAATGATAAAAAAATATATTTTTTTTTATTTCAGAATCAGCTTTCCTAAAAAAATTAGTTTCTCTCGATGGATTGCTTATGCAAAATAAATTTGGGTAAGGCCATATATAAACATCCAAGAACATCCAAGGCAAGCTATTGACAACAGCTGTCAAAATGGCTTTCATAATGCCTTATAACGGGTGATTTTTTAAGAGGTTTAGAACTTAAAAAAAAAAAAATCGATAGTTTGAACCTTGCAATTTAATGTTTAAAGATAATTTCATGCAAATGTTGACCGCGGCTACGTCTCAGGTAGCCCATCCGCTGCGCTGAGTCCAATTTTGGCATACTCTTTCACACATATCGGCCGGTATCTCACGAATGAATGCATGGATGTTGGCTTCCAGTGCGTCAATCGAAGCGGGCTTGTCCCTATAGACATTAGCCTTGACATACCCCCACAAAAAATAATCTAATGGTGTCAAATCGGACGATCTAGGCGGCCAATTGACCGGCCCGAAACGTGAAATTAACTGTTCACCAAACTCGCCTCGCAATTGCGCCATTGTTTTGCGTGCTGTGTGGCATGTGGCACCGTCTTGTTGAAACCACATATCATGCAAGTCAAGAACTTCCATTTCGGGCAAAAAAAAGTTTGTTATCATCGCTCGGTAGCTTTCACCATTGACAGTAACGCTGCGATTCGCATCATCTTTGAAGAAATATGGCCCAATAATGCCGCCGGCCCATAAACCGCACCAAACAGTGGCTTTTTCGGGATGCATTGGTAGCTGTTGCAATGCTTCTGGCTGATCTTCACTCCAAATGCGGCAATTATGCTTATTTACGTACCCATTCAACCAAAAATGAGCCTCATCGCTGAACACAATTTTTCGATAAAAAAGCGGATCCTCGGCCAGCTTTCCAAGAGCCCATTCACCAAAAATTCGGCGTTGTGGTAGGTCGGCTGGCTTTAGTTCTTGCACCAGCTGTATCTTAAAAGGCTTTACGCCCAAATCCTTCCGCAAAATTTTCCACGTAGTGCTGTAACAAAGGCCTAACTGCTGGGAACGGCACCGAATCGACATTTCGCGGTCTTCTGTCACACTAGCTGATACGGCCGCAATATTTTCTTCACTACGCACAGTACGTAAACGTGTTGGTGGTTTAATGTCCAACAAAGTAAATTTGGTGTGAAATTTGGTCACAATCTTCCGAATAGACTGCTCAGAAGGTCGAGAATGCCGACCATAAAATGGAAGCAGCGCGCGATGAACATTTCGAACCGAGCACGAATTTTGATAGTAAAATTCAATAATTTGCAAGCGTTGTTCATTTGTAAGACGATCCATGGTTAAATTGCAAACCAAACTGAAGCTGTTTGACAGTGACACAAGGTACTAAACACACGTCAGCTGTCAAAACCAGTGTTGCCAAAACCAAACCAGCTAAAAAATCACCCGTTATAAGGTCCAATTTTTCGAATATGGTTAGCTATAGCTCGAATAAAACTAAAATAAGGCTTTATTATAGTAGCCAACCGTTTTCCAATTTAAATTTTTGAAAATAGCATGTTTAATGACTTTTAAACTTAGATTGGCAAGGTGTATACAAGACTTGTATGCATTAGTATGAAAATGCCTGTTTAAGGCCTGTCCAAGTTGTTTTACTGAAAGTAAATAAAAACATTTTATATACGGCTTGCTTAAAAAAGCTTGTTACACACAGCTGATTAGATTTGACATTTCTCTTAAGTTCAAAGTATTTGCAGCGGGTTTAACATATATTGGAAAGTGTTCGTCGGTCATTTTAATAGATTAAAAACAAATATATAATAAAAAAAATCTTAATTATAAAAAACAAGTGAATAATTAAAAAGAAGTTATGATTATGATATGATTATATTGATATTCAATAAACTTCGAGTGCCCAAAATCGATTAACGATATAAACCGCGCGCTCGCCGATGTGTTCCCCAATGGATGTGTTTCTTAATGGAATTTGTGTTGAATTTTTTTATCTTTAAAGAATGCATAACAATGAATGCATAACTATTTTTTGTTTATCTTTTAACAATTTTTGTCGTAAACATATTTGTTTATAATCTTACAATTTTACAAACAAACATAAAAGCATTTTAAAATATTTGTTATCAGTTTTTTGTTGTAGTTTGTTTATTTTTTTGTATCAAATCTACATTGATCTACGATCAATAGGAATTTTGTTAATTGCTTAAGGAGATCAAATAAAATGTTTAAAACAAACCTATTAAAATATTATTGCCTTTTTATTGAACTATTTTGTTTTGCTTATGTCAGATGGTTTTTATATGTGAGAAGCAAATTTATTCCAATGGTTGCCTCCATTCGCGAGCTATTTCCTTTTGCGTGTGACATATGTTGCCCTGCGTAAGGAAAATCAAGGTTTCATAAAATGTGGGTAACAAACTTAAAGAAATAATTGCCCTCTTTCATGAGCTATTTCGTTTTGCTTCTGACAGATGCACATAGGTTGCCCTCTGAAAGGAAATACATAGTTTTTATAAAATGTTAGTAAAGCAAACTTTTAGAAATGATTGCCTTCTTTCGTGAGCTATTTTGTTTTCCTTATGAAAGATATTTAATAATAAACATGAATGAGTCGCATGTACTTGCTGTTATAATTCAAGCTGTTTCTTAAGCTTACTTTATAACTCAATCGTGTACCACAAACTTAATAACGAGATGAATGATTGTAAGGATTTAAGTTTTTCTTTTTAACGACCTAAAAATTTAATATCAAAGTTTTGGTTCAGTAAAAATGAAAGTATAATTTGTGATCTTTTAAAATCATTCATTTATTTATTTCCAAAGATCTTGAAAAAAATTTGTAAGGTTTAATCATTAACTCGTATGTTCTTGCACATTTTTTAAGGAATCAATTGATTCACATATGAAACTTACAAAAAGGTACCAGGATTCAAGAAAATCGTACAAGCACGTTTTAGCCTAGGTTGAGGTTTATACAATAAAGAAGTTAACTTATCTTTAAATCTATAAAGTTTTGATTAAAAACTCGAGTTAGATTTTTAATAATTCCAACACATGGCCTTTACTGCTCATTTATATTGCTAGTAGAATTGTTCAGGCTGTGAAGTATACTTAAAGTATATCAACTAATTAAAATTTGTATATGATTCTTCTTAATTGGCAATGGCCTAGCGGGTAGCGCGCTGGATCGGTGATTGGAAGGACGTGAGTTCAAACCTCGGAAAAGTCATGAAATATGTAACATTTTTTCAAATAAAATAAAATTCTTCACATTTCAGGAAAAAGAAAAGTGCAGTTCTAGCCCCCCTCATAAAGAGAAAATAAACAAACAAAATAAAATTATGTAAATAAAAATTAAAATTAAATGCAAGAAGTTTTTTTGTATACAACTGCATTGAGTGGCTCCTATAAGGCCTTAATGAAATGTCTACATACGGCCTTTCAAAGGTCTTATTATACAAGCCCTATGCTGTCAAATAATAACTTTTTTAGTTGAGCAATATTTTATCTTTTTAAGGCCTTAACACACTGTTGATGGGAGGCTATTGAATTGTATAGCACTTGTGATGACAAGTTTTAAGGGAATCAAATAGCTTGTTAAATGTCAGCCAAAATGATTTGTGTAAGGCCTGTTTTAGTTACTACACAAGCCAGAAAATAATTTGTATTAAGACTTAAACAAGTTAAATTGTTAGTTGGGTTCTATACAGGCTATTTTCCGACTGCTATAGAAATAGTAAAAGGCCTTAAGCAAGTTATTTTGGCGCATTTACCGAAGCTAATTAACTGCCATAAGGCTTTTTTTGACAGTTATTATAGAAGCAAATAGCTTTTCATGAGCTGCTACTAGCTTGGCTGAACAAGCAATAGCTTGCCTTGGATGTTTATAACGGGTGATTTTTTAGCTGGTTTGGTTTTGGCAACACTGGTTTTGACAGCTGACGTGTGTTTAGTACCTTGTGTCACTGTCAAACAGCTTCAGTTTGGTTTGCAATTTAACCATGGATCGTCTTACAAATGAACAACGCTTGCAAATTATTGAATTTTACTATCAAAATTCGTGCTCGGTTCGAAATGTTCATCGCGCGCTGCCTCCATTTTATGGTCGGCATTCTCGACCTTCTGAGCAGTCTATTCGGAAGATTGTGACCAAATTTCACACCAAATTTACTTTGTTGGACATTAAACCACCAACACGTTTACGTACTGTGCGTAGTGAAGAAAATATTGCGGCCGTATCAGCTAGTGTGACAGAAGACCGCGAAATGTCGATTCGGTGCCGTTCCCAGCAGTTAGGCCTTTGTTACAGCACTACGTGGAAAATTTTGCGGAAGGATTTGGGCGTAAAGCCTTTTAAGATACAGCTGGTGCAAGAACTAAAGCCAGCCGACCTACCACAACGCCGAATTTTTGGTGAATGGGCTCTTGGAAAGCTGGCCGAGGATCCGCTTTTTTATCGAAAAATTGTGTTCAGCGATGAGGCTCATTTTTGGTTGAATGGGTACGTAAATAAGCATAATTGCCGCATTTGGAGTGAAGATCAGCCAGAAGCATTGCAACAGCTACCAATGCATCCCGAAAAAGCCACTGTTTGGTGCGGTTTATGGGCCGGCGGCATTATTGGGCCATATTTCTTCAAAGATGATGCGAATCGCAGCGTTACTGTCAATGGTGAAAGCTACCGAGCGATGATAACAAACTTTTTTTTGCCCGAAATGGAAGTTCTTGACTTGCATGATATGTGGTTTCAACAAGACGGTGCCACATGCCACACAGCACGCGAAACAATGGCGCAATTGCGAGGCGAGTTTGGTGAACAGTTAATTTCACGTTTCGGGCCGGTCAATTGGCCGCCTAGATCGTGCGATTTGACACCATTAGATTATTTTTTGTGGGGGTATGTCAAGGCTAATGTCTATAGGGACAAGCCCGCTTCGATTGACGCACTGGAAGCCAACATCCATGCATTCATTCGTGAGATACCGGCCAATATGTGTGAAAGAGTATGCCAAAATTGGACTCAGCGGATGGGCTACCTGAGCCGCAGCCGCGGTCAACATTTGCATGAAATTATCTCTAAACATTAAATTGCAAGGTTCAAACTATCGATTCAAATAAATATTTCATTCATTTTTTTCGAATTTTTTGTGTTTTTTTTTTTTAAGTTCTAAACCTCTTAAAAAATCACCCGTTACAAGTTAAATTGTTAGTTGGGAACCTTATACAAGTTAAATTGTTAGTTGGGAGGTTATCGTTTAAAAGGACGATTTAAACTCTTTTTTATATTTGTTTGCCTTTAATTATTTTCATATTTTAAAATTTTTAACTCCATGCAATTTGACCACAAAAGCAAGTTTGTACGATCCAGTTGTGCATTTAATTTTTCAATTACCTTAGGATCCATATCAATAAGAAGCGAAAACAGCAGTTTTTCATTATCTGGCTGAACAGAATGGAGGTGAAGCTACAAATGCAATAGCTGTTAAAATGTTGAATACACACAAAACCAATGATACGAACAAAACACGATGCACATCAGCTGCAGACGGAGCTCGACAAATTGGCCTGACTGCCCAAATTTTATCTTTAGTTTCCAGGTTCTTGACGTTTCAAACCAACGAGTGCAATCGAGTGTTTATGTAGGAGAAGTGAACTTCAAAATCTTTTAAATCTCTCATAAAGACGTTAAGTAATTTTAGCTACCATTTCATCATCATATCTATTTTCATTTAAAATTATAATTTGGTGGTGCAACAGCTCGTAGAAAACCAGGGCCTAGTGGCTCACAACTCTCAACCATCGCTGTGTGCGTGTTGTTGGCAGGAATGGCCAACAATTTTTTTTGGGAGTCCAAACTGCTAGATGAGAAGCACTTATTCATGACAAGTATACTCTTGGAAGATTTGTCAGTTCCTCACAGTAGGCAGTACCTGAAGAAATATATTTCTGTCTTAAGGTGGCAGCGGCTGGCAATCGAACTTAGACCTTCGACATGACAATCCCACGTACTAACCATCATGCCACGAGGTACTAGAAATGTTAATTTTTGAATTTATATACATTTTCGATATTTGTTGAAATTAGCTGGCAGCTGACTTCATGTGCTGTAAGCTGTACAGCACATTACGGGCTCGTACAAAAATTTCGTACATTTTTTGACAGCTATATCAGCTGCAGCTCTAGTTCCAATTGAAACACTCTATTCTCCTCAGGCAGTCGCAGTATGGCTATATCTGATGACATCTTTGTTTTAGAATCCTATAGCTAGTTTATAAAGAATCCATATTGATCTCTTTGTTCGAAGTATTTTAGAGAAGGTTTTCTCCAAAAGAGACACTTAACAATACTAATTTCCCTCAGTGTAGAGATTACTTTCTTGGTGGAAACGCATTCTTATGTTCATTTTATGTTTAATTAGTAGTGACTTCCAGAGTTGCCATATCTTAAACTAGGTCGATAGCCCAATTTTAAAAATGTATGTAGCCCAAAATCGAAGCCGAAGTTTGGTAGCCCAAATATTAGCCCAATATCAGTACATTTTTCGTATAAAAATTGGAATTCCGGAAACAAAAGATAAACTGAATAAATTATTATTGTGAAGATTGTTGCGGTTGATTTGAAATGTTAAAACCAATTATTAGTATAATCAGGGAATAAAAAGTGGTGCCAAATTGTGTTAAGGATATGTTGAGAGGAATAAAAGTAGTTTTTTATATAATTTATTTATGTGAGAAAAATATCGCCCAAGATTAGATTTGGGCTATTTATAGCCCAATTATGATTGGGCTGTCATACTGAAATTGTTGTCGGCAATTGTGGAAAATGATAGTCCAATTTCTAATAGATAGCCCAATCTGGTAAGCTTGGTGACATCCATGTCATCGAAGTGAACCATAACTCTAGATATCACAGAAGTTGTCACCGGAAGACACACCGCTGCGTCAAAACCTACCTTATGTATGGGAGGAATTCGTCAAACACTGGTTGAATGCACCTAAAAAGTATATTTTGCAATTATATAGTCTTAGCTTTTTATTTAGGTATTGTCAAACTATGGTCAAAATGCAGTTAAATAACTTTAAATTTTCTTATAAGGCCTTTCTAGAACTGCTACCACACATATTACATGGTTTTGGTTTCTTTTCACTTTTTCTTCATAAAACCGCTTGAGCGATTTTGATTAAACCTGTTAATTTTGAAATTCAAATTAGTTGGCTTCAAATTCACAATGCATAATGTGAATAAAGCGTCTAAGATTTTTTTGCAAGAAAGTTAGCCTTTCTCGATAGATTTTTAAATTAACGGCACTAAGCCTCAATGCAGACACTAATGGTAATGGATAATGGAGGCAGATCAAGACCTAGCTTGTGCACAATTTACTTTTGAGCTTTATACAGAAAATTCATGGAAAAATCAAAGACTTTCCTTTCCATAACAGCCTGCAGGGATAAAAGAGTTGAAAGGAGATGTCACAATCAGTCATGACTCTCAGACTAAAAAACAATCCTTATTGTGTAGAAGCATATGCCCTATATCTTCACTTAGGCTATGTATCTCATGTTTTATTATTTTTATTACATCAGTTACGGTTTTATTTCCCAGCAAATGTAATGACGCTACTGTTCATATTACTGAATTCGATCGTGCTGCCCCAACCACAAAGTAGGAAAACCACTTCAACCCACCATCTTTCGACGCCTATAGTATTTCAAATCCCACCATTCTTAGGTGCTACATATACCCCCCCCCCCTATTACTTGAGAAAAGAGATGAAAGTGTTTGAGTAAATTTATTTCAACGAAATTGTAATTTCTGGCTCCTTCAGCCTTTTTTTTCCCCACAAAAGAAATCCGTGGCGCAATTTGTTGTAGATACTTATTCTTCTGTGAAATTGATGTTCGACATGCAAACTTGTGTCCTCTATATAGCAAATACCGCACTGAGTAATCGTGCCCATGCTCTGCAAGCTGAGTTTTATGGTTTGGAAGCCGTTTTTCGATAGATATTGTTACAGAGTATAAGTCAGTAATTATTTTGCCGGTATGGGGTAAGCTATACAAAAGAAATGTATGTGTATTCTGAAATTGAGTCCGGGCCGTATACAAGCAAGGACGAGTCGGTATGATGTTGGGAGCTGAAAAGAAGAACCTATCGAATTATGAAAGATTCGTGATTTTCATTCAGGGCCCAGGAGCTTATAAATAGAGACAGGGAGAGGATATCAAGTCAAACCTTTTTCTCATGTATATACAGGCGAGCGACAAAGGAGAAAGGACCCCCGGTGACTCGGTGATTCTTATTCTATTTTATGGGTGTTTCTTTATAACAGCATTTCCAGTTATCGCCATCGGCATGCAAAGCACTTTATTGGATTGGGGTTGCTTTATTTTTGGTTTTCGGTATAATAGTGTGATGGTGAATAGTCCTTTTCATAAGGACTCGCTGGGATTGACTTCTTGTTCTTCGTGTCGTGTATTTCACTGTCGACAAGAAAACGAACGACCGACCAATGACGACATCGACAACGACAACGACAACGACATCGAAACCATCGACATGGTAGGTACTTTCTTTTGGGAGGACTGAAAACACATTTTTCCTATAAGAAATGTCGTCTACAGAGTTGCGAGGGTAATGGAGATTTAAGTGGGTCCTTGTTTGGGAGGGTTTTTGTGTAATAATTGTTTCCTTTTGAATTGAAAATCCTTTTGTAATTGCATGTTGTGGGCAAGAACAATAAATTGTCATGATTTAACTGCTACAGTTTTATGTGGCTAACATGAATTCCGCACAGAGAATTTAATGATTCTTAGATCTTGACGTGCTTAGGGACAACGGCAACACGACGAGACGTTGGTTTTGCGGTAGAACTTAGAAGAATGAGTTTAGGTTCACCTTTTCAGATAAATAATGTACCATTTTAGTGAAACTACCTTATACGACTAAATTAAACATTTTACTGAAGTTTATTATACTTTTGCACGGTTTGGCCAATTTTATTGCTGAGCATGTTGACTGATTCAATATTTAGGTACTATAAGTAACTTTATATAGGAAATGCCAAAATAAAAAGAATATTTTAATCTGGCCGTAGAAGCCCAGTTTACATAGAAATTCTAAGTGCAGAAGAAAAATCTGATCAAATAAAAATAGCGAGGTTAGATTCCATCTTAAATAACACAGTTAAACCATTAATGTTGAGCCTTTAGATACTTTCGGCGATAAAATTTAATAAACTTTTTACAACAAATTTTGATTCGAATTCTGAACTTTTTGATGAATAATTTTTAATATTGTAATAGGAAAGTACCTAGGTATCAAAAATCTGTAGGTGGCTATGTACAGTGAAGTTGATTGTTGATATTAGGAACCGAACAAGCTAGGAATTTGCAATAAAACTCCAAAGGAGAATGGGCAAATTAGCCCATATGCTCACAATTGTGTCGTTCATTTAAAAAAAATTATTGTTAGGACTAGGGCTGGCCATGATACCAAACCAAACGATACCTTTGAAAGTATCTTCTCGGTATCGTCAAAATCGAAAAATTTCAGTATCGTCTCGGTATCGGTCTCGAATAACTCAGCCTCATCGGCATCGGTATCGGTATCTGTCTCGTCTGGTTACATTTTCTTGATCTAGTAGTAAAACTCGCCGGGTATTTTTAAGATTTAAGACAAAAATCATTATTATAGAATTTTTTTTTTTGACTTAACAATTCTTCAAAGGCTTGTTTCATAATGTCTAAGTAAAGTTCCGATTAGGAACTCAACACAAACATTTTAGCTTGCATTACAGGAAAAGAATGCACACATTAGATTTCACTAAAATCACTTTCTCACTAAAATCACAAGAGAACCAAGTCTGAAAATTTCATCCAAATCTTTGGTTTCAGAGAAAGCCAGCAAATGTTAAATGGGCGTGGAAGTAGCCAGTTTTAATTAAAACTGAAATGTCATCTTAATCATTAGAGCTTTTTCCGAGAAACCAATTATAAAAATTTTCTATACTTTCTACCGATACCAAACGATACTACCGAGAGTATTGGTAATTTTCGGTCCAAAAAAAAGGTATTGTTTGTTTGAACCGATACCAAACGGTACCGAGACTTTTCTGGTATCGTGGCCGGTTAAACAATCTGATTAATCTAGCTCTAATTATTATCAATAAAAGAACGTTTAAGGGTAATTGGAATAAAGAATTCTTCTGAGGGAGGATGAACTAAAGTTAAAATCAAAAATATCCTGTTCACTGTTGGCTAGGCGTAGCATTCTGATGACTGGATTGTAATGGCCATAATTTGTGTGGTTGGCAGGCAGGCGGAAGATGGATCGAGAGTTATGCGGGTTGGTATTAACCAGGATGAGTTGAAGAAGTGCCAGAGAATCGATGACACCAGTAAGTGTGTAGAGTGTGTAGGTCGATTAATTGCAATAGATCTTCATAGGGGGGTAAGATGTGGGGATCAGACCAAGGGAAATTACGTAAAGCGAAACGGAGGAACCTTTGCTGTACACATTCTACACTATGTGAATGTGTAGATTGGTAAGGTGACCAAACCTGGCTGGCGTATTCAAGAATGGGTCTTACATACTAGTACGTTGTGAAAAGTGACTTGGTGACGTACTTACTTACTTACTTATCCGGCTCCCGATCCATGGAGGGTCTCTGCCTGAGATATTGCGGTCTTCCGTCGGTTGCGGTCCCTCGCACGCTTCCCTCCAGTCGTCGAGACCAAGCGCTCTTGCGTCAGAAACCGCCTGATCCCTGTAGCGGAGGTTCGGTCTTCCTTGTCGTCTCGAACCTGGGGGCTGGGATTCGAAGATTTTTTTGGCTGGAGCATTGTTGTCCATTTGTCGGTGTGTTTTGGCTCTTTGGACTACATCCACATCTTGGTACAGCTCGTATAATTCACGATTAAATCTTCTCCTCCATTCACCCTCCTCGCATATTGGACCAAATATCCGCCGAAGAATTTTTCTCTCGAAAGTGCCCAGTATCAATTCCCCTTTTTTACTTATCGTCCAGCACTCGTCGCCGTAGAGTAGAACTTCCGGGAGAGGAGTTTTGAACCCATTTGTTTGGTCAAACCGAAGTAGCAGCGGTTTGCTAGGGTAATTCTTCGTCGGATTTCCACTAAGGTGTCATTCGTGGGGTTGATGTTTGTTCCGAGGTAGGTGAACTCCTTGACTACCTCGAAATTACGGCTACCAACAGTGACGTTTCGTCCTAGGCGATGGACAGATGAAGCTTTGTTTGTTGATAGCATATACTTTGTTTTGTCCTCATCCACTTCAAGACCAACGCGTTTCACCTGTTCATCAATAGCTGTGAATGCTTCTAGTACAGCTCGCTTGGAGCGGCCGATGATGTCGATGTCGTCCGCATAGCCAAGCAGTTGCAAGGACCTGTTGAAGATAGTGCCTTCCAGGTTAACACCACTCTTGCGAACTATCTGCTCCAGGACTAGGTTGAAGGAGTCACATGATAAGGCATCTCCTTGTCTGAACCCTGTACATGTCTGGAATAGCTCGGATGAGCTGTTACCCATTTGCACGTTACACCGCGTATTTTGTAACGTCATGCGGCATAGCTGGATCAGTTTTTCCGGGATCCCAAGTTCGGACATCGCCAATAGAAGCTCTTGGTGACTTATGCTATCATATGCGGCTTTGAAGTCGATGAAAAGATGGTGGGTCTCGACTTGAAATTCGTTGGTCTTTTCCAGGATTTGCCTCAATGTGAAGATTTGGTCTATCGTTGATCTGCCTGGCCTGGCCACACTGGTACGTGCCGATCATAGTGTTGCAGAAAGCATTAAGACGCTCACATAGTACGTTGGATAGGATCTTGTATGCAACATTAAGCAGGGATATACCTCTGTAGTTTTTGCAGGACATAGGATCGCCTTTTTTGTAGATTGGGCATATGGAGCTAATTGACCAGTCGTCGGGCATACTTTCCTCCTCCCATACTTGGTTGATGAGCTGGTGTATGCACCCTACCAGGACATCTCCTCCATACTTGAAGAGTTCCGCAGGTAGGCCCTCCGAGCCGGCGGATTTGTTGTTCTTAAGCTTGTGGATCGCTTTCTTAATCTCTTCAGTACTGGGCGCTGGGACTGGATCTTCATTGACTGGTCTCATGCTTCTTTGTTCTACTGTCGCTTCCTCTACAGAATGCCCATTGAGCAGCTGCTGGAAATGCTGCTCAAACACGTCAACAATTCCCTGTGCTTCGGTGACTAGGTTCCCCTTGCTGTTTCGAAGAGCTTGCGTGCCGGTTTTATAACCACATGCCAGTTGCTTGGCTGTTTTGTAGAACCGGCGGGTGTTGGTGGCAGTGCTAGACTCCTCGAGATACCTGAGCTGAGAGGCTGCGGATGCTCTTTTCTTTCTACGCAGGGTTTTCTTCTCTTTCCTTCTCTTTTCACGGTACTCCTCTCTTGCTGCTCTTGTTTTCCGTTGCAGCATTTGCATTCGTGCATTTTCCGTCCCCTGCTTCAATACCGCGCATTCTTCATCATACCACGGGTTCTTTTTTTTAGGTGGTTGATAGCCTATATATTGATAGTCTCGGCTGTCTCCTTAATGACGTCGCGATACAAGTTCCACTGGTTGTTGACACTTGTGGGTGGGGGTACGGCAGAGAGTTTCCCGGTTAATTGCTCACTCTAGTGTCTGGTTTTCTCAGATGTGCTAAGGCATGCTATGTTGAATTTCTTCCTTTGGGCGGTCTTCTCTTTCTTTTCATTGGACAGTCGGAGTTAGTACATGGTCGATTTGGTTGGCCGTTCCACCATCTGGGGATCGCCAGGTTGCTGTGTGTATCCTTCGCCTGGGGAACCTAGTGCTACTTATCACCGTATTACGAGCTGCAGCAAAGTCGATTAGTCGAAAGCCGTTGTCTGTTGTCGTTTCGTGGAGGCTGTGCTTTCCAACTAATCCGCCAAAGATGTTTTCCTTTCCGATTTTAGCATTGAAGTCTCCGAGCACGACTTTGACATCGTACCCCGGACAGGCTCCGTAGGCTCCGTCCAGGAGGTAGTAAAAATCCTCCTTGTTAGACTCTTCCGCTTCATCGGTAGGGGCGTGTGCACATATTAGGCTGATGTTTTGAAAGGTAGCTTTGATGCGGATCACAGCCAGGCGATCGCTGATCGGCTTAAAATCGATGACTCTCGATCTAAGTCGATTTCCCACGACGAATCCGCATCCTAACATGTGCAATCTTTGATGACAGCTTTAATAAATGTCGCAATCTTTTCTTTTCATAATCCCTGATCCTATCCATCGTATCTCCTGAATCGCGGTAATATCTGCCTTGTACCGCGTGAGGACAGATTCAAGTTTTTGAGTAGCACCTGGCGTATAGAGTGTCCTTACATTCCAGGTGCATACTCGCAGGTCGTAGTCCATTTTCATCGTTAGCCCAACGCACTAACCTCCAATCTGTAGGGCCATGGGTTTGGTGTTGCAATTCTTTCCTTGATCAACACTCGCACTTACAAGTTTAGCAAGTCATGACATAAAGCCAAGACCAGTATCCGGCGGTTACCAACTTGGAGGTAATGTAAGCACTTGAAGTGTAGGAAAAGATACAGCCCGAGGCCCCCAGTTCCTACAACATCCAACCGACTTGGTGACGTAAGGGTTGCAAAATTCTTTCGACCAACGCTTTATTAAACCGAGGCTAAAATTAGCTTTTGCAATAATATGGTCAATATGCATGCGGAAATTGAGTTCTTTATGAGAAATGATGCCAAGATCTCGGATAGAAGAAACTACGGAACTGGTTCACTGTAAAAGTAATAAGTTCAGGCGGGGAAGGGGAGGTGTTTTATAGAAAAGTTCATTTTTTTCATTTGCTCACATTGAGTTCTATGAAATTTTTTTCACACCAAGTTAGAAAGGAATTCAAGGCTTTTTGAAGCAAGGAAGAATCGTTTCGTTAGAGTTATAAATTACTTTTATAATTTTTATATCGTTTGCATAAATAGAAAGGTCAGAGTAAGAATTAATGCTTTCAATATCATTAATAGCAAGGACAAAAAGTAGTGGACCAAGATGGCTTCCCTGAGGAACGCCTGATGTGGCATAGATAGGTTTACACTCGGAGAATCTGAAAATTACCCCATAAAGCATGCTCTCTAAGTAGGATGAAGGAAAACCAAAGGCTTTCAACTTAATGTAGATAATTTGGTGAGATATTTTATCAAATGCCTTATTGAAGTCAGTGGTGACAACATCGACATCAAAGCCTTTTTCCAAAGCACAAAGCGTCATGGAAACAAATTGAGCAATATTAGTGGTCGCGGACCTACCCTTTAAAAAAACCATGCGGAAGAGGAGAAACTATTGATTTACAATGAAAGTAAAGAGAGTCGTTAGCAATGCTTTTAAAAAGTTGGGGCTTTGACGAGAGTTTAGCTATCCGACGATAGTTTGAGATGTCGTTCCTACTACCTTTTTTATGAATTGGGAATATGAAGGAGTTTTTCTATAAAGTAGGAAGCACTGCTTGCAAAAGAGAAAGCCGGAAAAGAAATGAAAGGGGCTCGGAAATAACATTGACACATTTTTTGAGAAAAATGGCTTTCAGTAAATTGATCCTTTCGCAGACCGAACGAAGACTTATTTCGACAGAAACTAGTGACGTATGAGGATTGTTCGATAGGAAGCTAAAATATTCAAGGTCAGGCTCATTTGCATCAACACCGTAAGGTTGAACGAAAAAATTAGCAAAGAGGTTAACAATTATTTGGGGATCAGCAGCTGATGAGTCACGAAAATTGAAAGAGGAAAGTAAACCGATTTTCTCTAGACATTTATAAATTGGTAGAACCGCTTAAGTTCAGAAATGAGGCTTGTCTGCATTTTGGCAAGATAATCATGATATAGCAAAGGGAAGAAAAATCGACGAAAGCTTGTTGGTAGACTGAGAAACCTAAGGGACTCTGAGATTTCAAGTAATTATTCAATAGTTTATTTCGAAGATTACAAAGAGGAGATGATAAACTACAAATTTTGAAAACTACATAGTAATTTTTTGTAAAATTCTATATTTAAGTTAACTTTTATGAGAAAATAACGGTACCTTTTACACAAGTGGTAAAAAAACGTCAAGAAAAATGTTGTGTTTTTTTTAAGAAAGCTCCAATGATTTTTATAAAACTTTTCTTTATTGTTAAAATTAGAGAATATCTTGCCATTGTTTTGTGTTGACGATTTTATACGAAATTTAGAAATGAGGTTTCCGTATTTATTTGTGGTAAGGTAAAATATATTTGTCTGTTTTTTTTATTTGATTTAGGTTATCCTTTTATTTATGAAACAGGTATTACTGCTGGTCAATTTTATTAAATTGAACACATGCTTTAATCAAAACAAAGGTAAAATCAAGTTTATCCATTTTGTTTAATTATATGCTTAAAACAGGATCATATACAATAAAAAATAAAAATGGGATAAGTAATCCGCTTATTTATAAATTGACCTAAGCAGATCAAACTTGGGAAAACAAAAAAAGTGTTATTCTTGAAAAAAAAGGACTTTACATTTTTTTTTTCAAAAACTGAGATACATTTTGCCATCTGGGTTACCGTGTCTTGATTCAAAATAAATAGGAGTATTGAACTTGAAAACAAAAATTTTACTTAAATACAGAAAATTTTGAAAGAAATTAATTTGACATTTTTTATTTAAAATTTCGAGTTTGAAAATTAATTTTCATTGAAAATTAATTTTTCAAAAGCTATTCACAAATAGAACTGAGTTAGTGCCCTGAAGATGTCCTAAGAAGACGAAACACGTTGACTTTCTACTAAAAAGTATCAAATAAATAATTACATAATTTTAAAACTGGGGAAATATCAAGTATTTTGTTATTCATTTTTTGTAGAAATGTTCAGAGTAATTAATGTTTAGATTTAATTCTCCGAAACATATTAAATTGATTACTTCTACTTGACTGTAATAATTTTCTACATTTTACTGATTTTTGTATGTAATTATCCCAAAATTTAATTGTTTTTATAGTATTTATTATACATATATCGTTAACATTTTTACAATTAAAAGTAGCCCCGATAACTTTCGATATTGGGAAAATATCGATGTTGAAATATCGATGTTTTTTGTTCCATGTTTAAAGCTTCCGATGTTTCACAATATCGATGTTAATATTCAAAATATCGAACTAAAAAAGAATGATTGATTCTGCTAGTATGTAGATGGAGTGACTTTAATAGTTTTTAAGGCATCTGTACCTAATATTTGGAATCTTTTGAAAAAGGAAAATAACAAAAGTTCTCTCAAGACAAATCGACACATTCAAAACCACAACAAAATATTTCGATATTCAAAAAGGCACAGATTTAAGTTTACACTTCAAGTTCCTTCAATTTTGATTCCATAAGATGTATTTCGTGTTCATTTTTGTAAAATAAATATTTCAACATCGATATTCAAGCATTAAAACTTTCGATGCCCAGAAAGTGACCGTTAACACATGTTAGTTTCTGCGCATGACTTCCTGAGCAAAAACATTTTGCAACATCAATGTTCAAAAAAGTTACAAATTTGTTTTATGTTCAATTGTGAAAACAAAATTACAACAATATTCAAGAATTAAAATTCTCGATGTTCAGAAAGAAAGCGTTCAAAAATGTAAGTTTTGCGCACAGCTTTTAACATTTGGTCATTTGTATGGAAGTGCAAAGAAAGCACAGGTGTCAGTTTACACATAAAAACTTTAAATATAGCTTTGATAAATGTCATATAGGAGCTTTTGATAGAGCAAGACGTTAAGTTGTTCAATCTTTATCCTCTGATCGCGATTTTTTTGTCTCAATATTAATAAACGTGCGAGATCGCCTGGTCCCGAGGACAGTCTAGTGTCCTCGGACAGTAAATTTCGAAAAACTAAAATTATAAACATAAATAAAAGGGACTCCAGAGGAAACTACTGGAGTCCTTTACAATGTTTGCCGGACAGTGACACCTACACAGAAAACGAAGTTGAAAAAAGGGACGATTCGGTATCGCCAGATAAACCCACCAAAAGAGTGCAAATTTCTCCAATAAAACTTCTACAAAAATCTAATGAATATGTGCACACATTGAAGAAATCCATTGATGTTTCCGATTATTCGATAAAAAAAATGTCAATTGGAATAAAATTTATGTGTGAATCATTGGATTCTTATAAATTAGTGCTCGATAAATTAAATACAGAAAATTTTCAGTACTTTATTCATGAACTTAAAAGTGAAAAAGCTTTCAAAGTTGTTCTGTATGGATTAAGTGAGCTAAACACTACTGTGTTAAAGAATGAACTAATTAAACTTGGACTTTTGTGTAAGGAAGTTAAAATGGTAACAAAAAAATATGATCAATATACAGATACTTACTACATAGTATCTCTAGAAAGTGGCTCAGTTAAACTCTTCGAACTTAAAAAAAATTATCGTGCTATATTTCCCACTCAAATAAATTGGTCCTATCAACGAAAACAAAAACACCGTCTAACTCAATGCAGAAACTGTCAATTGTTTGGTCATGGCGAGAGAAACTGTCATGTAAAAACATACTGTTCCATATGTGCAGCTTCTCATAAGACAGAAGAGTGCAAAAATACTGATGTTCATAAATGTGCAAACTGCAACGAAAAACACAAATCAACTGACAGCGCGAGATTGGGGGTGCACTCGTGCGAACTATTGGGGTAATGTCCTTGCTAGTATGTCTTCGTTGTTTCCGTATTCTATATTGTTTCCGTTCAGTCCAACTTATTTCCCGTCTGGATCGAGAGGTTCTCATTCCGTCCTTGATTTCTGTATACCTAATATCCCTTAATTTTTCACTCAGCCTGAGACTATAAACGATTTAAGCTCTGATCATATACCAGTATTGTGTAAAATGAAAGAATTAGCTGAGTGCCGAGAACAGTACTTCTTCGACACAAAAAATGCAAATTGGAGTCGTTTTAGGTCAGAAATCAGACTCAAATTTAGAACAATTTCTACTGATCTGCATCGAGTCCATTCAAGAGAAGATATTGATGATCATGTCAATTCTTTTTCTAGTAAAATAATGGATTCGGTTCAATCATGTGTCCCAAAAAAACCTAAAAAACCATTTATTATTAAAATGCCGGAGTACATACTGCAATATATTCGTATAAGGAACTCTTTAAACAGGCAGTGGCAACGTTACCAATTACCGGAATACCGAATTGAAGTACAATTTTACAGCAAAAAGATTGCCGAGGAAATAAATAAGTATCGGAACACAGAATTTGGAATGAAAAATTAAGCAAGCTAGAGAAAAATGCAAAACTTTTTTGGAATATTGCCAAAATAATTAAAAATAAAAACAAACATATACCTAACCTTGAAAATGGTGAAGGGGTTGTTTACCAAGACTCAAGGAAAACTAACGTATTTGCATCAACTTTTTTGAAAAATCATTCTGTAGCGCAGCACCTTAGTGATGACAACACTGAAAACATTGTAGGTAGCACCGTGAGCTCACTAAACTTACAAACTATGGATACTCCTAGGGATCAGTTTATTACAAGACAAGAAGTGAAATATATTGTATCCAAACTGAAAACAAAAAAGTCAGATGGGCTAGGCATGATTAAAAACATATATATAAAGAAACTACCTAAGGTTGGACTAGAATTTCTTACGTTTTTAATAAATGCATATCTCAAAGCACAATACTTCCCATTAAGCTGGAAAAATGCCAAAGTTATTCCAATTCCAAAATCTGGAAAGCCAACAAAGCTCCCTACTAGCTATCGACCAATTAGCTCTCTGAGTTGTGTAAGCAAAATATTACAAAAAGTTATTAAAAGCAAAATATTGCAAATTGTTGATGAGTTTAACATTTTTGCAAACGAGCAGTTTGGATTCAGAATGCATCACAGCACTTCCCATCAAGTTTTAAGGGTCTGTGAACGCGTGAAAAAAAAATCGCTCCCTTGGCAAATCGACTGGTCTGATTCTACTTGATATTGAAAAGGCATTTGACACAGTTTGGCATGATGGGATTGTGCACAAAATGGTATGTTTTGGTTTTCCCATGTATCTCGTTAAATTAGTCCAAAGGTTTTTGTCCGATCGTCGTTTTAGTGTATTTGTATATAATAATCCGTCAAATTGTTATCATGTAAGCCAAGGTGTTCCACAAGGATCAGTGCTAGGACCTTTTTTGTATAATATTTACACGTCTGATATTCCTAGACTACCGGAATGTCAAATTGCTATATTCACTGATAATACCGGCATCTTTTCTTCGCATGAATTTAGTCTCAACATTGAGACCAATTTAAAACATGCAATTGGACTGATGACTAAGTATTATGAAAAATGGAAAATTAAGTTCAATGTTGATAAACTGCAAGCTTTTTTTTTTAGTAGAAAAAGAAAATCTTGCTACCTTCCCAGCAATCAGCTAAACATAAATGGTGTAAATGTCAATTGGGACCAAAGTGTAAAATACCTAGAGGTTTATTTAGATCAAAAACTCACCTTTAAAGAACATATTGCTAAAACTCTAAAAAAAAGTTAGCATATCTATCAATATACTGTACCCTTTTATTAATAGGAAGTCAAGCCTTAGCAACGCTAATAAAATAATACAAAAATTAGTATTTCAAGCAATCCTTTTGTATGGATGCCAGGTTTGGGGTAAATATGCAAAATGTCACCTTAACAAATTGCAAGTATCACAAAATAAATTACTTAAACCACCTTAGACTTACACGAGAAAGCAAATGTTGAAATGATTTCTGTAAGAATCAATTGACTCAACAACTCCTTTTTAATAAGTTGTCAAACCTCTGATAATCCTTTAATAAATCAACAAATTTCTTAATCATGTTTCTGATGTTATTTGTTATTATTTTTTGTATTTTGTTTGCATTTATTCGATCAATTGTTTACGAGTTATCAAAATTCACCCATTTTATATTAACTGTAACTTTTTGTTTAATAATTTATGTACTTGTTCATTTGAACGTATTTATTTATTTAATTATTTGTTTATGTATTTATTTATTTCTTTTTGTTATTTTGTAGTAACTTATCTATTTGTTTTGGTATTTATTTATTATATGTTTATTTATTTATTTATATGTTTACTTATTTATGTATTTATTTATTTATTTATTTAGTCATGATTTATTTATTTATTTATTTTTTTGTTTTATTTATAGGTTTATTTACTTATTTATTTACTTACTTAAGAAATGATGTAATTGTTTATTCACATATATGTTTATTAATCTATTCAGTCATTTATTTGTTTATTTTTGTTGTTTATTTATTATTTCCATATTTATTTATTTATTTATTTATTAATTTGTTAATTTATTAACTTATTTATTTAATTAATTATGTATTTATTTTAACTAACCCATTACTAATAAACTAAAATACATTTATATATTTATTTAGGTATAATTCCTTATTATTGACTAACTCAAACTCTACTAACATAACTAACTATGTATATAGTTTTGAAATTTTAATTCTAGTCAAAATGTACCTGCCCTTTTCATTTATATTGAAGGTTTTTGTGGTATTTTCCTTCAAAATAATTTTCTTAATTTATCCGAAACTCAATTTAAATTAAAATACTTGTTCAGTAGAAAGATATTATATATTGTATATCAAATCTCTGTATGTAAACTGTGCGGTAGCTTACCAAATGTAGATCAAAATACTGAAAATAAAAATCTAAATCTAATCTAGCTTTGATAAATTTGTTGACATTCATTTGTGAAAAATACACATTTCAACATCGATTTTTGCAAACATCTTCTTTTTATACAATTATATTCAATCGAAAACTAAGATGGCGTTCTTTTTTCACCTCAAACTCTCAAATAAGTTGTTTTAGCTAATTTAAATACTCGTATCGTATTCCATGCTTTTAAAATTTTTCTTTATATCAATTTATATGTTTATAATTCTCTTCATTCCTCAGCCCCTTGAATATACATAAGAGCAAGTACTTACAAATTAGTCGTGTATGTTTTTTTTCTAACGGAATTACGTATAAGTTAAGCTCATCGCCATCAACTTAAGAACTAGAAACTTTAATTCTAAAAGCTGAAAAACCAATTGTTAATAATAATGTACTTTTCAAGTCTATCTACATCCTTCGTTCCTCTATACCGATTTTCCGCTATTTATGTAATATAATTAAAAGCTTTCCACTATGTCATTATACCATCTTCAAATAAAAAAAAGCAATTAATAGAGTTGTTGTATCTGTATGAAACTCATTTGATATAAGACGTACAACTTTATAGTGCAGCTAGGTATGTCTCCTACGTATCTAAGTTATACTTCAATTATCTATGCCACCTTTTGCGATTTAACTTTAAACTTCACATCAAGGCACTTGTTAAGAAAACATCAAGAAAAGGAACTTTTTTTTTTGTTTGCTAACACAGCGTAGCGTGATAAACTTTTCTTTGTCAATTTAATTAGCTTGGAGAACAATTCAAACTAAATTAAACAGTTGCCAATCAACATCAATTGTTGAACTTTATGTCTCATTCGTATATGTTGGCTGGATGCAATGTAGGTTAGGTTCCTATAGTCAGTTACCAGGGAAGAAGAAAATATAAAATAAGAAAAGAAAATAAGAAGATAAACATTAGGGTGGTCATTATACTATGTTTTTTTTTTATTTTTTTATGCACACAAATGTTAAGTACAATAAGGCAAAATATTTCCCTTGTTTTTTTTTTGAAATTTTTTATTTTAATCCAAATCGCTGCAAACTGTTAATTGGATTTTTTTTTAAATATGTAAAAATTTAAGAAATATATATCGAACATGAAAATAGTTCTTTTAAATAATTTTTTAAAAGGGAGACGGACACAATCCCAAAATTCTGATTATCAAAAATCCAAAATTCCGAAAATCCCGAATCCCGAATACCCAGAATCCCGAAAACCCAGAATCTCGAGAATCCAGATTCCCAAAAGCCCAGAATCCCGAAAACCCAGAATCATGAAGACCCGAAATCCCGAAATCCCAAAAACCCAATATCCCGAAACAAGCTATATTTGAAAAAAACGAGTAAATTTTAAAAATATACAAAATTTGCAAAAAACAGGGATCATGACGTTATCTCGAATGCAAAAAATCTCGAATGCGAAAATCTCGAACGGACAAGAGAATCCAGAATGCACAAAAATCACGAAAGACATAATCTCGAAAAATCTTAGAGATTTTTCTTTTTAGATTTTTGTAGTTCAAGATTATGTTTTCGAGATTTTTGTTTTCGAATTTTTATTACATCTAGATTTTATTTTCGGAGAATTTTACTTTAGAAATCTTTACTTTCTAGAATATTATTTTCTAGATATCGTGGTCGACCCGTTGGAATAAAAGTATAATCATAATCACCACATAAGAATATATGGAAAAATTATATATAAAATGAAAAATTTGCGTTATTTTTCGTTTTTCGATTTTGGGATTTTGGGTTTTCGGGATTTTGGTTTTTCTATGATTCTGGATTTTTGGGACTATGGGTTTTCGGGATTCTGGGTTTTCTGGATAGTGGGTTTTCGGGATTTCGTATTTTCGGGATTCTGGATTTTTGGGATTTTGGGTTTTCTGGATTTTGGGTTTTCAGGATTTTGACCTCTAAGCTTTTAAAAAAAAGATTTAAGATATTATTTTTTTAAATCCAAAAAATATTTTTTAAATAATACTGGCTTTTATTTTCTAAACTACTGAGAAGGTTTAGCGTACCATTAGTATACCAATAATAACCATTTTCAGAGAAAAAAATTACAAAAAGCTAGCCTTTACTAGAAGTGATAAGGATTTTAAGGATAAACTGTGGAGAGGTAGATGCTTGATTTTGTGGATTTCGAAGTAGTGAACTGTTCACAATTATAGTTTAAAAAAATTAAAAAAAATTAAAGAAAAAATTTATGTTATAAAAATGTCTCGCAAGCATTTAACATAGCTTGAGAACACTGAAAAATTGTTTCTGTTTTATTAAAACCCAATGGAAAGTTATATTTAAGGCTTAAATAAATGTCAAAACATAGACATCGAACAAAATGTTCATTTTGGATGAAATTCATCTTTAAAATGCCCATTTAAACTCCCATTCGAAAAAGTATAAGCAGATCTGAATTTTTTTACTTCACTATATCGAGCGTACTGTAATTTCGGATAGAAATTGTACCTCAGGTTGTTATTTTTGATCAAAATCAAACCAAATTAGACAAATGAGTGAGTTTGAAAAAAATGGCTACTATAACCTAGAAAATTTTCGTGCTATACCCTATCAATAAAAGACCCCTTTATATAGTTCGTTCGATCTTATCCAAATCATAAATTATATCTTTGATGTTTTTGATTGAATCCTTATGCAAATATCATAAACACGTACCTTACTTAAATCAACTATACATACACGAAATTTCAGATATATTATTATCAATTTAAACCCCCTTTGTATGTGCTTTTTGAATAGCAGGTGTCCTGAATTTAACCGCAAATATCAGAAATTCGATTCATTTAATTGAACCGAATCACACATGTGTGTTTCTGTGTGTGTGTGCATGTGTAAATACCACATCATGCAGTGATGGACCCTTGTTTTTACCACAACAGGTCAACCACCAATTAACAGTAATAACACTCGATTTGTTTGTTATATCCTCCCGAATCACTCATTTGCCATTTTACAAGTTCCTTTCAGGTGCAGCCAGCAGTAAGTTGGTCGCATGAAATGAAAGCCTGAACCAACAACAACAAAAAAACTCACACCCACTAAACTTTGATGGCAATCACACGCAAACCCTATAGTTGTTTTAAACTCACTTCCTGCTTACTTTTAGTGTGCGCTGAATCTGGTAAAAACGAGTCGACCAACGGATTGGTGTGACGGGCTTGCATGATTTATTGTTGTCATTTCCGATGTCCTTGATGTCCGTCCAGTCTTCATGTTGCAACATAAAACAAACAAAAATTCACCATTCCCTGTCATCAGGCCCAAGAGGAGATATAAGTTTAACCCAATACCATTCAGATTTCCCGTAAAATAAGGATACCTATACATATTCATGTATTTAAATATAAGGATCAAAGGATGGCTAATAAATGGGCCAACAAACTCTATTCGATTCAATCTTTCGATTAACACGAACAAAACTTGTTTTTGGTATCCTTCGGAGTAATTATTATCTTTGTATCCTTGCAATCTATCGTGTCGTTGATTGGAGAAACTATATTAGACTCGAGGTTTGTGAATAAGCAAACAATTTAAATATAATAATATTTTTGTAGGTAATAATAATTTTGTTCATGTGAATGTAAGTTCTTTTAAATAGCTACGAGTATCTAGTACAACAATTTATATTATTCATGTGATGATTGTTAAACCTACATCATGTTACTTTGAATAAATAACAAGACAGTATTATATTCTAGTCAGCTCATTTATTTAAGAAAATTATGTGTAAAGACATGGAAATTGTGAAAGAAAAATGTTTAAAAGCATGAAAAACAATATTTAAGTTAGCTTCGTTGAGAGTGAGATGAAAAACATCAAGAACGCCATCTTAATTATAAATTAAATGTAAATGTATCGACCAAAAAAAATTTGTATCTTTGGAGTGGTTTTCTTAAAAAATAATTAATAATAATAAAATAATTAAAAAGCTTTCAATCATATCACGATATTGCTCGCCATTCACAGTTACCTGAGCACGGCGTCGAATTCAGGTTGAAGGATTGTTCTGAACACTTCCTTGGGCAGCAGTAATGTTATCTTTATATCAGCCGATCTTGCAGTACGATGTGGTCCATGCTTGGGCCTATCACCTACAGACCCTCCCAACTAATAATTTAGCTTGTATAAGGTAAAGCCAAGAATTTTCCATCTGAAATTTAAACAAATAGCTGCTATAAGGCCTTTAAATATGAATTTCACTAGCTCTATACAAGACTTGTAAAAATAAGTTATAAATGGCCTTCCAAAGTTGTTTACTGAAAATGTTTAAAATAATAGCTGCTATAAGGCTTTCAACGACAAATCATTGCAAACAACTTGTATAAGGCTTGTTTGTTAAGGCCTTATACAAATTAAAATAATCATTGAAGATCAACAAGTGTGCTTATAAAATATTGTGCTTATAAAAAAATCTGATTAAAATAAATAAGAACGGTAAGTACCCAATGAACATCGTAAAACAGAAAAGAAGTGCTTACAGTAACATTGAACTTTTAAGCAAAACTTAAAAATGAGTAACTTATGGCAAAAATTTAAAAGATCTGGAACCTACCAAAGGCAAGTGAGAAAAAACAGAGAAGCAATTCTTAAAACAGCCAGAGAACATTCAAGAAGTTTGGAAGAACAAAGAACAGATATTAGAAGCGCACAGTTATTGACTGTTTCTTCTGCGTGAACGTGAAGTATATGGTATTAACTTATTCACTTTTGATTATATTTTCCTCAACAGCAAATTAGCTTAGTGGTAGAGTGCTAGACTAGAACGAGGAAGGAATCGAGTTCAAATCCCAGGTAAAAAAAAGTTTAGTTATTTTTATAACCAAACTAACATTTGACTCATTACAGAATACAGAAAAAAAGGTTTCGAAAGCTGACTAAGGAAAAAAAATACAATAAAATAAAATGCAATACAAAATACAACATCAGAAAAATAAAATTAAAAATCGATACAAATTTTTTTTTCTTATTTCAAAATCAGTTTTGCTAAAAAAAATTTTTATCTCTCGATGGATTGCTTATGCAAAATAAATTTGGGTAAGACCTTATATAAACATCCAAGGCAAGCCATTGGCAATAGCTGTCAAAATGGCTTTCGTAAGGCCTTATATAAACATCCAAGGCAAGCTATAGCTTGTTCAACCAAGCTAATAGCAGATCATGAAAAGCTATTTGCTGCTATAAGACCTGTCAACAAAAGTCTTATGGCAGTTAATTAGCTTGGGTAAATGCGCCAAAATGACTTGGATAAGGCCTTTTACTATTTCTATAGCAGCCTGAAAATAGCCTGTATAGAACCTTATACAAGTTAAATAGTTAGTTGGGCCTCTTTCTTTGAAATCATTCAATACACGATAAATAGTCCGTTTTGTTGGCACGTTGATTCTCCCAAAAATTTCACGTAACTTTCTCATCGTCATTTCTATAATAAATTTGCCACTAGTCTACTTCACGACTGCCAAATATGGACTGTCAACACTATAATGTTTACCAAAATGGTGGCAAAACAAAGTAGTATACCTTCCCGGTGGACATCCGGTACATATAAAAATAATATATGAACAAAATTTGTCAACCAGTTTTTGAAATATCGAATTTTCAGAAAAAAAAATACTTTTTTTGTTTGAAAATTTTAATATGCAATATTATTTAATCTTATATGAAATTTGTATATAAAAATTATCTAAATCCGTTCAGACAATAATGAGAAAATTCAAAATAAAAAGAAACACGTTCTATATATGACTGGTATACTATTAATAGTTGCTTAGTGCAAAATTTTATAATTTTGTCTAGTTTAGTTAATCGCATCAATTTTAGTAGTTTTAGTTTTAGTGAAAAAGTTTAATCAAAATCGTAGGAGTCATTTTGGAGAAGAAAATAATTTCCTTTCCGGTTTTTTTATTTTTTGTATGGAAGATACCCTTATTTTTTCAAACGCATATGTACAATTTATTCTAAAAACAATTTAGAGAGTACTAAAAAACTTTTTAATATCGAGTTTCAAAAATCAATCGAAATATTTGATTTTCAAAAAAAAAAAATTGAAACATTTTTTAAAATCCAAAAATATTTTTTTTTAATTTAAGTACATAAAAAAATTAAAGTTATTGGAGAACTCTGTATAAAAAAAAAATTATTGAAATCAGTTTAAAGACAATCGAAATTTAAAAAACATATTTCCTTGGGAGGAACCATTAATAAACATTTTTTGAAAATTATTTTCCACTGGAAAGGATGCCCTTACTGAAAGTAATTTATTGAATTTTTTTAAGAAAAATTTTCGAGCCAATTGTATGGCAGGTACCGTTATTTTTGGTTATCAAAAACAAATGTAAAAAAAAATTGTAAACATAATCATGAAAAACTACTATGTACTTATGTTGACAAAAATGGGGGAGGCTGTGATGAGAGGGGGCAGTGGGGAGAGCATTTGCTGTTCCTTAGAATATTCACAAAAAAGGACTACGATGCGGTTCAATTTTAAGAATTAGGAAAAGTTGTAGAGAATATGTAGGTAATGTACCCACCAACGCAATTTTTGTCACTCAATAACCGAATATCCCACAAAAAATGTCTTCCTTTCGCTCATGAAATTATTAGCAACAGTTGACCTATGTAGGTAATGTTTAATTACTTTAGCACATGAACTAGTTTCAGAAAACATATCAAAATAATCTTCCTATTAAAGTTTGTTCTATTTTATTTTTCTACTTACCCAGGGATGAGAATACTGGTCCCAGAAAGTGAAACCAATTTGCTCGAAAAACGAAGTAAATTTGTAATATGTGAAATGTGTACTTGAAATGGAACTGTACTTGAAAAATACTTAAAAAAGACTTGTACTTGAAAAATGCTTGAAATGCTTGAAATAGAATTGTATTTGAAAGGTACTTAAAAATGTACTGGGCAGTATCTCAGTACCAAGTACAAGTACTTGAAACAAAGTACTTGAAAAAGTACTTGTAATTGGGATTTTGAAGTGCCAAGTACATTGTACCAGTAAAGAGTACAAGTACAAGGTATTGGGTACTTGACTGGTACATGTATTTACTTGAAAGTTTACAAGACTGATTTCAGCACAAATGTTTGCACAGAAAATTGAAGGAGGGATTTAAGAACTTTGAAAAAAGTTTATAAAAAGATTGGCCATTGAAAAAAATTTGCTATTTCTTATGGTGCGTGTCCTTTTAGGAGTAGGTACTTTCACTGTAAAAATCTCGAGAGTGCCTCTCTGAGAGCTGTCTAACCTTTTTTTTTATCTACTTGAATGTCCACCACCGAGTTTTACTCTCGAGAGCTATTTGCAGTTTTTATACTCTCAAATGGACACGCACCTTTACATGAATTTGAAAAAGCAAGGAAAAAACTACTTTTGGTGTTTTATTTTAAATCGAAACACCAGATAAATATCGAGACAGCTAATGTTATGTGTGTTTGTTACGATTAAGATTCAAAATCGCATTTTTCGATATACAACATTTTGTTTGGGAATCTGTTTAGGTATGACTCCTGATTTTTAGAAACGAGTTTTTGGTATTTTTGGGGTTAGGAAAGAGCCGCCATCTTGAAAGGAGATTATGGTTTGGTTTTAATTTCAGACTTGATTTTCAACAAAATGTTTTTAAAAACAAAAAACCTTGATGTCATGGCCTTAACAGAGGAGCTATGAAGTTCTGTGTCACAGATGCACCTCATATCATCATGAAAAAAGTAAAGCTATAAGAGTAAAATTTTTTGCATTAAAAATAAATACATTAAATGCTCAAGAAACATTATTACCTGCTGTTAAAATTCCTCAAGAAAGTGCTCCCAGAAAAAATCTAAAAGCTTCCCTATTTTAAAAAGGCTAAGGCTAGAGTTACTCGTACTATTCCATAGGAGACAACCAGAAAGCTGATCATCAGAATTCCTTAAACAAAAATTAAATAAAGTTATCTTTATGTTTTTTATTACATTATTGTTATCAAACCCTTTTCACATTTTTCATTTCGTTATATCAAAAACCTACTGTAAAATAACCGATATTTTTCATAAGCCACAAATATATTGAAAAAAAGATAAATTCGAGAATAAATTCTACTTTCAGGCCGACTGTCCTGATTTATTTGGAGGCACACGTCGTTTTTTTGTCATTTGATTTGCGTATGGCTTAATTAAAATATTTTATCAATGCGACAATAAATTAATTTTTGCTTGCCCACGTACCAAAAACGAGGCTTTTTGTACACACATCAGCATAAAATTATTGTAAAATGCTTCACGCGCCTCTCTGATGTCTGTTGAACTACATATATTCACAATATAATACACACCTCGAAAGCTTCCATTTCAGGGCTGAAATTGAAGTTCTATCATTACGGGCCTTGTGTATAATTATAAAAAATCATTGACAATTCCTTAAAAAAGCTTTAAATGTTATAAATTCATCGAACTTGGATTATGAAAAGGGTTCTTATCGTCTACTTCCCCCATAGAGTTTTATGCGCACACTCCTCTAAGAAAACATAGCGCGAACTTTGAAGGCCCAAACTCTGTCATAAATTGAAAGTCACTTTCACATTTATTGCGTTTCGCTCAGGTACAGTTTTTGTTCTTAAATTTCAATTTTTTAAATCTCCTGAAGTCATCCAAAAAATATATGTGTACATATTTTTGAAAATAAGTTTTTGTCATACAATACATCGTTCTGAGCGTTTATGAGTCTATACATCTGCTATAACTACATAGACCTAGATTCTAAGTGGGAGGAAAGAGCATTTCTTTGTAATGTTTTTTACTTTCCAAAAAAAAATTGATTTTTATTTCGCTCATCTAGTACAGGCATGTATAGCTGATGTCGGCTCTGGACTTTTGGCAACTCATATATGGGAAATTTGAAAAAATGAAAACATCATCTTATTGCTCAGTAATTGGTCAGAAAAGGTCAACTAGTCCTTGAAATTGGTCAACCCTTGATAACTTATCCAGTCAAGGCTTAAAGTTTCTCAAGATCAAACAAGGTCACAAGCGATTTCTTGTCACCTCATTTATGGGGAATTTACAAATAGAGTGTACCATCTGAAAGATTTTTAGATAGTGGTAAAAGGTCAAATATTTTCAGTAATTGGTCAGTCAAATTATTTTTCTATGAATTTTCAAAATTCGTTTAATCTTCACAACAAAAACTTTTGGCACCTCATTTGTGTAATTTGAAAAAAAGAATGCCATTGGATAGGCCACTTCACGGTCGTAAAAGGCAGCTATTTTCAGCTGATTAATTATTGAAACTAGTTTAACTTTTGTATAGATCTTAGGGTCTTTCAGGTGGTATTATTTTTTTTACAGATTTCCCATAAATGAGGTGCCAACAATCGCTATGACCTTGAATTCATAAAAATATACGTATAGTTGACTTATAACTTAAAACAACTGATCTCTTATGACTGTGAAGTGGCCTTTCAAATGGCATACTTAATTAATTTTATTAGAAAATTATATTAAATAGAAAAAAATATCAACACTTATAGTATTGTTTTGCAGTTTTATGGTAAGTTATAAGTTCATGCTTATAATTTATTTCCAAATAAAGTTCTTTTAATAAATAGTGTTGTGAAATTATTTAACGCGAATTTTTACTTTATGATGGCGGAACTACAATCCGCGATTTCAATGGATTTATATAAATCCAAATAAACGAAACAGTTGATAAAACAATTAAAACCACCGATCTGCGTGCGCCGCAGAAACAACGAAAACGATGACGATGACGAACTGTCAACCGATGGGTGCGTTTATAATTCGCACAACTGACAACACATAGAGTGCTGCCACCCAGTAGCTCAGCAATGGGGTGGGTTCAATAATAAAAATGATTTTATTAATCGGATACGATTAATAAAATGAAATAAAAAGAAAATTGATAAAATGTTAAGTATAAGTACAGGGTGTACTTGTACTTAAAGTGGGCGCCAGGAATTCTTTTATGAAATAAGAATTAGTGAATTCCAAAACTAATTTTAAATGAGCAAAGCAAATAAACGAAAGCAAGTAAAAGAACTAAAAATAAAACACAAGTTTTTATATGCCCAGATGGGGACTTCAACTGTTTTTATTTGGGAAACCTTTGAGCCGAAACCTAGGGATTAAAACCCAAAATTTTTTCGAAAATATAGGTTTTTACAGGATTTTTAAAGGGGCTTACGGAGAAACGTAAAGCCACGAGCAAACACAAAGAAATTGGGCCGTTAACAAAAAAAAAAAAAAAACCGTGTCCCACAAATAACTTGGACAAAATTCAAATTAAGCAAAAAGAAACGATCAAAAAAAAGAAAACTATAGGAATCAACACACAATCAATAAAAACCACTCAACTTATCTTTTTTTCTGTCTGCGGATCACCTATCCGCCTCCTTTCCTCTATCACCTCGATTTCTTCTTTTTACTGAAACTGCTTCGCACCTCGAAACACTAATTTTTCCTTCTTTAAAATTTCCTCGACAACTTTTCCTATAAAATTACTATTCCTCGATTTTTTTTCTTCTTTTAAATTGTTCTCGACTTGAATACTCAAAATAATCTTTTTGCTTGAAGAGTTCTCCAAAGAGTGAACTTTCCATGCTAAATCTATTGTCTACCTCGGCCATTCCAGTCTCTCACACATTCATACAACCAGCCAATCGTTTTCGAGATCTTCAGTCACGGGATCACGGCTTCCTGGAGAGCTACGTGCTCTCCTCGAAAACCTCCGTTCCTCCGTTGTCGAATCTCATCGAAACTTTACTCTCACACACACATTCAATGATTCAGCAAGTTGTTGGATGTCTTTCCAAAACTTGCCGAATCCAAATGGCCGAGTTCAGAACCCTTTCAACTAAATATTTCGAGAAAACTTTAAAAGAACTAAAATCGAGAAAAAGTTTCTTCTAGGCATTCTCCTAGTTACTCTAAAACAATCGCGAGCGATTCGAAGCGCGAAGCAATCTTTCCAAAACCAATCCCTCGAGGTGAGAGAGGACTACATCTTCTTAAATGCTGAGATATACTCAGTTCTTTTCTTTTCGCGTGTCAATTCCTATGGTTCTATTTCCTTACTACTTAAAAGAAGTTAAGTTTAAGAATTATAAATCACGTTAACAACCCATTTTTCTGACAACAATGTAAAACTACGTTACGTTACGTTAAATATATAGTAATGTTGGTTATTTAGATGAAAGTAAGAGTCCGCCTGACTCGCTTACTTCTTCTGCTCATCCGCTGGTACCTCGACAAGAGACCGCCCGTCTTCTTGGTAATTTAAGTTTGTGGATTTTGGAACCAACGGTTCCACTCAAATCGCAAATCGATCGAAACCTGTTTTTGTTACTTTTCCAAAATACTTTAAGAGTAGGTCTCTGGCTGATGGACGCCAGGTATCTACTGACTCTACAAGTATTTTGGAGCCACAACGGAAAAAGGAAAGGCTAAAAATGGTTAATGATAAAGAATAGGCAGGTGCAACTTGTTGTGGTAAATTTTACCGCAACAATAGATTCGGCAAAAATTGTTTTTAAATGAGAACATTTGAAAAAATGGAATTTTCCCTTAAAATGTTAAGTTGAAACATTCAGTTGAAATTATTCTTCTTCAAAAAAAAATTGAAAATAAACCGTAAGAATGCACTTCTGGCTTTTCAAAAAGCTGGAAAACAATACTGTTAGTATTTACATTTTCTAAATTTATTTCTTTTTCTTTTCTGAAATTTTTCTATAAATTGGTGAAAGGAAATATTATCCCCCTACGATGGGATTTTTTTGTTTACTTCCAATCTACATGCTCTTTTTTTTAGATTTGAACTGAATCCTATAGGAATTAAAATGCACGACGAGGTCCCACGTACTTGCTGAAAAACATTAGAAATACGATATTTCAATTAAAATTAAAACATCCTCTTTGAGCGAGAAAAAAAGCCGTCTTAGTTCTTGAATACCTACCTATGATTGTATGGAAAAAATAAAAATTGTTTTAGCGGTTTTCTAAAAATTATTTTTTTTATAAAATTCTTAGAACATTTTAAAGAAAATTTTTGTTAGAATACTGTTCTAATTTAAGAATAAATAAAAAGTTTCATAAAAATCGTAGGAGCCGTTTTAAAGAAAAAAATATTTTTCTATGTAGTTTTTTAACATTTGTATGGAAGGTACCGTTATTTTTTCCTAAAAGTAAATTTTTTATAGAATATAAAAAAAATAAAGACTGATAAAAATTGACCATTTATTTTTCATGATATTCGATTTAAAAATAAAAAAAATTGGAATTTTTTTTTTAATTCAAAAAATATTTTTTTGAAAATTTTGGTAAGAAAAAACTAATAACATTGCTTAGAAGCTTCTGTATAAGAAAAAAATTATTTAAATCAAATTAACCGTTTCGAAGAAAATCAAAAATAAAAAAATATAATAACCATTTGTTTGAAAAATGGTTTCCCATCCAAAGGTAGCTTTTTGACAAAAGAAATTTATAGAATTTTGTTAAGAAAAGTTGTGGAGCCCTTTTTTATGAAAAATAAGATCTTGTTAAATTGGTATAAAAAAAACTTGCATGGCGACTATTGTTATTTTTAATTTAAAAAAATGAAAAAAAATGTGTGAAGATCTATCAAGTCGCTGAGGCTGTAGTCAAACAGACAGACAGACAGAATTTTGACACACACTTTTTGTGTTCTCTGTCATCGTAATGTCCTGTTTGATTGTTATCTCGAAATTTTTCTTGCACGAATCAAAAACTTATCGCAAGTAAAAAGTGGTTTACATTTATTTTCAGGAATAAATGCAAATTTTGATGACAATTAACATTTGTTAGTTTATTGTTACATAACCCCAAAATTATCAATTTTTTTTTTTTTAATTTCTCAAGGGAATATCTCAATTTTCAGAGCGAAACTGAGACTGAGTTTGACAAAATTAGCGAAATCTCAATTTTCGAGGTTTTAAATGTGAGATCTAAACTAATATGCGAAACTTGTATTGCTATTTGCAAGTTTATTTTGGTGCGAGATGTAAATTTTAGATTATTGAAATTAGATTTTGTAACTGTGAATCATCTTGCCTCACGTGAATTAGTCAACAATAATATTGACATTTTCATAGACAACCAGGCAGCAATTAAAGCCATTTCCTCAAACACCATAAAGTCCAAACTGATCGTTCGTTGCCGAAATGAGTTAAGAGTACTCAACGCAACGAACACAGTTACCCTAAAATGGGTCCCAGACTTAGGGATATTCACGGGAATGAAATGCAGATTTACTGGTCAAGAGCGGATCATCTCTAGATCCGAGCAAAATGGAAGCCTCGGTGCTCATGTCACTGGAGCAAGAAAAAAGTATAATACACCAGAGTTTCTTGGAAGCTGCAAATGTCAGATGGTCATCTATCGACACCTGTCGGGTTTTAAAGAACCTGAAAACTGAATACCTACTCAAGTGAAGTAGGCCTCAATTATCACTCATAGTTGGCGTCCTAACGGGCCACAGCTCTATGGGAACCCACATGAAAAGAATGGGCATCAGCTCATCGGACTTATGTAGAGGGTGTCATTATGAAGAGGCGGAAGAGGGCTCCCTTCACTTCTTGTGTGTATGTCCCAGTCTAGCTAGAACCAGAAAAGAAGCCCTAGGAGAATATTTCTTCGACGAACTGAGTGACAGCTCTGTCTTGCCCCTATAAAACATCCTAAAATTAATTGAGAACTCAGGATGGTTCAGGGGGCCCCCCCAACTGAAACTTCTTCTTAAGCATTCCCTATCCCTCACTGAGATCCGAGTGGGATGATGCGGCTCGCCGTATTATCACCCCTTCTAACCAAACCTAACCTAACTGCAAAATTATAAAAAAACTGGATTATTAATTTGCGCGAGATTTCGTTTTGCATTAAGATATTTTTTTAATTGCGAGATTTCGTTATTCTAGATTAAGGCTCTCGGGGTTTTGTCTTTGTCTCGTTTTAGCACTCAGTCACACCTAGTGACCTAACTCCTGGACAAACAAAAATAAATTTCTCCGCTGAGCTCTCACCTGATATCACGCGTTTAAAAGTTAGACAGTCTCTTACTGAGAATTTTTTAGAAGTAATTTTATCGTACCTGCTTATAAACATATCTAATTATTTTAACTAATGATTTCAATAGAGAACAGAAAGAATTTTGGTCTCGGGTTGAGGCCATCAATCGTTGTTTGGAATTAATCCGCTCATGTCCATAATATCTACTATAGTTAATGAAAATTAATTTAAAACCGTAAAATAATTCAGTTTTTTCTGGCTTTGTTCCCGAGCAGTTTGTTCTTCGTCTGTCCAAGCGTCCTTCGAGTTCAATCAGTGCCTGTGATCAACCCACAGACAGCTATACGGACCAACGAATCCCAGCGTCCTGTAGATACACCAACAAAAAAAAAACACTCCTATGGGATGAGTCATTCGCTTTATAGACATAAACAACTATTTGATACAAAATCACCGTGCACCCAATCTGACATGTGAAACTTAATTAAATAAATCACATTTCGTATGAAATGGAAAATTAAATTTCGTGCCTCTTTTGAAAGATCTCAACGAATATAAAAGGTAGTCCAGGAAAGTAAAACAAAAAAAAATAAAATAAAAATGCATTCAGTTAAATTGCAAAGGCAAACTTTAAAAAAAAATTTCTCATAAAACACCTTATTCATGCCACTCCAACATCTGAATTTTTTTTCAAAAAAAATGTTTGAACATTAAAAGAAAAAGTACGTCTACGATATTAAAGTTTTAACATTGTTTCAAATTTAAATTAAATTCTACTTCCACAAAGGAACTGAAACTGAGAATCATGAAGATTATGGTGACAGTGATGTGAATGACAACAACGTCTACCGTCTACGACTAAGACACAGCATCAAATTGCGTAGAGTTTTCGAAGGAAAAATGGCTGCAAAGGACATCCTTTTAGACATTTAATAGCGCGCACTGAAAATTCGCATAATTTGAAGAAAGAAAAGTTGAATGCAAATTCATCTCTTAGAATTATTTTTTATCTTTTTTTTTTTGTGTCTGTACATCACTATAGCGGATGTTGATATAAGTTTGTTTGTCTGTCATAATGGAACTGTTTTTTTGTGTACCCACTTTGTAGATTATGTGTGTTTGTTTTATTTGTCTATACAAAATATACAAAGTATAAGTCAAAAGAGCCCATGTTACGAATTTATAGAGTACCCTACATAATTCTGGGTTCAAGATATAATTCAAATAAAATTAAATATAATTTCGTGGATTTTAACTGGGGAGATTAAGATATCAGTCTTTCTGTTTCACAGTTTTTGTAATGTTTGGAAGAAAAGTTTGCGAGTTTTTTTTTATCCAATTTTTAATGTTTTTGTTGTGAACAAATTTTAAAACAACTAATACAATGTTTCCATCTTACAGTATCTGAAACTTTCGATTAATTAAGAGAGTGTTGAAATAATAAAAACCAGCAAGAATGAAGAGTGTCGAAATATAAGCCTGATTGCTTATTTTAGTTATCAGTTTCTTTTTCTGTTGAAGTTGAACTCTTGATCTCCATGGGGTATGGACTAGTTTTAAACCTTGGGAGCTTCAGCTTCTATGTTCGCGTGTGGTTTGAAGTTGTACATACTAACTAACTTTACTTTTGATGGAAATCACAGCCCAGGATTCGGCTTCAATAAACAAGCTTCTCCATCCAACTCCCTCCCTAGCTAGCTAGAAGTCTCCAGTTACGCACAGCAAGTTGCAAGTTGGCTGAGGTCGTTTTCCACTTGTGTGCGCACCACCTGTTGGGGAGTCTTCATCTGCTTCGTACACCTTCGGGGTTGGATTGGAAGATTCGTTAGGGTGCATTGCTGTCCATACGTTTCACGTGTTCCAGTCATTTCAGCCACAGTTTTAAGATTTTTCAACAGGTCAACGTAACTGTATAGTGTGTACGCTCTTCCTGTCCAGACTCTTTTGATGCACATAACCACTCAAAGAATTTTCCTCTCAAAAGCGATCAAGCAAATTCCAATCGAATTCTTTCAGAGTCCATGCTTCTGTCTCAAAAGGAAGACAGGTATGATTGAGGTCTTATACCAAGTAACCTTGGTTTTATGAAAGAGAGCCATTTTTCTTAAAAGTCTTCTGAGCTTGAAAAAACAGCGATGGGAAAGATTCATTTTTGGTTTGATCTCTGCTTCTGCTTCGATGTCATTCCGCGAGATTTATCCATCGTCATCCTACACAAACGGGTGAGATTGGCAGGGATGCCAAAATTAGAATTACTTACTTATTCAAGGTGGCGCTACTTAGTGGACCAGGGCCTCAACCAACAAGTTTCTTTCACCCGGCTCGGTTTCTAGCTAGCTATCTCCAGTTTCACATGCCAAGTTGGTTGATGTCCTCTTCAAGTTGCGTGCGCCACCTGTTGCGCTGTCTTCCTCTACTGCACCGTCCCACGGGGTTGAATTCAAAGCCTTTTCGGGCCGGAGCATTGTTGTCCATTTGCTCTAGGTGACCCAGCCATCTCAGTCGTTGGCTTTTCACTTTACCGGCTAGGTTGCTGTCGCTCTACAGCCAGTACAGTTCGTTGTTGTATCTTCTTCTCCATTCCCCATCCAAGCAGACGGGACCAAAAATCACCCGGAAAATTTTCCTCTCAAAACAGCCTAACGCGTTCTCATCCACCGTTAATAGCGTCCCTGTCTCTGTACCATATATCAGGACCGGGATGATAAGCGTCAGCATATATTTGGTCATGCTTTAATTCACTGTTAAACCCATCTTCTTGGCTTCCTTCTCAATACTCACGAAAGCAGCATTGATATCACGCTTTGTTCATCCAATTATGTCCAGTAGTTGGACGAACTTTTGAAAAATTGTGCCTCCAGTGTTGACGTGAAAGTTTTGAACAATTCTTTCAAGAGCAATGTTGAAGAAGTCGCATGACAGCGCGTGGCCTTGTCTAAAACCTTTTTTGGCATCAAAGATATAGGCTAGGTCTTTGCCGATCTTGATGGAGCAGCGTGCATTCTCCATCGTCATCCTGCACAAACGGACGAGTTTGGAATGTATGCCAAAACTAGACATTGCTCTATATAGCTCGTCTCTATAGAAGCTGTCGTACGCAGCCTTGAAATCGATGAAAAGGTGGTAGATATCGATTTGAAACTCCTAAGTTTTTTCCAAGTGCGAATATTTGGTCAATGGTGGACTTCCCTGGCCTAATGCCATACTGATATGAACCTATCAGGTTTTTGACAAATGGCTTCAGGCGTTCACAAGGTACGGCAGAGAAGATCTTGTACGCGATCTTGTAAGGCTGAGGTTCCATTCATCGGGCATGCTTTCCTCCGACCATATTTTGAGATAAGCTGGTGCATACTCCTGACCAATTCATCGCCATCCGCTTTGAATAGCTCGGCTGTGAAGCCATTAGCTCCACCAGCTTTATTGAACTTAAGTTTAGATATAGCTATCTTCACTTCATCGAGATCGGGTGGACGGAATTGTTGGCCTTCGTCGTCCAGGTTGAATGGTGCAATCTGCATGGCAGCGGGATTCAGTTCGTCAACGCCGTTATACAATTTGCAGAAATGATTTTTCCATATCCTCAGCACCAACTGCGATTCTACCACGTTGTTCCCCTGCTCATCCTTGCAGGCTTTGGTTCAGCCCTTGTAACCCTCGGAGGTTCTTTTTACCTTTTGGTAAAATTTCCGAACCTCATTCCTGCAATGGCATCCCTCTAACTCCTCGATCACACGCTTCTCATGCTCTTTTTTTTCCTTCTAAGAAGACGGTGTTCCTCTCGCCTCTTCTGCTCATAGAGCTCGCGAGCAGCTCTGGTCCTTCTATGCAGCCAAAATAAGACATGCCTCTGTATAATTGGTCGGAATTTAAACGTTTAATCAACAATGGTTGACTTCTCCGACCGAAAACCACATTGATAGGTGCCAATCAGGTCGCTGACAAAAGGTTTTAGGAGATTACATGGTATAGATGATAAGATTTTCTACGTGACGTTCAGAAAACTTTGTCTCTTTGTAGTTGTAACAGGTCAGAGCATCTCCTTTTTGTGGATGTGGCACACCATACCAAGGTTCACTCTTGCAGCCAAACTAATTTTGCAGCTGAGAAAGTGTAGGTACACTCCATTCCCCACTACTTTGAATAGTTAGGTTGGGAGTCCTTCTGCACCAACAACTTTGCACGACTTAAATTATGGAAGTCTCCAAAATATTGTCCGTCACTGTCCAACTCGAATGTCATGTTTTGCTTAGAAGCGGAATGGTATCTATCTTTATACCGTTGAACAATCTAGAAAAGTGTTCCTTTCAGATCCTTAGTACTGACTGTGTATATTTTGATCTTGTTTTCATCTCGACAAGCTTCCACTCTTGCCTTGAAGCTTTGGGTAAATGATTAAACCTTCAGTAGAACTTACGACACGAACATCATACTCCTACTGACGACACAATCCTCAAAATAGCCTAGACCACTCTCTTCTCGTGCTTTCTCTTTTTTTTCTTTTTGAGAAGTATCTAGGCACTCCTCCCTCGTATTTTGACCGTAAAGCTTGAGGGCTTCTCTCTCAACAGCTCTTGTTCTCGTCTGCAGCATTATTTGGTATAGGTAGGCCTTATTCGTAGCATGCAACAGCTGACACTTTTCATCAAACCAGGTGACTCGTTGTGACCGCCTATCAAAACCCAGCACATCGGTGGCGAGACTTCTGATGACTTGTTGATAATTTTTCCTCTGGTCCTTTGTAGTTGATGCTGCTGGCGGGTTTGCTGATATAGTTAAGAGTGACGTGGTTGGCTGACGAGTACATGCAGTTTCTTCCGATTTTAGCTTTTTGACATAAAATATTTTCACATTATCGGCTTGGAATTGTCGCACAATTTTCTATTTATGGAACTTTGGGGACAAAAATTATTTCCCGCACCAATTCCTAATATAAATTATTGAAATTTGGTACTCTACATGATTTGGGGATGCTGAAATCAGAGGTACTGCCAATTTTTTTTTACTCTGAACAGGGGCCTTACAATTTAGGTCAGAACATGGTCCCAAATTTCAAAATTTTAAATAAAGTACTGCCGAAGTCAGTAACTGAGTGAAGATTATATTTGAAATGTCCTTAAATACACACTTGATTGTATACTTTCATATAAAAATGACTTCAACTGATTTGTACCAAATTTAGAGAAGATGGTCCAAATGTTCAGAATTTTAAATATAAGAAAATTTAAATTACTTCGTGAATAATGGCAGTTTTACGATTTTTTAAAATTTAAATAATCAGAATTCTTAGCCTGATGTCAGATTTAAATAATAAAACCAGAAAAAATATCGACATTATTTTAAGTATTACTTTCTATTATTTTTGATTTTTATTTTAACTTTTGAGTAGCTGACCTAAGATTTGATTCGCTTCTTCCAGCCGTCAAATTTGTCAAATATTGTTAAGATTCAATAAGATCAGGTCTAAAAATAATTTTAAATCGAAACATTTTTAAAAATAAGCACTTAAACTAGTATTAATTCGTTGAGAACATTTCTGATAATTTTGGACCATCTTCTTTAAATTTGGTACAAATCAGTTGGAGTCATTTTCATTTGAAAGTATACACTCAAGTGCATATTTAAGGACACTTTAAATATTAAATTTAATCAGTTCCTGACTTCGACAGTACCTTATTAAAAATTTGGAATTTGGTATCCTGTTCTGACCTAAATTTTGAAGATCCTGTTTGAAGTAGACAAAAATAAAGTGTACCAAATTTCATTGATTTATATTAAGAATTGGCATGGGAAATCATTTTTGTCGCCATAATTCAATAAACGGGCAATTGTGCGTCGTAGTGGATATCCGTATAGTGTCCTAGTCTATGTTTGTCCCTCAGAACGTTCTAACATCCAAGATATTGGAAACATGTCTGGCGTCCATCACAATTTGATTAATTTAGCTATGAAATATGACAATCTTAATCGGGAATTTCGTCATACAGGCTTTGTCCTCCGACTGTTAAACCAAAGATGCCCTCCTTTACAATCTGGCGGTGAAGTCTTCTAGAATATCGCTCACGTCATCGTTCATTATGTACGTGTTAGAGGACATCGTTGTATTATTTTTTGGTTGTGTCTTCTCCCTTTTTGTGGGGGCATGAGTGCAGCCAATATTGAATTCGGCTTGAGTCGGATTTTGGCCAGGTACTCCTTTACACTTGTAAAGCGCGATACTTCTTTTCTAGATCTTCCCTTTATCACAAACCCTAAGCCAAATAACCGCTGACTTTACTCCTTATAACACTTCCCGTAAGATGTCACATGTTTTCATCCTACGTAATTTCCTTCATCTCATCGCATTTCTTGGATAGCTCTTACATCAACCTTAAGCCTATCCAAGGTATTTGAAAGCCAAATTTATGCCATTAATCTCCAAACCAACTCGACCAAATAGTTGAAGTATTGTTTAGAAAATAACTGGAAGATCACCTGTTTTTTGATAAGGGAATGCAAAAAAAGAGGCCATCGCATATCTCCCTGCTCCCCTTGTGTACGCTCCTGATTGTGTTTACCTATTCATAAGTTATTAAAGTATAAGTAAGTTCAAGTAATGTGTGCAGAATGCTCATAAACTGTTCAAAATCGAAATGCTACATAATATGTATAATATCCTAAGCCCTAATCACTGTATTGGTACTAACCAATAATGAAATAATATTCTTCTAATGCCAAAGGCCTAAGTCAAAACTATACCTAAATATTTGATTTTGAAAAATATGTAAATACCTACACGTTAATATTTAATTTGTATTAATTATTTCCAAAAAATACATTATGTAGGTTTGTTTCAAAACTTCTATTACTATGAATGTTCCCAATATAATAAAATGTTTAATGAATTACTCGAATGTTATTATTTCAAACAATATAAATATTAAGTCCTTCCTATAGCTCCAATTTTTTAGTTTCAAGCAAAAGGATATCAAACACAGACGGCTTTCAATTTTGTTTCTATAGGTATACCACCAACATTTATTCAAAATTATGTTCTGCCATTTAAAAAAAAATAAAAACTCTAGCTAAAACAAATACATGAATATTATTTACCTACTAATTCATAAATCAATTATTATGCTGTATTGTATAGCCTAACATATTGCGTGTATGGTTTTTGGTACTCTTGTCAGAAACCGTACTCAATTTATATGATTATTTATTTGTAAAATGTAATTCTTATGAATGCATTCCGTTCGAAAATTACCACAAAAATACAAATCATATGAAACGGATTAGTTAAATAAATGTATTTTATCAAATTTACAATTTCCATCACGATAATAAAATATCTAATAAATTATGTAGACACACAGTTAGAGGCAGGTATATCTAGCTTTTGTTGCTAAATGCAATTCGATTACAGTGGTGGAAGAAAAAACGTGTGTATTTCTACAGTTGATAAAATTTAACTTTAGACACTACAAATTAGAAAATTACTCGATTTGAAATACATCTCCTTTTGAGTTTGTTCATATAAATATTAACATCGAAGTTTATTTAAAAATAACCAAAAAGTTTTGGCACTTAGAAATATACTCCATACCAAGAACCACTTAAACGAGTCTTGCAATCGTGAAATTGTTATAAGAAGTTGAGTTGTGTGACATCTCTGGAAAACCAAGGCCTAATAATAGAAGTTGTAAGTTGGCAGTAGTGGAGCATTGGAGGGCACCTACATTGAGGTATTTGCTAACCTACATGTCTTCTATCAGAAACACTTTATCACGACAGCAGATAAGATATACTCTTGAAGGATACTTGACAAAAAAATGGCAGTATTCCTGAAAAAAAGTAGTTTCCGCAAGTCGCTTTTGAAACTTTGTACATTGTTGCGGTAAAATTTACCACAACAAGTTTCAGCCGCCTACTCTTTATCACTAACCATTTTTAGCTTTTCTTTTTTTTTAGTTGCAGATCCAAAATGCTTGTAGAGTCAGTAGATTCCTGGCGTCCATCAGCCAGAGACCTACTCTTATAGTTAGTTTTTTGGAAAAGCAACAAACATAGGTCTTCGTATGGAAGTTGTGTGACGGGTAGTCAACACAAACCAAAATATACTGTGTGACGGGTGGTCCCCAAAATTGCATAAGTGTGTGTGACAGGTAGTCTACACTTACTACTCCTACATCTACAAAACGACATATCTGTGTGGCTATTGCTCCACAAGTATGTGTGACAGATTGTCCACACGGGATTGAAAAACATGACGAATCCGACCCATGTTCATCGACATGTGTGACACCTTGTTCACACCAACCTAAATTTAGTATGGCTTAATACCCACCCTAAAATGTCTTAAACACAAAAGAATAATCACTTTCACGACGTGTTTCCCTATCCCCCTTAAATCCAGCGCGAAGGTCTACGGTCTAAAGTAATTTAACTTTCGCGTAAGTCATCGAATCCTAGCTCATCTCTTCAGTTGGAAAATGACAGTGATCCCATCTGGAAAAAATACTTTCCCCTAATTTCTTAGCCTGGGCCGGTATGGGCTGGGGACTTTGTTCGTGATGTTAAATAATTTTTCGCTTCTCTTTAGACCAATCGAATTTGACGGAGAAGACATACACCCCTGCGAAAAAGCAAGGTGTCGTAGTTAGACCGCGACAGAATAAAACCACCGACTAAAGATCAGAAGAGGATGACCATATTATGGTCGTGGCAATGTGAACGAGTGAAGTCCGCCATTTTTTAAGTCACTTTTTGGATTTAATTCGAAAGAGTTTGGTGGTGCAATTTTTTTGAGAGATAGAAAAAAGAGAAAAATTATTACCGATTTTCAATTATAACGGGTGATTTTTTAGCTGGTTTGGTTTTGGCAACACTGGTTTTGACAGCTGACGTGTGTTTAGTACCTTGTGTCACTGTCAAACAGCTTCAGTTTGGTTTGCAATTTAACCATGGATCGTCTTACAAATGAACAACGCTTGCAAATTATTGAATTTTACTATCAAAATTCGTGCTCGGTTCGAAATGTTCATCGCGCGCTGCTTCCATTTTATGGTCGGCATTCTCGACCTTCTGAGCAGTCTATTCGGAAAATTGTGACCAAATTTCGCACCAAATTTACTTTGTTGGACATTAAACCACCAAGACGTTTACGTACTGTGCGTAGTGAAGAAAATATTGCGGCCGTATCAGCTAGTGTGACAGAAGACCGCGAAATGTCGATTCGGCGCCGTTCCCAGCAGTTAGGCCTTTGTTACAGCACTACGTGGAAAATTTTGCGGAAGGATTTGGGCGTAAAGCCTTTTAAGATACAGCTGGTGCAAGAACTAGAGCCAGCCGACCTACCACAACGCCGAATTTTTGGTGAATGGGCTCTTGGAAAGCTGGCCGAGGATCCGCTTTTTATCGAAAAATTGTGTTCAGCGATGAGGCTCATTTTTGGTTGAATGGGTACGTAAATAAGCATAACTGTCGCATTTGGAGTGAAGATCAGCCAGAAGCATTGCAACAGCTACCAATGCATCCCGAAAAAGCCACTGTTTGGTGCGGTTTATGGGCCGGTGGCATTATTGGGCCATATTTCTTCAAAGATGATGCGAATCGCAGCGTTACTGTCAATGGTGAACGCTACCGAGCGATGATAACAAACTTTTTTTTGCCCGAAATGGAAGTTCTTGACTTGCATGATATGTGGTTTCAACAGGACGGTGCCACATGCCACACAGCACGCGAAACAATGGCGCAATTGCGAGGCGAGTTTGGTGAACAGTTAATTTCACGTTTCGGGCCGGTCAATTGGCCGCCTAGATCGTGCGATTTGACACCATTAGATTATTTTTTGTGGGGGTATGTCAAGGCTAATGTCTATAGGGACAAACCCGCTTCGATTGACGCACTGGAAGCCAACATCCATGCATTCATTCGTGAGATACCGGCCGATATGTGTGAAAGAGTATGCCAAAATTGGACTCAGCGGATGTGCTACCTGAGACGCAGCCGCGGTCAACATTTGCATGAAATTATCTTTAAACATTAAATTGCAAGGTTCAAACTATCGATTCAAATAAATATTTCATTCATTTTTTTGAATTTTTTGTGTTTTTTTTTTTTTAAAGTTCTTAACCTCTTAGAAAATCACCCGTTACTTCCTGGTGCCCATATTCTTTTAAGTACACGCTGAACTATCAAAATATATATATCTTTCATATAAATTTTATTCGTCGTTTTATTAATCGAATTCGATTAGTAAAATTATACAACAAATTGAACCCACGACATTCGCTGAGCTACGGGTTGTGGGATTTATCTGTTTGACATTCGTCATCTCTCAATCTTCTGAAGTTTCTCGTCGCGACGCACGTCGGTTTAGTGCATTCGTTTCTAATACAATAATTTCGTAAAATTATTTTTTCTTTCTATTTTTTACCCAGCTTGAATTTGCGGATCATTGTTATTCCGCCACCCTAAAGTTACTATTCATCCTAAATTATAAATTCGCGATAAATAAATTTCTCAACAACATTTCATTTGAGCATTTAAAAAAAAAGTGTCCACACTATTTCGATCATCATTGTTTGGTAACATTGCCGATCAACATGCTAGTGTGTACGCCTCAGTGTTGACGTGTTGACTTTCATTTATGTTAAACAATTTTTATATTTTAATTTTAATAATGTGTTTATGTTATTTTTCATAAAAAGTCAATATGAATGCAGTGACCTATGAAATAAAATGAACAGCCGGCAATTGTGTAGATATCACTCCTATATATATTGTTGTGTTGAACAACTTTGTGGATTGCTATCTATTTTAATCAAGTTGACTAAGGGTCAGCAAAAATGTCGATTGGTATTGTCGATCAACATGTAAGCACTTGCTCAACACTGTTGATCAACGATGTTGATCTATACACATTTTTAGATAATATGGACGCGGCTTAAGGATTTTTGACTTGTTGAATCCAAAGTCAAAATTGCTTTAGCCGCAACACTTTACAAACGTGTACACTGTACACGGATTGTATTTAACACGTGCGGCAATGAGTTTAAAAATTTGACCTGGATTTCTCATAAGACCGACGAAGACCGGGAGCTTTTAAAAATTTGATTTACAGAATTAGACGAGTCGATATAAGATTTTTGTGGGACAACTTCCAATAAAAGGTTTTTTGATGGTTTTTGGTTCTACGTTCTAATGGGTGTTGTCTGCGTGAGAAAAAAAGGTTTACCACAATCGGACCATCGGAATAGGCTATTGAATATACCATATTGAAAGGAAATAAGACGTTCAAGAGTTTTTATTTCAAAAATCATTAAATGGGTCATTGAAGATGAGAAAACCGCGGATCGCTATAATATTATAGGGTGAAATTTTGAGAGGGGGTGCAAAAGCTCCATTTTTGTTTTTTACAAATAACTCAAAAAGGAAGTAAAATTTCGAGATAATGCTGAAAACCTTTTATGTAGAAAACAAAATTTACCATTGAAATGTATCACCCAAAAAAATTTAAAAATATCAGTTATATTTAAATAAGAAAATTCCAAATTTCCTTTTTTTGCCTATAACTCTATTTTGGAGCAGAGATAGGTATAGGCAATGTCAAATATAAAAGAAAGAAAATCAAATTTTCTAAATAAAAATATATCATTCAGAAAAAGTTTTGTCAAAAATCAATCGAGAAAAGTAAGCAAATTTGTCGGTTTTTTTCGCGTTTTTTATCGCGTTTATTTCAATGCTTATTTTTTATAACAAAACTAACTTTAAATTAATGAAGTGAAAAGTTTTATTAAGTTTATTAATAATTAATGTATATTTTATGTGCAGCTTCTATATCTTTTCAGTACAGGTAAAAAAGTATATAAATTCATTCAACGCAAACAAATACTGGACCCATCATGAAACTTGGTGAAAACGTTTAATGTGCCATGAGAATAGAGAATCAAAATTTTCTTTAAGAATATTCCACATGAAAGGGTGTTTTTTTAGGGGAAAAGGGATAAGTTGGGCGTTTATTAAACAGAAAAATTAACACATGTTTTTAAGGTAGTTTTAAATGCTGAATCACATAACACCATCAAGTCAATAAGACTTTCGCGGAAGAAGTGTCATTATTATGAAAGGCTAACTTTATTTTCAGTAAATAAAAGCTAAACACACATTAGCTGTATTTCCTTTTTCCCCATAACTGCTCTGATTGGATTTGCATACTAAAATACATACATTACAAGAACAACACAAAATCCAACTTTACTTTTGGATTTGGATTTATAAATTTTTTCTAAACACGCACCCTTGGTACTTTCTTGCTAAAATTAGTTTTTTCTCTGACGGGTATATGGCGATGGAGAAAATATAGAATAATCTAATCTATGCCATAATCTAATCTGGACTATTGAAAATAATCGGCCGTTCTTAAAATTTGACATCTGTGGTTCATTTGTCATGTTAGCGAATAATCATAAAAATCTTTTAAAATATTCACGGTAAAAGGGTATTTTTTTAGTGTTTCGGATAAGTCACCCTTACATTATGACAATCACTTTTTTCGCAGAGGTTATACGAAAAATATTGAAAAGCTGCCAGTGTGAACAGGATAATTTATATCATAAAATTAAACGATAAACTGTCTCATTGCTCGTTTTCGACAGTAAGGCTGCGTTTCGGACCTTCTTTGAACTGGGAGACCACAAACCACTAGTGCTGACACAAATACTCACCGAGTGCAGGAGGGAGTTAATCTCATCAACTCTCAACGAGATTTTCGACGTACCTTTGGCTGTCGGAGAAATCGAATCAACGATAAAGTACGGTTATTCAAGATTTTTCAAGTAGTTTTAGTGCTTATTTTTAGCAGTCGATCGATTTTGCTGTTGCTTTCTAGCAAAACCACTCAAATTTCTTAAAGCTATTGAGTTCTAATTGAACAAATCCTTAATTGCTATTACCAATATCTAGTACCTGTAAGGAAATAAGACGAAAAAATGGCAAAATAATGAAAAAAATCCGAAGAAAACTAAATTTTGTGACAATTTTTGCTCTTCCTAAAAAAATACTCTAAATTTGAGCCAGGTCAATAAAACTTTAGATTAGTGAAAGGGGGTACATTTGATTTCCTTGCTTATTTTTCTGAAATATAATTTTTTTTTCTACAAAAAAAAAGGTTAGGTAGTAGAACTTCTTTAATACTATTCAAAACATTTAAGTTGTTTACCCCGAGCTGTTGACTGCGAATGACGTGTTCATCTCTCTCTCTCTAGTTCCAAGTTAAACCAACCATTCCCAAACGCGACAGATCGCCAGAAACCGGGGACAATCGCTTGTCCTCGGATAAAAAATTGTGTTCCACAATGTTTCCAAAAACTTCTTATAGCAATAAGTTTGCTCCTCTCCAATGTCATCCCGATACTGACATCTCAGATATGGATGAATCAGAGTCTCCTATACCAACGAAAGTTTATGTGCCACCAATAAAAGTGTTACAAAAATCAGCTGAATATGTCCATAGTTTGATGAAAGCCCTTAAAATATCTAATTATTCAATCAAAAAACTATCTATCGGAATAAAAATAGTGAGTGAATCAATAGATACATTTAATATTATTATCAACAAACTGAAAGACGAAAATTGTCAATACTTTTCCCACGATCTAAAAAGTGCAAAATCATTCAAAGTCGTTTTATACGGGTTAGACGATTTAGACACCAATACACTTAAAACTGAACTAACTACACTTGGACTAAAGTGCACTGAAATAAAAAAAATAACAAAAAAATATGATCATTACAGTGATACATTTTATCTTGTGTCTCTTGTAAACGGATCCATAAAATTAATCGACCTAAAAAAAAACTATCGTTCTATTTTGCATACACAAGTGAACTGGAACTTTCAAAGAAAAATTAAAGGTAAGCTGACTCAATGTCATAATTGCCAAATGTTTGGACATGGGCAGAAAAACTGTCATATAAAAACTTTTTGTGCTATTTGCGCCGGACCACACAATACGTCTGAATGCAATAATGATTCCGTTTTCAAATGTGCAAACTGCAGTGGCAATCACAAAGCTACTGACACATCATGTACTAGCAGAGCCAGATACCTTCAAATTAAAGAAAGATCATCGGGAAGAAGATCAAATCCGCAGCCTACAACACAATTCAACTCACCAGCCCAGATCTCTGCTTATAACGCTCCCCCAAAACCGGTTTCATTTGCTTCGATGAGTGATTTTCCTTCCCTACCGCAGCCACAGCGACGACAGGTCAATGCACCCAGCAAAAGCAACAAAAGCCCAATCTCGCACATACAGAATTTGTCACCAATAACAATTAATGCGTGGGAGAACAATGCACATACTTCTTCTAGCAACAACAACAATACTATGAACAACAATTCTACTCTCTTTTCCATGGAGGAGCTCAATTCACTTTGCATGGAGATGATAACAAATTTATCAGTTTGTAAAACTAAAATAGATCAATTTAATGTGATTGCACGTTTAGCTACTAAGTTCTTGTATTCAAATTCTAATGAAAAGTAAAATGGCAAACACACATTTAAAAATTATAACTTGGAATGCTAGAGGCATGCGAAATAAATTTATTGAATTTCTAAATTTTCTGAATAGCAACAATGTTGATGTTGCTCTAGTGACGGAAACTTGGCTTACGCCTGAAAGTAGACTTCCATCATCTGCCTTCAAATGCTATCGAATGGATAGAGTTGGTCAAATTGGTGGTGGTGTTGCGATTTTTGTTAGGAAGTCAATTGAGCATTTGCTTTTACCTGTTTTTCCAACAAAAATTGTGGAGAACATAGGAATTGAGATTTTGTTACGTAATCAGAAAACGGTGAAGATTTATTCTGTTTATTTTCCTGGTGGTTCTACATCAGAAAATAAAAGAAAATGGCTCAAACAAGATTTGAGAATGTTTTTAACAATGAACGGTGAATATTTGTTAGGTGGTGATTTCAACTGCCGTCATAGGGATTGGGGTTGCTTAAGAGCGAATGCCTGGGGCAATATATTGGCAAACTTTGCACTAACATTTCCTATCAGTATCTTGTACCCTCCTTGTCCATCGTATTTCCCTGCTAGTTCTCGTGGTAGTCCTTCTGTCCTTGATATATTTGTGTCAAATGTCCCTTGTCTTATAACACAACCAATTTCTATTAATGCTCTGAGCTCAGATCATAATCCTGTTTTTTGTGAACTTTTATGGTCGGGTGAGAGAAAAGTGCAATATTTTCAAGATTTGAAAAATGCAAACTGGAAAACCTTTAGAACGAAAATAAACACAAAATTTCACAACGTTTCCACAGACCTTGAAAGCATTTCGTGTAAAGAGGATGTGGACTCCATTGTACAAAACTTTTCCCAATCTATTCTATCTTCCATAGACGAAAGCGTCCCTAAACGAATTAAGAATGAAACAGCTAAAAGATTACCACCTCAAATTTTGGAACTAATTAAAGTGAGAAATTTGCATAAAAGGAATTGGCAACGATTTCGTCAACCTTTTTCACGAATTATGGTCTCTCACTTTAATAAACTTATTTCAAACCATTTACTCATTAATCGAAATGAAGAATGGAATAAAAGGCTTAGTGTTCTCGATAAGAATGGGAGACCCTTCTGGAACATCGTAAAAATAGTTAAAAATAAAAACAGGAAAATTCCATTTTTAAAGAATTCTTCAAAAATTCTTTTCACAGATGTTGAAAAGGCAGAAGAACTTGGTAAAAACTTCGATAGAAACCATTTAGTCTCTCAAAACTTGGGCCTTATGGAAACCAATGATGCAGTGAAAAATGCAATCCAAGTTTTAGATTCCTCAATCGAACTGACACCATTCAATGCATTCGTCATGGAAGAAAACATAAAAAGTATTATTCAAAGTCTTCAAAACAGAAAAGTAGGAGGGCTAGATCATATAAAAAATGTTTATTTAAAACATCTTCCACGTGTTGGACTAAAATTTTTGACATTTATAATTAATGGATGCCTTAAGCTTCAGTATTTTCCTGATGCCTGGAAAAAAGCAAAAGTCGTTCCTATACTTAAAGCAGGAAAATCACCAGAATTAGCAACAAGTTATAGGCCCATAAGTTTGCTTAGCAGCATTAGCAAAATCTATGAAAAAATAATAAAGGAACAAATTTTAAGAATTGTTTCGAATGATAATATTTTTCCTGATGAGCAATTCGGATTTAGGCATTGTCACAGCACATCACATCAGATTAAAAGAATTTGTAACCACGTAGAACAGAATCGCGCTGAAGGACAGTCAACAGGAATGATACTGATAGATATAGAAAAAGCTTTTGATTCTGTATGGCACAATGGAATAGTATACAAAATGATACAATTTAACTTCCCACTTTATTTGTGTAAAATTGTTCAAAGTTTCTTGTCTGGTAGATGTTTTCAGGTCCATGTTGATAGTGGTGTTTCAAATATTTTTTGTTTCGGTTTTGGTGTTCCCCAAGGTTCAGTTCTTGGTCCAACCTTGTATAACGTCTATACATCAGATTTTCCAAATCTTCCCCATTGTGAATCAGCTATTTTTGCTGATGATACCGCAATATTTTCATCGCATGAGTTTGGTCTCAATATTGAGACAAATTTAAAAAATGCAATTGAAATATTAGAAAAATATTTTAACAAATGGAAAATTAAGCTGAATGCTGGAAAGATGCAAGCCATCTTTTTCTCGCGCAAAAGAAAACCTTGTTATCTTCACAGCACTCAGCTTCAAATCAATGGAAATGTAATAGCATGGGAACAGTCAGTGAAATATTGAGTTCATCTTGACACCAAACTAACTTTTAGTCAACACATTAATAACACTATAAGGAAAATCAATATTGCTATTAAGATGCTTTACCCATTTATAAACAAAAAATCTTCATTAACAAATGACAATAAGGTTTTAATATACAAAGTAATTTTTCAATCAATATTACTATATGGGTGTCCAGCATGGGGGAATGCTGCTAAAAGTCACATAAAAAGGTTACAAATTTCGCAAAATAAAGTGTTAAAAATGATGCTCAACCTTCCTTGGTATCATTCCACCTTGGATCTGCACAGTGGAGCAAATGTTGAGTTGATTTCTGACAGGATCCGGAAGCTTACTATCAATTTTAATAATAGCTGTGATATGGCTGAGAATCCTCTCATAAGCCAGCTTTACATTTCTGGAGTAACTTAATGTTGACCCAAATACTTTAACGTAAATTTATTTCGTTTGCTTGTTATTTATTTATTTATTCATTTCTGTTTCATGTTAACTTATTATATTCATTAGTTAAGTGTTATTTATCAATACATGTTCACTAATATTAGTTATTTAAATTCTAATATACCTATACATTTTTTTTTTTTCCAATATTATTTATTTATTTTATTCACTCATTTATTTATTTATTTATTTATTTATTTATTTATTTATTTATTTATTTATTTATTTATTTATTTATTAATCTATTTATTAATCTATTTATTTATTTATTTATTTATTTATTTATTTATTTATTCTTTTACTGTGATATTTATGTTTCTATTTATGTATTTATTTACTTATTTATTTATTTATTTATGTTTTGTTAATTATTATATATTTATTTATCTGTTGGTTTGTTTTTTTTCTTGTTTTTTTTTCTATATTTATTTGTTAATTTATTCATTTATTCATTCATCTATTCTTTATTTATTTATACCTATTTATTCAATTTATTTATAGCTTATTCTAGTCAATTTACTTGTGTATAATAAGCATTCCTCGTTCTTTATAAAACATAAGTTATATACGCTATTTTAAACCTATTATTAACTTGTACTAGTACATATAAAACTGCTTTAATAACAATTATTCCTTTTTTATTTTATTATTTTTTTTTTTCAGTCTAATTAAAGGTTTTTTTTCGTATTTTCCTTTAAATAAAACTTGTAACTATAAAATTTTTCACTAAATCAAAGATAATGTCTCAGTTGTAAGAAAATAACTTTCAAATCTCTGAATGTAAAACGTGCAGTCATAGGCTTTGTATACAAAATTATCACGAAATAAATATCTATCTATCTAAAACATTTAAGTCAAGTTAAGTAAACAAATTTATTAAAATTGTGTAATATAGCCAAAAGCCATTTTTTTTTTCCAAATACATAAGACATTAATTTATAATTCTGCTTTGTGAACAAAATTTTGAACAGCACTGTTTAAATTTTCAACTACCTTTTTGACGTTTCCCGTATTCCGACCAACCCACTATGCTACCTATACTCTCGCCGGAAGTGACTGCGACGCGCGAGCATTTTATTGCAGGGGACAATAAATTTTCGTATCAGTTTGTTGCAAATTGCATTTAGAAGTTTGCAAGGTGTGAGGTGCTAGGCAGCAAGGCGCGACAAGGCTGCACCATACCAAAGCATACCGCACTGCTTGTCCGGAACGTGAGCAAATATTTTATCTGCATTTTATGAGATATTTTAACTGAGTTGTGTACATGCTCGGAATGTTTTTCCCAATACTGCAAGCAGCAAAATAATGAAAATAGCTAAATGGTGGTGCGGCGGCAGCGGGCGGTAAGCAAAGAGATATTATTCTGCTGAATATATGGCTCTAATGAAGTGTTTTTGTTGGAAAGAATTATATTGCGGTATATTCGGGAATATATAATTTAGTTTTATTCGAGGTCTAAACGCAAAATAAGTTAGGTATAGGAAATTATTTGAGAATACATATTAGATAATAATATTTTTGAAAATAGTGTTATTGTATGCTAATTTGGCTGCAGGTAGGTAGGTACATGATATACTAAAGGTTTCCCAAAATTAATTTAATTGTTATTTTATATCAGTTCAGAATAATTCTACATTTTCTTCGAATATACATTTAAGTGGAATAATTCAAAATATTGCATTGTTGATAAGCTAAATTTAATGTAATTATAACTATAAATGTTTAAGGTTTTGAGAATACAATAATTTACAAGTAGTGATCCTACTAATGGCAGGAATAGGGTGTATTCATAAACGTCAGCCTAACTAAGAACTGCGTTATCTGCATTCATAAAGTCAGATTTTCGATCGAACTAACCTAGTCGAACTGCAGTACGTACCGTTCATAAACGTCAGACTGTCGTCAGCGTCGGGCAGATTGTGCAGCTGAATTTGTTTGGCTGCAGAAAGAGCGGGAATTATTAAAATAATTTTTAAGACAACAAGAAGGACAAAGCGGAACTGACTCGTAAAGAATGTAAGTAATTGCAAATATTTTATATTTTTTTTATATTTTATTTTCTAATTTTCTTTTCTTTTTGGGTAAGCAAATCAAAAATCAAATTCAACAAAATTTGTTTGGCAGCCATTTTTTTCTGACGTTTATGAACTCTGTTTACATACAAATCGGACTAAGTCAGACCTTTTTGTTTACTGCAGACATTCTGCATTGGGAGTGCGTTCACAAATGCATCAGAAAAGAAATGCGATTGTACTAGCGCAGATTTTCTGCGTTTATGAATACACCCATAATTTTAAGATTGTGATTTATTTGAAAGCCCCAATATGTAAGAGCCAGGGTCGCACAAGCTATACGTGCAAACGGTGCAAATGCACAGGGCGCTGAACCCAATGGGCGCCTTAAGCAATTATTAAAAAAGACTTACTTCCTCCTTTTTTAATTTTCTTTTCTTTTTAAAAGCTTACACCAGTTTCGAAACCTTCGTACGTCTCACCCCCTAAGGCCCATTGTAAAAATTGTTGCTTTTGTAATCTGAATTCGTGTTGATGAATAGATGTGAATTGCAACAACATCTTAATGCGGTGAGTTTGATTTGTTTTGACAGATCAATTTTTTTCAAACTCTTGATAATATTTTTATTTTAGTGCGTCTGCTATTCTGCATCGTTGTTTTATTTATTGTTTTGTATTTTATATTAATTTTTTCGTTTCTTAAATAGTAACAAAACATAATTGTGCCGGAAATTTGGAGTATTATTTTTAATTGTATCAAAAACTTCCGGCAGAAAACTCTCTATTGACTTCAAGAATTAATAAACTTTTGTGACATTTTTGAATTCACCTCAGGGGATGTGTTCAAAAAATTCTTGTTTTGAGGGTGTGAACACACTTTTTTTAATGAAATATTATTGAAAGGTACGACTGCACCATCAATACATTTAACTTAATGTAATTTTTTAAAACGCATTGCAGCTGAATTGTTTAGGCTAGTCGCGCACATGCAATTTTCAGTTTCAAGAAACTTTTTAGTTTGTGTTTTGGCACAAACTGGACGATTGCCAGAAATCAGTTTTTCAGTTTGTATTATTTGCAATAAAAGGTGTGTTTTTTTGCAAGCCCAGAGGAATTGGACGAAAAAAAAGACATCGGGCCTTAGTGACGCCATGAGAGAAAAAAATGGAGTTTCCATACAAACTATCGATAACAAGTATGAAATTCGTGCTGGTAATACAGTTTTTAAATGGGCTAAACTTAAACTCCGAAAATTCTCTGAGCCTAGTTGTTGTTGAATTTAACATGTAAATTGCCTAGCCCTGTAGTAGGTATTATAAAAAAACTTTAAACATCGCCTTCATCGGTATCTGCGGTGTTTGACGTTGGCCATTGAAGGACACCATCGTAAAATGTTTTGTGCTCATCGGGAATATATTGCACAGTTTTGGAAATATCTTCCAACTTCTTTTCGTTGATGGGAACCTTTTGTTGATAAGTTTTTATGAAGGGGAGCTCGACTACATCCTTCTTTTTGAGTCGAAAAGCTCCATCCACTAGTCCATTTTTGAAATATCAAGCCGTCACAACTCCTTTTTGTTCTTCGGTATATTTCAGGTGCCTATATTTACTTAAGGCGAAAGTTGCCTTTTTAGAAAGATCTTTGGTAGTTTTTTTCAAAAAAAATGGGCCACCAATCCTTGAAGTTAAGTATTTGTTCATTTTTAAGTGATCGCACTTCGAAGGGAGGATTGCGATTTTTTGCAGAACGAATAATTTGTTTCTTATTGATCTGGCGTATAGATCCGATCATACCTACGGACAACTAGCTTTATTACTGAAAAGTTTCTATCACAGGGCAGGAAACTTTTCCTCGAACTGGGTAATATTGCTGAATGACTTCGAATCTCCCATTCATAGTCAATGCCATCAACAGTCTTGTCAAAGTGTGGTTACGGTTTTGTCCGGCACGTGCATCGCTGAAAATGTGTATAGTTCTTTCACTTCTGGTATTCCATTCATGAAATCGAGAACACAGCTACAAACTTCGTTTGGTCCTCTCCTAGCTTCTCCTTCGGTGTACGTGTAGAACACAGATGATTCGTTTGTTATATTGTGTATATTAAAAACAAAGAGTCAAAGTTTACGCAAATAAAACATTTCCTGAACAGGCATACATAAGTGTTAGAGGAAGGTTTTGCATGTAGTCGAAAACAATGGCGTCTTTTATGGGCTAAAAGTTCAGCTACTGCTACTCTCTTTGCAACATCATTAAAAACTGTTTAATGTATTTTTGTATTCAGATCTTCGCACGTAGAGCAAAAATCAACTTGTTGACTTCCCAATTTGTAGTCATAGTTGTCCTTAAAAAACTTCAAAGAGTATTCATATTTCACAATCCCCAACAAGTCTGGGTACATATCGAGGAATAGCTCATGTATTTTCTTAACTGTCAAATTAGAGGTTAATAAAAATCCGTGAAAGTCTCATAATTGGGGCTATCGTGAATAAAATTTCCCTCGGAATTTTTCCCATCGTTGAAAACTGGGAACGTGAATTGTGGTCGTATTTTCTCTCGGAATTTATTGGCATCGAAAATGAATATTTTTTATAATTTGTTGGCATTTTCATTTTATGGGGATGGGAAAAATTCCGTGAAAAAGAAAAAGAGACACATTGGGGGCTATCATGGATAAAATTTCATCCACGATAGCCCCCAATGTGTCTCTTTTTTTTGAAAGGATTCAAAATGGTCCATTATTTTCGTTATATCATTTTCTTTGAGTTAGTTCCCACCATTAGTATACTTGCCTCTCATGTCCACAGGCACTTTGGAACTCTCGAGGAGATGGCATAAGCGGAACACGGCTTTTGAAGACATGGCATGTAAACTAAGAAAAGCCTTGCGGCAAACTTGAACTCTTTCCGTATTTTTAATGGCGAAGTACTCATATGAGGCTGGAATTTCCTTTGAAGATTCCGATATAGGATGATGCCTTGAAACAATCAAAGCAATCAGCTCCATTAAATATGTGTCTTTTCATTTTTTGGACGTCCACTGTACACCGTTTCAATTATTAATTTTTTATCTTCAATCGAAAACGAACTCATGCATTTTTTTTTTTACATCCGCGGTTGGGCCCTGTTTTTCATCACTTATTCACCTCTCTCCCGCCCTGATTTCTCTTTCATCTGTAAATGTTCACTTTTGTTGACACGACCCCGCTTCCTCCTTGGCTCTCCAAATAATTCTTCATCACTACTTGACATCTTCACCTGTTATTTTTCGTTATAATAAAAAACGTAACCCAACACATAAGATCGTAAATATTTACCTTGAGCTTTTTTTTAACATTTAGAAAAATATATAGAATAATGTGTAGATATTTCACTTTTATAAAAGCTCACTGAGACACTTGTGAACAAAAACTAAGAATCTATCCACTCATTAGGAAAGTTCTCATAGAGACCATAGCCAACCAAGATAGTGGAATAGATTTAAAAATATTATAATTGAGTAGAAAAGGGAAAATTTTCCTGGAATATTTTCTTTTTTCCACTCAGTGAAATTTTGTTTGCTCACTTAAAGCATGCATAGGTTTTATCGGAATGTTTTACTTTTAGGCTTATTAGGTACGCTATAGAAATATCTTCACTTCTGCATTTTTAGTTCAATTTTACCAAATTTTGGAATGTTTTCCTTTTTCTTCTCACCGATTCAATTCAAGGCCTATCACTTTGTGCTGTAAATAAGTAAAAAAAATTACATTTAAAGCCCTAACTACATAAGCCAAAAAAAGTGAAAAAGTACAAAACTGAAGATTTTTAAACTCATTTTGGGATAGTGTTTCTCACTGGAAAACTTATAAAAATGATGCAGAAACCTTAAATTTTGGTTTAGGAAAAAATTTGTTCAATATTTTTCACAAAAAACTGCTCTAGCGGGAAAAAAATATTTTTACTTTTGTAATTTTGCAAAAAGTGGTGAATGTTGTTAAGGCTTAACAAACAATAATTAAAGGTCAATTGTTTGTTGATTATACAAAATGTCAGACCGAGGAAAATGTTTAAATGTCCCGATGATGTTTTTTTTTCCCCAAATTCCAAATAGACATGCAAAAAACGTAGCTATTATCAAAATCAAGAGATCAAAAATCTGAGGAAGTAATCAAGCAACAAATACAAATTTAAGGAATAATAGGATTTTCACACCAAACCCGAAAATTCATACCGAACATTACACTACGTTTTCGTTTGACACTACAGTTTTCTTTCACCAATCACTCACAATTTTCTTTTCTTTTTGTTGATTTCTTCCATTTTATGAAAGTAAAATGGTGATTATTTATATAAATATGATCTGTATGAAAGCATCCAATCAGTTTTTTTTTTTGACATTTTACCAGGCACTTTTTACATTTTTTAGGTATGTTTGTTTTGTTCATCTCTGAATTCCTACAAATTTTCGACTGGTTTTATGTAAAACCAAATTAAATAAATAAGGCGAATGGTCTTTTATTATTTAAGTACGTTTTGAATATATGTAGCCAATGCAATTTTAAAATAAAATTATATGAATGGAAGTGAGCACTTAAAAATTCACTTCACCTGCTTTTATACTTTATGAACATGTCCATGAGCCCTTCATGAGATCTTTAAAATAACTGACAAATTAAAAAAAAAAACGACGATTTGTGGTGAAAATCATTAAGTTGCATTAGTGTTAGTGTAGTTAAGGTTGCTAGTGCAACTTTATGACATTCACCACGGTTGGAGCTTGTAGGCAAATCAGTTTGACCGCTGAGGATTTCCATCTTTTAGTTTATCTATGTATCAAATTGTCGACGTTATTCTGACTCACCATCGTGTGTATGAGTGAAAGCATTTATTTTATTTACATAACCAAAATTCTTCTATGGAAATACAGCCAATTAACAGTGCCTATTTTGCTAAATGACTTCTTCCACCAATCACTAATAATGACGGGAGCTAATGATGAATTGGCGCAGGGCGCGAATGCAGCTCTAGCCAGTCCTAGTAAGAGCGAAGTCAGTTCGGAATTTGAATTCTTTCATGTTCATCCCCATCCTAAGAGTGTTCATGTTTTTTTTATGGGGAAATTTCGATTGCTTGATTACCAAAATCACTTAAATAGAAGGGAGGGGGGGGGGGTGCGAAAGAAATAAAATAAATTTAAAAAAAAGCACTACCCTTATGTACAATGTACAATGATTTCTGCAAAATTGAAAGCGGGGAGTTAGATCGTTATTCCCCACTGCCCCTCATATATAATTTTCACGTTTTCTAGCTCTACGAATCAGTGGCGTTACAAGGATTTGGTCTTTGGGGGGGGGGGGGGTGTTGGAGGCGAACAATTTTGTTTAAAGGTCAAATTGTGGGGTAGTTTTCATTTTTTCCAACATTATGCTTTTGGGCTGCTAAATTTCGTGACTCAACATATAAAAATACAAAAATGCATTTTTTGCTAGTTTTTCATTTGTTGCTCAAAAATTATCAATTTTGATGAAAACGCTTATTGAAAACTGACGATTTTTAATACCTTTTTCTGAAAATCCACTCAAAAACTCTTCTTAGTTAATTACATTTTGAATTTTTGTCTCTAACATGAGCCAAAATATAGGCTGAGTTCTGCAATGCAGTATTGAGCGCATCACACCATACATTTTGGTTCCATATTAAGTCATTTTCGGAGTTTAATTAACGTTAAAAAATGCGAATTCTATTCATATTGGAACCTATTCAATGTATTGCAACATTTTAATAAGAAAGTAAAATTATAAAAAGTCTAAGAAATCAAGATGAGCTGTAGTGCTGTGTTTTGGAACTCTAGTCATACTTTTCTTCTGATAGTCTTTAATGCGCTGATTTCGAATTTGGTCTAGGAATTTCTCTAGTAGGTACTTCTATTTTTTGAGGTATTCGAATCTAGATTTATTTAGGAAAATTTGAGGTTTTTATTATATTTTTTAAGTAGGAACATCGGAACTCTTTTCAATCTTTTGCGTAAACAGCTAGAAAAATAAATTAATTTCTTGGTTCTCGAACTACTGATCGTTCATTAAGGGAGGAGCTTCGAGGCCGTCGTGGTGACAACCAATTATGGTTTTTAAGTACATATAATAATCGTAATAATCAAAAATAATTTTTCTTTGTTTTTAACTTGTTATTACTCATGTTTAAGCTACACAGACCGCAAGATATTAATTTCTGTCATATAGCTTTTAATTCAAATTTATTAACATATTTAATTTCAAATGAACGTTATTTGTCAATTCAAAATTTTTAATTCTAGATAAGACGCTATTAAAAAGATCCAAAGAGATGTGTTGTCAAATTTATATATATGTAAAGGGTTTTTCAACAGGGACGCTTCAAAAGTGGAGCGACAGGGCTCGGAAACGACGCCATATTTCTTATCGCTCTTTTAACATATCTCTTCAGTAAGGTGAGCCATTTCACGATGGAAAGATAAACGAGCCAACAACGAGTCGAAATTATTAAAATTTAATACCGAAATTCGGAGTCAGTGGCCTCAACGTTAAGAGCGCTACGTCCAATTTATGGTCGTCATAATCGTCCTAGCAGATCAACAATTGAGTGTCTAGTGGAAAAATTTGAATCCACAGGCACAGTACAAAATGTTCCCGTTTCAGTGAGACAAAGAAGTGCCCGTAGTGTCGAGAATATTGCTGCCGCTGAGGCTTCACTTGCAGAAAGCCCAAATGTGTCTCTCACACGTCGTGCTCTAGCGTTGGGCATCTCTGTGACGTGGTTGTGGCAAATTTTGAAAAACATCTTTGCCTACATCCTTTCAAGATTAAATTGACGCAAGAACTGAAGCCGTTTGACCACCAGAAGCGTCGTATGTTCGTGAATTGGGCTGAGCAACAACTTGAAAATGATTCGGATTTTCATCGAAAAATCATCTTCGGCACACAGTGAATGTCACAATCAATTTATTGGAAACCAAGTTTGGAGAACGTTTTATCTCACGAAATGGTCCAGTCACTTGGCCGCCTCGGTTGTGCGATTTGTCGCCGTTAGACTATTTCCTGTCGGGCTACGTCAAGTCTATGGTCTATGCCAACAAGCCAGCTACGATTGATGAGCTTCGTACGAATATCGAACGTGAAATTGCAGCAGCTTCGGCCGATTTATGCTTGAAAACCATCGAAAATTGGGTTTGGCGTCTGGACTTCTGCAAGCGTGCCCGTGGTGGCCATGCAAAAGAAATCGAGTTCCATACATAATGGCATCGACCGTACTTTCACAGGAATAAAGAATTTCACTGATATCCAAAACCGTTTTTGTTTTATTTAAAAAAACTTTTGTAGCGCTCTTATTAAAAAACCCGATATATCAGTATACAAATATACAAAGTGAACTCTCTCATAATTGGAAACTGATGGTTCCGAGAATTTTTGTTCTGTTAACGAAGCGTTGGGTACGAAAGCACGCATCACAAAATCTCGATTCACAAAATCCCGATTCACAAAATCCCGATTCACAAAATCCTGAATCACGAAATCCCGAATCATGAAATCCCGCTGTAGGATTTGGGGTATGTAAAGTTTCTTTTGCATTTAAGGAATCTAGATTTAAATGTCGCTAAGACGTTGAGTTAAGCCGCAAATCATGTTTAAAAATGTAAACTGTGATGCCTCTAGGACGCTTAGTTTAGCCGCAAATCGCGTTTAAAGATAAAAGTCGATTTTCTCAACAAAAAACTAAATATTTTTGTTTTTCTCGAGCAACAGTACCTTGGGTGGCGCACTTCGCTGGTTTTCAGGATTTAAACTCCCTTTTTCGCCCCCTTTCCCGCTCACGCAACTCCGTTGCTCCGCTTAGGGGTATGTAAAGTCGCCAGACAGACGACCATGTCAAGTTTTCTTGGTCAACAGTACATTCGGTGGCCCGCTGCGAGGGTTCTCAGTATTTTAGCCCCCCTTTTTGGGTCCTCTGTTCCGCTCATGCAACTCCGTTGCTCCGCTTTGGGTCGTCTGGCAAGCGCCAATATCCAGTACCTTGCATCTTTTATTTGAGGCCGTGAGTGCAAAAGTGATGTTTTTTGGCAAAATTGATACTTTTATCTCTTATTTTTACATTTATGCCTGAAAAGACATCTAAGCCAAAATTTCTTGTTTAGAATTCTCTAAGCTTTCCAAAAATGTGACTTTTATTTTTAAATCTCAAATAAAGTATTTTTTAAATCAATTAAAGACGAAAAATTTGATAAAAAAGTGCCTGAAAAGAACTATTGTAGCTAAATTGTACTTCAAAAAGCGTTTCAAGCTAACCAATGATTCTAAGTTATTTTTTCAGTTTGTCAACTATAAACAGAAATCCGATGGCTACCCTAACACTCTCTCTTTCAATAACGAAACCTCAAACGATCGTAAGACTATCGCCAACCTTTTTGCTAAATTTTTCAAACAATCTTTTGCAAACGATTCCTTTGCACCTGATTCTACATATTTCAATTATCTACAAAACTTTTCACTTGGAACGCTTCTCCCTCGCACTGTCGATCCATATCTCATCGAAACTAAATTAAATCAACTTAACGATGAATTTAATCCCGGTCCCAATAGTCTCCCTGCAATACTTCTAAAAAAATGCTCTTCCAACCTTTCTCTTCCTCTCTCAAAAATTTTTTTAGCCTTTCCCTAAATCTTGGTGAATTTCCTTAGATATGGGAATCATCTTTCATTATCCAAATACATAAACAAGGCTCGAAGGGTGATGTTAACAATTATCGTCCAATTGCCAAGCTTTCTCACATACCCAAACTCTTTGAAAGTATTTAGTATGAAACGCTCAGCTTCCACTGCAAATCTCTCATCTCCCCCAGACAACATGGCTTTCACAAATGCAGATCTACAACCACTAACCTTGTTGAATTTGTGTCTTTCACGCTATCATCCATGGAAAAAGGTTACGAAGTCGATGTTATCTCAGTCTTTGATAACATATCCCATAAGCTAATACTTTTCAAATTGTCCTCTCTTGGCTTCGAACCTTCGTTGTTAAAATGGATCTCTTCTTACCTAGATAATAATTATTACAGCGTTCATTTTAGAACCGCCACCTCTTGCTCTTTCTTAGCTATATCCGGTGTTCCCCAAGGCAGCCACCTAGGCCCACTTTTGTTCATTCATGCTATTAACGATATTGAAAAGGTCATCAAACACTCTTGTATTTCACTGTACGCTGATGATACCAAGTTTTTCAAGATCATTTCGTCGACACATGACTCTTCCCTTATTCAACAGGACCTTGACAGTTTTTCAATTTGGTGTCTTAAAAATTGCTAGGAGCTCAACGTTGCCAAATGCCAATCAATCATTTTTACGCGTAAACGTATTAAATCTCCTCCCCGTCTTTACCTCCTTCATGGTCAACCCATACCCAGCGTTGAATTTATTCGTGATCTTGGCATAATATTAGACCCGGAACTTAAGAGAAATTCTTGAGCTATTTTCCTGGTTTTCACTGCCACCAGCACCGAAATTAGCCTCGTCTCGATATCACTGTTTACAAAAAGAGACGCCAATGTCTAGCATTCATACTTTGATGAAGATTAAAAAAGGAAAAAACAAAAGTAGAAAAAAGTTAAATCTTTTATTTTAATTTTCTTTTAAAAAAGTTGTTGTTGTTGTATTTTTCTAAATTAAAAAAAAAGTCGAAAAAGTATATATTTTCACATCATTTTTTTTTTTCCAAAAAAAAAATTCCCATATCTGTCCAGATTTCAAACCCACCTCTGTCCAGATCCCCACCCACCTCAGTCAAGTCAAAAATATAAAACCAATTCAAATGTCCAAAAATAATTGGTCAAACCATTGAAAATCAAATTATTATCTCTCTAAAAATGGAGGTCTTGCCTTCTCCGTTAATAGTACTAAAAATAGTATTGAAAATCCCGACGGATATTTCTAAAAGTATTAGAAATATCTATCGGCAGGATTTTTATTTTTTTTTTTTTGTCGGGATTTCGTGATTCGGTATTTCGTTACTCTCCCAAAATTCATATTGAACGTTGTATACAATTTAATTACTCTACTAAAATTTAACCAACACAATTAGCAATAACTTTCATTATTTGTATTTGTAAGTATGTTTTCTCTGTACTTTTATTTTAATTTTCTCCAAAACTCTTAACAATCAAAATAGACTAATAAGTGTTCATTTAATGTGTCTTTTAACATCAAAAACTTCAAACGACATCTAACCACCCCTCATTGAATATCCCTCAGCTTAGACACATAACTATTCAGAAAAAAAAACTTTTTCCTAATTTGTATTCCCTAAAGGCAAATTTGATGGCATCACCACAACTCTCTGGCATAGGAATTCTTTTACTTAACAATTTTCTTAACTCAAAGACAAAGTCAAAAAGTTTCATTTCTCTTTCTTATATTTTGTATGTCTGTCTACAAGTTTATTATGTTTCTTATCCTACTGTCTTTGAAATAATAATAAAAAAAAAAACAATATTGAAATAAAAGAATAATAGCTTTGGCTTGGTATAACTAAAGGATGATATAAAAGTTGGTATCGAAAATGACAATGCTTTGAAAGTTGCTAATGGATATCCAGTTGATAGGCAAATTATAGTGACGAGACGTCCTCAACAGTTTTTTTTTTTATATTTGCATAACTTTCGTTAAGAAGAAAATTCTTTTATTGAAACTTTATAGGAACCTCAAATTGAGAGAAACAGATATCTTTCTATAGGATTAGTATATAGCCAAGTAAATTAAAATTGAAGGGTACATCACAAAAATTTGGTATAAAGGCACTGGACTTTCCATTATATTCTTCTTCATCGTCTTAAGCAAGGCACGAAGGCCTATCTCCGTTTCTTCATTTTGGTAATTTTACTTTTTGAATCGATTTATTTTTATTTCAATAGAGAAATTACAGACATACATACATGCAAATACTGTATTCCCCTTGAAGTTTGAAAGAAGACAACTCGCCTGTAAAAATGATAAGTTTTTTGTCAAGTTTAATCATGGCTCTGGAAAGGCTTCTGTGGAGAATATTGAGATGAAAAAACTTGTCAAATACTCGAAAGGCCCTCTCTAGTAAAATCTTTTCACGATAGTCATATATTCATTTGTTTAAATGACGGATAACAAACTAGCCAAAGTATTAGTTTTGTTAAATAAACTAAAAAGATTATGACATTTTCAACAATTGTGTATCCTTAGCTTTTTTAATAAGAATACGCTCTTGACGTAAAAGACGGATAAGTGTAAGTGAAACTATTTTCAATTTTTTTTATTAGATAAAACCTTATAAATATCATCCAAATAATTTGAGTGGTGATACAGAAATACAGCAAAAAAGGCCATTTTCCAGCAACCAACAAAAGAAAAGTTGGAATATAAGAAGAAAAGTTGGAATATCAGTAGGCGAATTGTAATGAAAACACATTTATTTTGTTCTAATGCAAGCTCTAAAAATGTTGTCCAAGCAATATCCGTTTAAATGCAATAAAATCACTTCCTCAGTTTTGTTCGCTTATTTGAACAAAATCTTAAAATGTTATTAAAATCGTTAAGGCCTTCTCTAAATTATCAAAAGTGGCCTGGCTGCAGTGGGATTTTAGGAAAATGAAGTTGTTTAAAATGTCTTCTTCATACAAACTAACTCAGAAATGTTTCATCCTAATCGTTTCAGGTGTTTCCTAGAAAGTAGGCGTGGCAAAAAAAGGTATTATTTTAAAAAAAATTTTCTCAAAATAACTAACTCTCATCTGAATCGATAAAAATAACCTATTAATAAGGTGGGTGTGGCTTAGGACGAGTTTTAATATTTTTTTTTTTATTTTTACTTGCTCATGCAAATAGACTCGGAAAATTGAATTCAAATCGCTGAACTATTCCTGAGAAACCAATAAATAATAAAAGTGAGTGTGGCTGGGAGTTTATTTTACTCACACAACTTTTTATTAGATTGAGTAAAAAGCGTAAAGCTGGCTCTTCACCTGAAGCAGCCTCTTCTTTTAAAATAAGAGTTTCACCAAAACATACGACAGTTAAAGAAAATCCTGTTAAGGACGGCCCCCACCACCGATAAATGTTATCGGTATTGCGGAGTATAACAAGTTGCAAACCATATTAAAGGCATTATTACCATCGGCTTTTAAAATTATTTCACTTAATAACAACTAATGGAAAGTTTGTGTGAAAGACCCTGAAAGCTATAAGGACACTAACCCAAACCCAGTTTCGAAAGTCATTTCAATAATTTTGTCAAAACTTGAAAACAATGTGATACAAATAAACTTATCTTTGATAGGTTAAGTAATCTCGAAAATTGTTTTCGACCCAAACCTCTTTCAAAAAATATATGATGGGTAAGCTTAAAATTCTTACGTGGAATGCCAACGGATTATAGCAAAAACTTGGAGAATTGGAGATGTATATGCGAGAAAATGATATTGACATATGTTTGATATCAGAAACACATGCCAAAAATTAATCAAATCTCAAAATCCACGGGTTTCATGACTACCACGCCATTCATCCGTCAAACAAAGCAAGAGGTGGGTCATCATTGTATATAAAAGAATGCATTGAACACTCGATAGGCCTCAAAATAGAGGCGGAATCAATACAATTGAGTAGTGTACAGGTTAAAACTAAAAATATTCCTCTCAATGTCTCTTCCATTGCCCTCCGCGTTGCAAAATTGATAAGAGTGAATTTACGACATTGATAAAGTCACTAAGTCCAAATTTAATTGTTGGTGGTGACTTTAATGCAAAGCACACCTTCTGGGCCTCACGATGCATATCTCAAAAGGGTCGCATGCTATATGAAGCAGGAATGGAAAATAATTGTGACTTTCATTCGACGGCAAGCCAACTTACTGGCCAACTGATCCGTCGAAAATACCTGACCTAATCGATTTATTCATGATAAAAGGAATACCCTCTAGCCGTATAGAAATTTCAGAGGGCTGTGACCTCTTCTCAGATCATTCTGCCGTCGTACTCACTATGAGCGAAAGCCTTGTTAAAATTGAAAAACCACCCAGGTTAACAAACAGTAAAACCAACTGGGATGGATTTAAAAAAGATATCGAGGACAACGTTGAGTTAAGGGTATCATTACAAACGCCTCTTGAGCTTGAAGACGCAGTAGATACCTTTGTTCATATAATACAAAAAGCAGCTTGGGATAACACACCTTATCAAAGGCTAATGCCTCGCTTTAAAGATATAAAATATTCGCAAGAAATAAAAGATTTAGTGAAAGAGAAACGAAAAGCACGTAAAAAATGGCAGCAAACCCGTGCTCCTCAACACAAAGCTCATTTAAATCGCTTGAGTAATATGCTAAGAACGGCGATATCAGATTTCAAACACCTTGAAGTTGAAAATTACCTTAAAGGCTTGACAGTGGGGAAAGAATCCAACTACTCACTTTGGAAAGCTATAAAAACAACGAAAAAGCCAAAACTTCCAGTGCCTCTGATTAAGAAAAGCCAAAATGAATGGGCTAAAAGTGACAAAGAAAAAGTGACAGTATTCGCCGATTACTTAGAGGAAATATTTAAGCCGTTCGATGGGCAAGAACTTAACGAAAATATTAATATGAATTTTACCTCAAATGAAAGCCACATAACGAGAAATGCTACACTTGCCGATTTAAAAACAGAAATAAAGAAGCTTAAGTCCAACAAAGCTCCAGGATATGACTTAATTACGGCAGAAATTTTAAAAATGCTCCCTCGTAAAGGGTTTATTAGCCTCCATTACATAATAAATGCCGCTCTAAGGTTAGAATATGTTCCGAGCCAATGGAAAGTTGCGGAAGTCATAATGGTTTTGAAACCTGGCAAACCATCTCACGAAAAGAAGTCTTACAGGCCGATTTCGCTTCTTCATATTATATCAAAAGTTTTTGAAAGAATACTACTCCTGCGCCTGCAACCTATAATAGAAGAGAAACAATTAATACCTGAACATCAGTTCGGATTTAGAAGCAAGCATTCGGCAATTGATCAAGTGCATAGATTTACTGATGTTATTGAGAGAGCTCTTGAAGAAAAGAAAATCTGTTCGACTGTCTTTTTGGACGTGTCGCAGGCGTTTGACAAGGTGTGGCACGAAGGCCTCAAATTCAAATTAAGACAAGTTCTGCCTGAAGGACTTTACAACATTCTAAACGGATATCTTAATGAAAGACTTTTCCGTGTAAGACACGGAAATGACTATTCTGATTTCAAAGAAATAGTGGCTGGGGTACCACAGGTAAGTGTATTAGGTCCAGTTCTGTACCTTTTATTTACACGCGATATACCTCAAACTGAAGATTCTATTGTAGCCACGTTTGCTGACGATACTGCAATACTAGCAGTAGGCAAAACGATTAGCGAAATTACAATTAAATTACAAAATGCTCTTAATAATGTTAATAAGTGGACGAAAACATGGCGAATAGCGCTCAATGAACAAAAGTCAGTCCACGTGGACTTTACGTATATAAAAATAAATTGATTACCCGTCTTTCTTAATACCGCTCGTGTTCCATCTGCAAATGAGGCAAAGTATCTGGGAATGACTCTAGACGCGAAATTAAAATGGAAGCCGCACGTGAAAAAGAAATGCGAAGAACTAAAAAGTAAATTAAGAGATATGAACTGGTTACTCGGTAAATATTCAAAGCTTAGTATTGAAAATAAATTGATTTTATATCGACAGGTTCTTAAACCTGTTTGGACTTATGGTATACAACTCTGGGGTTGTACCTGCGATACAAACTTAAATAACTTACAAACGTTTGAAAATAAATTGCTTAGGTCAATCGTAAATGCTCCGTGGTAAGATACGAAGATCTTCATAGGGATTTCGGGATTCCTACGGTGCGGGAGGAAATAAAAAGTTTCGCGCGAAAACATGGAAATCGACTATTAGAACACGCTAATTCAACGATTATTAACATTCTTGACGAGTCGAATTTAGTACACCGTCTGCGAAGAACAAAACCTGCGGATTAAGCAGGAACTTTCACCGGAAAGTAACCTGCAACACGTTACTTAACTTCGTTAAAAATAAATTGATAGATAAGTTTCAACTTAGTTGCAATCGGAATACACTTCTATGAGCACGCGTTTTTCGGTCCTCATAGAGCCTGAATAGCAGGTTTTGCACCTACCCACGGGAAAATAACCAAAAAAAAAAAAAAATTTGACTCGTTTCAGAGAAATACACCAAATAGAACTGTTTTTGTGAGACAAGGAAATACAAAAATTGGGCGGGGCACAAGGCGTATTAAAAAAATTACTATTTTTCTGTTTATAACAACAAATTTTGAAAATTTCATCTAAATAATTAGAGCCGTTTCCAAGAACCAAATATATTATATGAATATACCTTCATTAAGGTAGTCTTTATATAGAGTTTGTTGAAATTCTGACATGTATAGGCATATCAAATAGTTCTAACTAGAAAAATAAAATTTTCCAAAATTTTGTTTAAGATTTTTATTTTAATTAATTCTTCTTCCTCTTTTCACTTGAATGTACTAAATAAAGGCTTAGGGTTATTCTTCTAACAGGCATAACAAAAATTTGAACGTATAGATTAGATACAGACGAGAGAAAAATCGTATCAGATGGGGAGTAAAAATTTTACCCCAAAACACTATAAGAATTATTTTAAAGAAACGGGACTACTTATAATGCCTTGCTACTCATCTAACAACTTCGCTCCTATAATCATCCATAGATGATTTTCATTTTCATCCATCCTTTGCATAAAAGGACTGCATAATACTCCATAGAACAAGAACGGTGATCTTTCACCTAACTACCTATCACTCCTATTGTACCTTTATGAAGTTAATTATGACAGTCTTGAAGAGGTTGATAAAAATACAAAAAACTAAAATTTTTGTTGTTCACTTTTACCAGTAATATAGAAGAGAAGTAACAAAAACTAGCATAAAGATTTTATAATAATTTTTCTGGATGACTATTGAAGCGATAATTCCTTGCTCATTTCATAGAAGTAATATAGAGAGATTAAAGAAACATTGGTATAACGCTTCTATCACGCTGATATGAAAATGTTTAAAAATATTTAATAAAAACACTCCCATAAGGTATTATTTACAAATTTTTAATTTTTTTTTGAAACAAAAATGATCAATTTTAGTTACTTCCCTTCAAAAGAGTAACAGGAGCGCTATAGAAACAAATAATGCTTTAATATCTAAAATGCGCTGGATATAGCTTATTTCAAAGCCACAATTCCATTATAATAAGTATATGCTTTCTAAATTAAGTTTTTATTGTAATTTTTTTTTTTTTTTATAATTTTAAGTCTTAAAAATTCAGAAACTATTAACAATAAAAACTTTATTTTAGAAGCATATTAAAGAATGGATAGAAAGTATTATCAAAAGCTAGAGCATAACATTGCAAGTATTACCGTTGTATTTTTATAGTTTTTTTTCTTTTTTTGGCCCTCCCACCTAAGTGGGGGTAATAAACCCCCTCCAGTACAATTTATGTCTCGTATTAACCCAACCTACACAATCTAGCCATTTATCACACACCCGCAGCCTTATTTATAAACTCAATTTAGCAACGGAGTAAAGTTACTCTGGCTTTACAACGCCTCTTATCCTGGAAAACTTATTTATACAAAAATAGAGGAATAGAGGCGGATTAAGTTAAAACTGGTTCATAGGAGGTATAAGACATTGCATTGTTCGAAATTAACAAAAAGGAGTGTAAATGAAATTTTTTCATTCCTCTTTTTACAAATAACGTTTTTTTTTAATTTTTATAAACCATTCCTAAACTATAACTTTACCAAAAATAATAAATTGAAATAAAGAATAATTGTGGGAATCAGCTAGGGTTTGCTTACGTTTTAAATAACCAAGGTTTTAGATTTGTCATTTTTTGACATAAAAAAGGAAGATAAGTTTGACGTGGCGTAAAGGCATCGTAAGTGCTTCAACTCAGTTTAAGTATTAAGAGGGTTAAACGAGTATTAGTGAAATTGAAAAAATAAGGCTGCCTGAGTTTATTCAAATTAGTTGTATGTTTTACAAAAGTCATTTTCCTTAAATTGTAGATGATGGTTAAAGTTAAACAGCTGGGTAATCGAAAACTTGATTTTAGACTCTTTATACCCTTTTCTTTCAAAGAATTGAAAAAAATTAATTTGTTTGTTTATATGTATAGTTTCAAGCACTCATTAATGAGTTTTTTGAAATAAAATCATTGTATTCTAAATTGGCAATTTTATTAGAAACGAGTCTATAAATATCGATCGTAGAGGAAAAACTATTTTGACCAAAATTGTAGATATGTAGCTAACTAAATTTTGAACAAATCAATCAAGAGTTAAAAATAGTTGAGTTATTTAACAAAAAACTCATATTACTAAAATTAAAGATGGTAGCCAACTCAATAGGGACATTAGATGGTCGAAAACTTTTTTGTATAGACTCTTTATGAACCCCTCCCTACCGAAAAAAAATTAAAGTAAAGCTAGTCCTATTTAAATATTTCGCATTTCAAATAACGGGTGATTTTTTAGCTGGTTTGGTTTTGGCAATACTGGTTTTGACAGCTGACGTGTGTTTAGTACCTTGTGTCACTGTCAAACAGCTTCAGTTTGGTTTGCAATTTAACCATGGATCGTCTTACAAATGAACAACACTTGCAAATTATTGAATTTTACTATCAAAATTCGTGCTCGGTTCGAAATGTTCATCGCGCGCTGCTTCCATTTTATGGTCGGCATTCTCGACCTTCTGAGCAGTCTATTCGGAAGATTGTGACCAAATTTCGCACCAAATTTACTTTGTTGGACATTAAACCACCAAGACGTTTACGTACTGTGCGTAGTGAAGAAAATATTGCGGCCGTATCAGCTAGTGTGACAGAAGACCGCGAAATGTCGATTCGGCGCCGTTCCCAGCAGTTAGGCCTTTGTTACAGCACTACGTGGAAAATTTTGCGGAAGGATTTGGGCGTAAAGCCTTTTAAGATACAGCTGGTGCAAGAACTAGAGCCAGCCGACCTACCACAACGCCGAATTTTTGGTGAATGGGCTCTTGGAAAGCTGGCCGAGGATCCGCTTTTTATCGAAAAATTGTGTTCAGCGATGAGGCTCATTTTTGGTTGAATGGGTACGTAAATAAGCATAACTGTCGCATTTGGAGTGAAGATCAGCCAGAAGCATTGCAACAGCTACCAATGCATCCCGAAAAAGCCACTGTTTGGTGCGGTTTATGGGCCGGTGGCATTATTGGGCCATATTTCTTCAAAGATGATGCGAATCGCAGCGTTACTGTCAATGGTGAACGCTACCGAGCGATGATAACAAACTTTTTTTTGCCCGAAATGGAAGTTCTTGACTTGCATGATATGTGGTTTCAACAGGACGGTGCCACATGCCACACAGCACGCGAAACAATGGCGCAATTGCGAGGCGAGTTTGGTGAACAGTTAATTTCACGTTTCGGGCCGGTCAATTGGCCGCCTAGATCGTGCGATTTGACACCATTAGATTATTTTTTGTGGAGGTATATCAAAGCTAATGTCTATAGGGACAAGCCCGCTTCGATTGACGCACTGGAAGCCAAAATCCATGCATTCATTCGTGAGATACCGGCCGATATGTGTGAAAGAGTATGCCAAAATTGGACTCAGCGGATGGGCTACCTGAGACGCAGCCGCGGTCAACATTTGCATGAAATTATCTTTAAACATTAAATTGCAAGGTTCAAACTATCGATTCAAATAAATATTTCATTCATTTTTTCGAATTTTTGTGTTTTTTTTTTTTTTTTAAGTTCTAAGCCTCTTAAAAAATCACCCGTTATATGTAGGTACATTCCCACTCTGGGCTAGGCATGATTTATTGCATTTATTTTATAATTTTAAGTCTTTATCATATTCTGCTTAAAATCATGCTTTAAAGCATGTCTAGGAATCTGCTGATGGGACACAATTTCAAAAAAAAATTCAGCTATTTTCAAACGTACCGATACCCAAAATATTCACCAAAATCAAACAAAATGACTGATGAGAGATGTCAAGGTCATGAAATATATTTCTTTAGCTAAACTAACGATAATCAATTACAATTACTTTCACTTCTACGAACTTTTTTGATAGGTTGAATGTCATTAAGAACGAGTCATGCCTTCGATCATCTTTCTGAACGCATTGAACGACTTGTCTGATGTCTCGTCTAAGTTTTTTTTTATAAAACTGATTTATCATGTTTACACTCTCGTTTAACTCTTAATGTTTTGACACCCACATTTTGTAGCCTTGAATTAATGATTGAGGAATTACGTTAAATTCAGTTGCTTTATTCTCTTTTTTTTCAAATACTTTTAAATTCTTATAAACAGATAAAGAATTTTGATTTTAATTGGATATTTTGAAAAAAAAACTAGCTGTTAGCTTTTTAAACTTTATTCTAAAATGTTTTTTTTTTCAAAGTTTATTCCCCTAATTTTCTTATTTAAAGAATTACTTTGCTGCTTCTTTTCTGCAAAGCTATTGAAAATTTTTACTTTTTCACATTTAACCTTAAAATCTAAACCTTAAGAGTAATTGATTTATTTTGCAGTAACAGTTACAAATTATGATGAATGATAATGATTTATAATATACTCGAATGAAAAATTGAAAGAGTTCATTCACCGTCCAGCTATTTTATAGTATACACATACATACATAGAAGTATGCACAAATGACGAATTCGTTTGTCAAACCATTACCTACACGACATGAAAAAGTTAGTTGCAGCAACACAAGATGTCTAACATAAAGTACCACGTCGTCGAACACTGGGGCGTATACGTTACATTTTGTACATTTATATAAATTACATAATACTCTTACTGATGGAAAAAAAAGGGTTGAATACAAAGAATTCTTTGAATCAAAAGGAGTAAAGTACCATATGGCAAATTTTCGTTTTTCTATAAAAAAAAAAACAAACAAAAATGCTGTGCATGTCTGTTAATTTGATTAATGGAATATTTTTTTGGATTAACGTTTTAAGCATGAAACCTTGCATGGTAAGTGTAACGTAATTCTTATTTTGGAAATCTAACGCACTAAGTAAAATGAAGCAAAATTCTTTTTTGACATCAATTTACAAAACAAAAAAAGGATGTGAAGGTAACATGAACAGTTGAACTTTGAAAAAAAAATTCCGCTAATCCCGTTTCATAAAGTCTATAAGCCAATTATTCATTTTATTTAATGCAAGTGTGTGTGAAAACGACGATCTATTCCAAATTCCGATAAGACTAAAAATTCGTGCCGTCCTTTTTTTTTATAACAAATTAACTTCCAAAAGTCTCCCTTAACCCACTCGGGCATAATAAATTATTTAAGGTCAAGTGTGAAAAAGTTGGTTTTTGGCCTATAACTTTTAAACGATGACTGGATATCGAAAAATAATTTAAATAAGCTTTGTAGGAAACTCAATTTTCTACAAAAAAGACATTTTTGTAAGACCTAGCTAAGGAAATATAACTATTTCAAAAATTGAAAATTGACGAAAGTATCAGTTTTCGGGAATATCTCCTTAACGGTAGAAGTTATCAGAAAGTTTTTAGAGTAATGTTTGTAGTTATTCTTATCCCTTACCTTAAAATGCTAAATTTGTTTTCCTAATATTTACCGTTAAGAGGATATACTAAATAACTTTAGGAATTTGGTCAAAAGCTAAAAAAACCGGGTTTATATTTTTTTTACAGTAAATGACAAAGGTGTTCAAAATAAATGTGTGCTCAGTTTGTAGATGGCAAAATGTTCTACATTAAATTTTTTTGACTGTGTTTCAGATACAAGTTACAAGATCTTAAAATAGCCAAATGTTGAAAATGTAAAACTTTTAGTTTTTGAGTGTTCAAATTTAGAAAAAAAAATATTCTTTTTTGTAGAGTATCACACATAGGCCAGATAAAATAGGTACAGAGGTTGAAATAATTAATTCATGAAATATTAAAATTGGTATCGACGCCGAATTACACCCTCTATATAGCTTATTCAAAGTTCCCCAAAATCTCCGCATTGGCTTTTTGTGTAGATGCATTTGGAATAACAATTAAAAAAATGCTAATATTGTTATAAGTACCGGATCTTTGGAGATTTGATTCTCAATTTGTGCTTTAGCTTACGAAATATTATATTAAATTAAAAACAGCCGTTGGTGCAATCGATTTGTAGGTGTATGAGCAAGAAAACGAAGCCTTCATTTATTTTCACGGAGCAAAAACGAGACAACTTCAAAAATATATTAAATTATTTTTAAATGAAAAATGCGCTCTATATTCTTTCGATTAAAAATTGACTTTTTCTGAATATTTTGTTTTTTTAATTTTTAAAACAGATTTTTGTATGTATCCAACCCTCAAAATAATGGAGTTATCTGGTTTTTGCACTATATGCTTCAATATTTTTTTTTTTTATTTAAAATTTTATTTTGAAAACTCAATTATTTGAAAAATACCCAGTTGATTTTTTGTTTTTATACTTGTTACCCTGCTTAGAATTTAAAAAAAATATATTTAACTTTTATGAAAAAATACCTTCCATAAAGATGTAAAGGAATTGTTGAAGATAATAAAATTTTTCTCGAAAACTACTGTTTTCAATATTCTTAAATTAAAATGGTTTACTATTAAATGTTCTTCTATTTTTTTCAGTCAAGGAATCTATAACGCCAAAGCAACATGGGTTTGTTAGTGACCGTTCAACTTCGACTAATTTGTGCCTTTTTTCTCAATTCTGTTTAAGATCTATGGAAAATAGAAAGCAAGTGGACGTCTTGTACACAGATTTTGTCAAGGCTTTCGACAGAGCTCATCACGGACTATTGCTCCGAAAACTTCGGAAACTGGGTTTGAATGCTAATTTTTTGAATTGGTTGAGTTCCTACTTGTCGAACCGGAAACAAGTCGTTCAGATTGAAGGTTTTTCATAAAATTTCATTCAGGTTGATTCAGGTCTTCCCCAATTTTGTTCAATTTATTCATAAATGATATTCCGCAAGTTCAAAGTACAAGTACAAGTACAGTCAAATATCTTCGGATTGTGACTGTTTAAAATTCCAAAACGATATTTATATGTTTGCAGATTGGTGCAAATACAACCACCTGCAGCTAAATTTTGCAAAATGTAAAATTTTTAGCGCCCATAGAACTTTATCCCCGATAGCCTTTACATATAAATTTGAAAATGAACCACTCACAAGAGTCAACGAAATTAAAGATCTTGGAGTTATATTCGACTCCAAACTTTCTTTTTCAGCTCACATTGATTTTATTATATCAAAGGCAAATTTTATGCTGAGTTTCTTTAAACGAACTTCGACTGTATTTAAAGATGTGTATACATTAAAGGCAATTTTCATGTCATTGGTACTGCCCATTATTGAGTATTGTTCTGTCGTCTGGTTCACCATTTTATGAAAATGCTATTAATAGAATAGAAAAAATACAAAGAAGATTCACACGTTTCGCGTTAAAAAATTTGAGATGGTCCGCTGAATTACCTGATTATTTTTCAAGATGTGCGTTATTAGATTTGAAAACTCTGGAGAGCCGCAGACAAGCTCAATGCGTTCTTTTTATCAAAGATATTTTAAGTTCCTATATTAAATCTGAAGAACTTCTGGTGTTAGTTTCTTTTTACGTTCCAGAAAGAACACTAAGAAACAGAAATGATATATTCTATGTTCCCAATCATCGAACAAATTATGGTCTTAATAACCCAGTAACTCGTTCTCTTACGTTGTACAATTCTATTTCATGTGAAGTCGATCTTTCTATGAGTAGAGATAGTTTCAAAAAAATTGTTCAAAATCTATTTCACTTCTAAGTTTGAGCTAGAAATATATAATTAAGCTTAAGCAAATATTTGTAATCAACAGATTGTAAATCCATTGATGAATTAATAAATAAATAAAACGTAGAAAAATTAACACTGAGCCCATCAAAAAGCGATTTTTTTGATTTTGAATATTTTTCATTTTTTTATTATGGGATTTTAATAAGTTTTTGTATACAAAATCTTTTAAGGAGCATTAATTGTATTGCATATAAGTATCAAAATTTTTAAAAAATATTTTGTGAATTAAGAAAGAAATCGAAAATATTTTCTTTGAACATTCAATATTTCAAAATTGACTGTAAATTTTATTTGGAAATTTTATTTTAACATCCTTATAAATAAAAACTAAAAATTTATATCTCAACATTTATTCTTTTAAATGTTTGGAAAAATTTTGAATTCATGCAAACAAAAAAGTCGAGATAGAGAACACAAAATAAGTAGGTGGCAGAGTTCACAATTAAAAGCGGTTTTCTTCAAGCTTTGAACTAAAGCTTTTTTTTTGTTTTTTCCAAGAGAATTGAAATTTTATTTTAGCTCCAAAAATAATTGAACTTGTCATAAGACCGTTAAGGAAAAGATTATTTATTGATATTGATAAAAAATCAGTGTGAAATTTTACGTATGGTGTTTTTATAACATAAAAAATGTACAGAAATGACAAAAAATTCTTAAATAATTTGTGTTTTATTCAAAATCAACATCGGCTCTTAAAATTTTGCCACCCTTTATATAAAGGTTTTTTGAATTTTCGATTTTCTCATTAAGGGCTTAACTTTTATTTTTACACAAAATCTCCATTAAAATAGCGTATCAAAGTCTTGCAAAAATATAATGTTTTGTTTTTTAAAAAAATAGTATTCTTATTTTGAAAATTATATAAAAATTTCAAAACCTGGTTGATATAAAATGTATATTACTAAACACTCAAAATTTGTGTATCAAAAATCTTTTATATATGCCATCAATATTTAATACAGTAGATGCTCGATTTATTGAATCTGGAAATAGTGAACTATCCTTAATAGTTAAAGGAAAAATTTTTCTTTTTTTTTAATGTCTCACAAGCACTCAACATTGCTTGAGATCACTGAACCACTGTGTTTGTTATTTTAACCGGGTTGAAAGCTTTATTTAACGCTTTAATAAATGTGAAAACATTCACATCGAAAAAAATAACAATATGTGCATTTCTGGTCAAATTATGATAAGAAAGCCTTTTAAATATCCCACTCGAAAGAGTGAACAGGCTTGGTAATTATTGCTTCATCACAATATCGAACGTCTACTGTACTTCAATCGTTCATAAGTTTGACATAAGAAAAACCACTTTTGGCACAAAAATACAATAAATGGTGACTACATTAGCAAACAATGAACTCACTAGACTTTATGTCAATTATTGACTAATGACCCATTTTTAGAGTAATAAGTTCAGATTTAAAGCTTGAATTTGTTATAAAATAGGCTATTGACTATGTCCTTAAAAACAGGCCCATAAGAAACTAGATCGTTCATGGGATTTTATTGCAAAAATCAATAATTGGTTTATTGAACATGAGAAAACCGCGGAGTGCTATTAAATTGGAGGGAAGCGAAGCTTAGTTTGAGCTGCTATTTCTCGGTCGATTTTTATCCAAAACTTTTTCTGAATATGTTGTTTTAAAGAAAATTAAATCATCTTTCTTTCTAATGGAGCAATGCTCTTTGCAGGTAAAAAAATTATAGGTAAATAAGTAAAAGAAACCAAAAACTGTCATCTTCACTTTTTTTGCAATGATTTTTTAAATTAAGGTTACTAAAAAATTTAAAAAAAAACTTAAATTATCCATTTTTATGGTAAGTTTTATTGTCTACAAAAAAAGTTTTCAACATTATTTCGAAATTTTGCTTCGTTTACGAGTTATATGCAAAAAAGTGAAAAGGATGCTTTTGCACCCCCTCTCCAAAATGCACCCTCTAATTTAATAGTACTCCGAGGTTTTTTTATGTTCAATAACCAAATTATTGATTTTTACAATAACACCTATGAACGTCTTAGTTCTTTTTTAAATGACATAATCAATAGCCTAATAGTTTTGAGATAGAGCACACGAAAAATTAATTAAAATTAACTTTCAAGAAAAGCATTTTTTGCAAATATTTTTAAATCACAAATCTCAGATTGGGAAAGTTTTTGCCATGGCCTAAACAACTAATTGAGTCATAAATAACTTTTAATAATTAAAATACATGCCTAAAAATGGGAAACAATTATTTTCGTATGCGAAAACCATTTGCATGCAATAAATGCCTTTGAAGTCCATCCAAAAAAATACTCCTTATTCGCCACATTATTTGCACACGCAAAACAATTGCCGGTTTTTTGTTTTGCATGACATTCCATGACAGCAGTGATCGGTTTTTTTGCATTTTTTAAAATAATAGCCAAAAAATTATTTTGTATTAACAACCTTTGGCCGCTTTTGGGGTATTTCAATTAGAAGTTTAATTTTAAAGCATTCAAAAATCATTTTTGAGAAGAAGTTATATTTCCCCAATATGTTTTGAAAGTTTCTAAAGTACAGAAATTGTAGATAATAATGAAAAACTCTATCTACTGTGTGGCCATTTTGCCTATGGTTTTCATATGTTGATTCTTTTGATAAAATATTGCATAGTTGTTACATAGTTGAATTAATATTCAAATAGCTCTGATTATTTTCCAAATTTAAATGCAGTTATTTTTGTAGCGAACATTTTATCTTTGACATTACTCTGAAGTCTAAAGTATAGTACCTCGTAGCATAATTAAATTAACTAGTATGTCCAGCCCTCGAAACTCGAGGGCTAATAATATTATTTGTCAATAAAATGTGTCTTTAGCGTAGAGAAAACTGATACCTTGTTTATATGGAGAATTAAACCCGAATTGAATCAGGATTTAGGTCCATGTAGACCTCGATTGGATTGAATTCGGATTACTCGATCCAATCCAGGTCGTTGTTATAAACCTGGGTCGAAATTTCGATCCGAATTGAATCCGATCCTTCGATCCGCTCATGTAAACGTGGTATGAGCCACTTATTATTATTTTCTGCCGCACTGAACGCAGCCATCAGACATTCCAGTCATCTTTCCAGTAAGTGCTGGAAAATTGGTTGGTTGGCTAAAATCGAAACGTCAAATTTAGGTTACGACAAATGAAAACAAATAATTGCTTGATCTCGCTCTCGGCCTTGCTGGCACTTATTACTTATTAATATATGATTCCCAGCCGGTACCATCTAAAATTATTTCCATTGCACTGCCTCTTACAAGGAACTGGCAAATCCTCCAAGAGTATACTTGCTATGAAAAAGTGCTTCTTATCTATTATAGCCGTTCGGACTCGACAAAAAATTGTAAGTTCCCTCAATTTCTGCAGCAACACGCACACATGAATGTTTGGGAGTTGAAAGTCACTAGGCCCTGGTTCTCTACGAAATAAATCTAATATGTGTTGAATCACCCGATTTAGGCTGCTAATTTAAGCCTAATTAACTAAGTAGGAAGTTTTTGACGCAATAAATCCATATTTTACTGAGCTGTGGATATGCGGTGGGTGTAAAGGCACGCATACTCTATAAAGTGAACTTCACTAATGTAAATACCTAAATATAGTTTCACGTAGGAAAATTCGGTGAAAAGTGGTGTTGAATAGCCTGAATACTTGAAGTAGCCACACAAATCCAGAAATGGATACACTTAACCATGAGTAAGAGTCTTACGTTACAAACCTGATGAACTGGAACGTTAAAGTTAATCCATTTATACACAAAAGCTCGGCAACATGGGACTTGATATTGACTATTAAAGGCGTGAAATTTGAAACGAAAGTTGGAAGACCCTGTAGAAACAAAATAAAAACAGTTGTTGCAGTTGAAGAATTGACTTGCAAAAATTTAACAGTTTAATTTTTTTTATATAAACGTATTTTCTTTTTGAAAGACAAAGCATCCCTGCATCTATTGAATTATTTAATAGCTTAAATAAAACATCGACGATAGCAAAAGTGAATAAAGTATTTATAATTTAAATACTCTTCAAGCAACATAATACTTTTTTTTTAATCTAACCCTTTTGCCTTGAGGATCCTATAAGTTTTTTTTTTCACTCTGATATAAAGTTACAACAAAGGATAGCTCTGAGCTTCTATATGTTATATATATCTGTTTTATTAATACTATGCTAAAAAATTTTATCTGCATTCTACTGATGTCTATAAAAATGAATTAAACCAACCACAATGAACAAGGGCGAAGACGGAACCGTCTGTTTCAATTCACATTTATGGTTTTTATCCTCTGAAAATGCACAATGAGTATTATACACGTACATTCCTACAAACACCTACTCATAGGAATACACAAGTACATCTAAAGCCAGAGCATAGTTGATGTGCTCACAATTATTACTCTTTTATTACTGTGATAACGGCCAAGGATAATCAAGTCATAAATCTTGAATTAAAATTAATTTTCCAGCAAAACATACCGCTCATGAAAAAGTATGAGGTTTTATGGTGTTGATGGCCAGGCTGCTCGTAGACACTTTGGTGGTATAGTGCCTTCAGCATAAATTGACTTCATTAAAATTGTTTTATTTTTGTGCCTTTCGTCTGTTGTGGGTCGCTGTCATCGTCAATTATAATGTAACGCCGCTCTTTACAGACAAAACAAGAACCTTCCTCACCTATCTCCATCGATGAAAAGGACTTATTGAGCATAGAAGCAATAGGAAGGTACTGACAGTGTCCCCTTCGTGGTCTTCGTGGGGGTTTCCTTTGATGACTGATGGTTTTATCATAGCGTTGTTATTGTAGGAACCAAGACTAAGTATCACGTTATATGTTTTTAATTTTTTTGGTAAATAGTTTCAATTTATAAGAAAGTTTGAAAATAATGCTCAATACCAACTATTAAATCTAAGAAAAATTGACCCATCCATTATGACTGAAACAAAAAGACTTTTTTTTGTGATTTCAGGTTTCGGGCGTTATTTGATTCACCTGCCTCAATTTGAAGTGTGTGCTCTCTACTTCCTTGTTAATTTTTGGCATAATTTAAAAACTCTATGACTTCAGATCGTTTTTACAAATTTGATGCTCCTTCATGGTATTAAGCTTAATTTATTTCTACAGATATACAGTGGCGTGCAAAATCAGTATATGTTTGTATTTGGTGCACTTTTTGTAACATACGAATAGAAACAATAGAAACAAATGAAAAAAATGTTTAGTCCATTATTTCATGTTCAATTCTAAACAATACCAGTTAATACGAGTAACACTAAACGGAAAAACAAAAAAAAAAAAACAAATAAAACAAAAACAAATCGCATGCATCTACTCAATTTTGCACACGGCGTTGTTTAATATGTTTGTTTTTTTTTATCTTTCTGGTGTGTTTTTTTCAGAGCATTTTAATAAATAAAATAAATAACTATAATAATTTCATAGCTCTTAAAAAATAATGAAGAATCTATCGCGAAAGACTGAGGACAGTGTTGTAGCCATAACAGCGAGTGGCTCTTCCACATGAATGTTACCAAATACTTAAAATAAGCCAGTCAGTAGTGATACGAGTCCAAAAAAGGCGAGCTATTGTTCTTAAGGCACAAGCCAGAGGCCGTACAAATATTTTAACGGATGCGGACGCATGTCGCATGATATAAGGGGATCTTTATCTCTTCAGGGACAAGCATTTACCACTAAAGAAAGCTTTTTTAGCTATCAATAAGCCCGTAAGTCGATGGACTGCAGCAAGAGCCCTCCACAACATCGGCTACATCGCAGCAATAAAAAAACAACAACTTGCATTGTCAGCAAAAAATGAAAAGGCACTGTTGAAGTTCACAACAGAACACAAAAATTGGACTTTATATGACTGGAAGCATGTAGTGTGGTTAATCGATTTTAGTCTGACGGTAAACAATATTGCTGGCTCCGATCTGGAGGGACCATCCAAAGACATCATGTTAAAGAAACGTGAAGCACGGTAGAGGGAGTGTCATTGTATGGGAATGCTTCACATGGTGGCACGTTGGACCACTGCAAAAAAATCGATGGAATAATGAGAAAAGAGAACCATTTACGCATTTTGCAGATTCTTCTTTCCAATTCCGCAAATAAGAGCGCCTATCCTGAGGAAGAAGTCAATACGGTGACCCAAAGCATACGTCCAGAATTGTGAAGAAATGGCTTATGGAACAAAATTTGTGGCCAGCCAAAAGACCCGACTTTAATCCGATTGTGATTTTATGGTTAATGGTGAAAAGATGGTTGGGACAGTACCGATCAACTCCAACAAGCCGATCGTCATTCGTTGGCGACCATCTGCAACAATACTGACGTATAATAAAAATTCATTATAACGGGTGATTTTTTAAGAGGTTTAGAACTTTAAAAAAAAAAAAAGCACAAAAAATTCAAAAAAATTAATAAAATATTTATTTGAATCGATAGTTTGAACCTTGCAATTTAATGTTTAAAGATAATTTCATGCAAATGTTGACCCCGGCTGCGTCTCAGGTAGCCCATCCGCTGAGTCCAATTTTGGCATACTCTTTCACACATATCGGCCGGTATCTCACGAATGAATGCATGGATGTTGGCTTCCAGTGCGTCAATCGAAGCGGGCTTGTCCCTATAGACATTAACCTTGACATACCCCCACAAAAAATAATCTAATGGTGTCAAATCGCACGATCTAGGCGGCCAATTGACCGGCCCGAAACGTGAAATTAACTGTTCACCAAACTCGCCTCGCAATTGCGCCATTGTTTCGCGTACTGTGTGGCATGTGGCACCGTCTTGTTGAAACCACATATCATGCAAGTCAAGAACTTCCATTTTGGGCAAAAAAAAGTTTGTTATCATCGCTCGGTAGCGTTAGCACAGTACGTAAACGTGTTGGTGGTTTAATGTCCAACAAAGTAAATTTGGTGCGAAATTTGGTCACAATCTTCCGAATAGACTGCTCAGAAGGTCGAGAATGCCGACCATAAAATGGAAGCAGCGCGCGATGAACATTTCGAACCGAGCACGAATTTTGATAGTAAAATTCAATAATTTGCAAGCGTTGTTCATTTGTAAGACGATCCATGGTTAAATTGCAAACCAAACTGAAGCTGTTTGACAGTGACACAAAGTACTAAGCACACGTCAGCTGTCAAAACCAGTGTTGCCAAAACCAAACCAGCTAAAAAATCACCCGTTACATCCTGGAGAAGTACCATCATTTAACTTGTTCATGAAGAGCAACAACCCTGACATTGCCGTAATCAGTGAGGCCAACGTCACCAAAAGTAACAACATTACCATCATTGTCTTCAAAACTTTCCGAAAAGAGAAGATGAAAACCGAAGAGGGACGGCAATCTACGTAAGGAAGAACATTTGCCCCAACACCAGCGAGACCATCATAACAGGTCCCCTTACCAGCGAGGCCACTGCCGTCATCATACAGCTGGGAAGGGAGACTCTCACTATCATCAGCGTCTACTTCAAATGCTAATCACGTCGGAGAAACATCCATAGCGATCTTCACGTTCTCAGCAGTGTCCTTAATAGAAGCACTTATGAACTCATCGGTGGTGACTTCAACGCAAGGCATCTCCTTTGGCTGGATACTTCTATCACAAACGAAGGCAAGGTGATTGCTGATTGGCTACATACCATCAGCATTCATTGGTTGTTATTTCATAACCCAAACCAACCTTCCCCAGAACATAATCAAAAATATGTTTATTTATTTCTTCATCTAATTTTATTCATATTCTTCCAGAAATCAGCAACTTCGCCTGTATAATTGTACCCAGTGATTTGGATCATGAAGCTGTCCAGCTAAGCATCAAACTCCATCAACCCAACTGATTATCAACAGAACCAGTGAAAAATTTCATTTACTACAGGAGACTGGATATAGACAGGCTACAAAGAGACATTGATGACACCATAACTCTCCCACCTGCAAACAGGGATCTGTACAACAGTGAAACAACAGTGACACAACCATCGACTGTCTGGAACTGGCTGTTGCAAACTCGTTGGATAACCAAAAGCAGTCCAAGACGTCAAAGGATAGATATCAGCACCTTCCCTAGTATATCCAAAACCTATATGCCCACAGGAAATGTCTCCAAAGGATCCACCAGCGAGAACTTTACACAACTGACAGCAACAAGCAGACAGTGTGGAGTGAACTTCAGTGCGTCAACGTTATGTTCCCGAATTCAATCCAACATCAGAACAACAACCAATTTCAGAAGAGACTGCAGTCTATGAGACCCGGACCTGACGCCTTCAAGAACATCAACAGACTGATCGGCCAAAAATCACAAATGCCTGACGTGATCATCACCAACAATGGAGAAGCAACAACGACTCAGGATACAGTTGAAGTCTTCGCTTGCCATTTCGAAGGAAACTTCAAGCCAAGTCCCTCTAATGATCCAGTCTTCCTTCGCGAAATCGAGGCATCCATCCAGCAGACTCTGATGCCCAACTTGGATAGAGCAATTTTAAGTGACACCAATCCTGCAAATGATCCAGTCAATACCCCAAACTTGAGCACCCCAGAGGAGATAGCCGAGATAATTGGCAGCTCTAAACCAAAGAAATCAGCTGGACCGGATGGGGTATCCAACTTTGTTCTAAAAAGCTTTCAAAAACAATGATGGTGTTTTTAGCTATCATCTTCAACAACTGCATCAACAACAGTTATTTTCCCACAAAGTGGAAAACTGTCAAAATCGTTGCGATTCCCAAGAAAGGAGAAAGGAACATGATCACCACCTACAGGCCGATATCCCTCCTCAACAATCTAAGTAAGCTTTTCGAAGAGCTGATACTCAGAAAGCTCAAGAAGTTCTGCAGCGAAAACAACATTATCCTGGACATACAGTTCGGTTTCTGAGAAAAGCATTCCACCCTGCACCCGCTCCTGAAATTTCAACATGCCATCACCACAGGTCTAAACAACAATCAAGTTACTGTCGGATGGTTCCTGGAAGTCGAGAAAGCATTCGACAGTGTATGGATTGAAGCCTTTATTCATAAACTCCACATACTAGGCTTTCATTTAGCACTAATCAAAATTATTTTCTCCTTTCTTTCTTCCAGGAACTTTTTCTTGCAACTGGAGAACTGCAAATTGACAGTGAAGAGAATCAGGACAGAAATTGCCTGAGGGTCGAAACTTGGACCACTCATGACCTCTAACCAACCAATTTCGAATGAATGCGAGAACCTTCTCTTCGCTGCTGACTCATTAACATATAGAGAATGATGCTCTCCATTGAAAGCTGTTCGAGGAGTCGAGGCTCACATCCGCAAACTATTTCAGTTTTACACCAAATGGGTTATCCGGATCAACTCATCCAAACCAGAAAACCAGGGAGTAGACGCGATCGCTCAGCTGGAAACTGCAGAAGCATCTCCCTAGCACTCCCAGATGGTACCAGATTACCAGCCAAACGCAGCGCCAAATATTTAGGCATCAACTTCAACGAGCTTCTGGGATTCAACCCACATTCACGGAGCTGGAATAGATGTCAAAAATGCTGCAGTAAAAGTTAAATATTGTTCAACTCTCCGGCTTCATCATTTTTGAAATCTATTCCAGCTCCGTCTTGCATTCTGTTCAGGCAGTACGTTTTTAAGGCCCAACACCATTTTCCTGTTCAATTTTCTTGCTTCAGAAAACATCAGGCTACATGTAAAATTGATAAGCCTTGTTCAATGTCCTTTGACCTTAGGAAAAAAGCAGACAACATATTAATTTGCTAGCCCCGTTCTCATTTCAATAACCAATTCCCTTTTGAGGCTCAAAAACAGTTTTTTTAATCATAATTTGCTACGTCGCACCTTTTTTTTTGCTTTTCTTTTAGGGCTTGCAATTAAAGAGCCTACGCACATTTCGTTTTTCTTATCTTTTTTCATCGAAATTCCTCGGGGCCCCAACCTTGAATGTATTAATAGTAAATACAAGTTCCTACGGGCTTGGAAAAACACAACTTACATACATTTTTTAGCCCCGATTTTGAATGCAAAACTGAATCATCATAATGAAAAGAAATTTTCTATTAAATTATTTTAACGAATCGGCAGTGGGCGGGGCTTCAGCCCCTATAGCCCCCTCCTGGATAGCACAAACCTACATTGAAAATGTTGGAACAAAAGTCTATCAAGAAACCATTCCTTGATTGAGCTATCCTCTTCTCTTCATTTTTGTAGGTATGCAGACTATTGCTAAAATTTTTGATATTGTATTCTCAAAACAACCCTGGAAAGGAACACCTTTTCCATTATTCTCTTAATTTTTTTTTTATTTGTATTCAGTAAAATAGAAGTTTTCCATAGAAGAATGAAAACGTCTACCACATTTTCACTATTACTCACCTGCAATATCTCAACTTTATGTGTAGGCAAAGCCCAACCAAAAAAAAAATTAAATAAAAAGAAAATTCAGACAAACTCAATGAAGTTACCCCACCAATCCACCATAAACGAGCACATCTTCCACATCGTTGGTATTTCTTCGTCGTAGTTCGCGCGGGCTGTGGTATATGGTAGGTATAGGCATCCTTGTCATCTTTAACTTTGCACAGAAATGTATAAATCAATTGAAAACTTGGTCGCATAAACGTTGATAGATGGGACCAAAGTTGGACTCTCAACCTTTGAAAGTTTTTTGATGAAAAAAAAAAGAACCAAACATTTGCCGCAGTCTTTAATTAAATTTCTTTTTCAATTCTTTTTTTTTTTTTCTTTATTTTTCCATTTTCATCACATTCTGAATGAAGACTTTCAAAAAAAAATTTAATATAAAAACTTTATTATGAACCTAGAGAGCTTCAGAATACACGTTCCTGTATGTAAATAGATTTCTTTGTATGTACAAGTGCATGAGCTTGGCTAGTAGTTTTTTTTTTTTTTTATTTCTTGGTATTAAACTTTTCTAAATCAAGGACATGCAAAAGACAGAGACGAAATTAAATGATAACATGTCTTTAATTAAAAAAATATTAATAAACCCTTATTTCGCTCTTATTTGAGCTAGATACTACCTTTTTATATGAAATACCGAAATATATAGATACGATTTATTGGTCCTAAAAAATTTGAATGACGTGATTTAAGTCTCTTCTTACCTTTAAATTAAATATTTATGAATTCGCTTACGTGAAAAAATTAAATTAGGATTCTCCTAAGGGTCAATGCTCTAAGACTTAAAGATAAACACTTCACGAGGTTACTTATTTTCACCAAGTAGAAAGAAAGTTGCCACTAAATGGGTTCCTTTACCTGTTAAACGTCACTTTAACTTTTGGATTTTAAATTCCATAAGGTAAAGATTCTTCATAATGTAACTTAAGTCGGAATCGTATAAAAAGTGAATTGTGTCTTCTGAGGTAAAATATGACACTGCTATGAATTTCTGACACCTCCAACATCAATATCCAGGACAAAAATTTCAACTGTCTTTGTTATCCCTAATTCAAACAATTTTGTAATCTTTCAAAAATTCAAATCCTTAAACTAAATGTCAATTAAAACATCAGAGACAAAAATATATAATGAATATGCATAACTACATTGTAGGTATAAAATATCATATCCTTTGATAAGAAGCAAAATCAAAGTAAAAAATGTGATTTTTTTTTAAGAAATAATAAAACTCAAACAGATAATGTGTCTTGGTTTAAGAAACGGACAAAAAAAAAGAAAGAAAATAGATTTAATGACCCAAATAATTAATGCAAAACAACAAAAGTTCGTCAAGTTCTTACAGAACGCGAGAGCACAAAGACGACTTAAAAGAAAAACTTTTTTCGCGGGTGTTAAAATAGAAAAAAAAAGAACTCTAGATGGAAGAAAAATTCGCAACAATAGCACTCTAATGGACGACAAAGCAGAAAATTCCATCAGAGGTCCTTTTACCCTTTATCCTTAACAAATGGCAGAAGCAACCCTAGTCATACGAGGGCCTTTGTTCATAATTGAGTTTTATAAGTTTTATCGAATATAAAAAATATGACAACAACTTTATCACAAGTGGTGAATTAAGTACCAAATAAAATTTAAGTATGTACGTATATTGCCCCTTTCTCTAGATCATACAAAAATTTGATTTATGACTCAAATTTTAGGAGGATTAATATTTTAGGACCATTTACTGATTTTTCAGGGTTTTGTGGCCTTTTTCATTTTTTATCGGGGTGAAATTTCATTATGAAAAATGGACCCCAAATTTGTATCCTAAGCTTAAAATTAAAATTGACCCCAAAAATTTTGAAAAATTTCCTCAATTTCAAGATGGAAATATAGCCCCACATTAAATGAAAAAAGGCCCCAAAATTTATTCTAAATTAAAAATTGCTTTAAACCAAATATAAAAAATGTTTTTTTATTTTTCTGAGTAGGGTGGTTTTGCGGTCTTTTTTCATATTTAAGTTTGCGGCGAAATTTCACTATGAAAAATGGCTCCAATTTCGCACAGTGAATGAAAAATATTTTTGGCCTACTCAATTCTTATTTTAATAAATTTTAAGCAAAATTTCGGCAAATAACAACCGTTGTTATTGGGATCTCTGTTTTAAGGAGCAAAACCATTGAAGCTATCATTAAAAATAATCAGTTTCGCGATTAGTTCATCTGACTACCTTCAGTTCGAAAAAAGAGAATAATTTGAACAATTTCAAATAATATGCAGTGCGAAAAATTTCGTGAGAACAAAAAGAATAGTTAGTTATTATATGTGGCCGATCAGAAAATGATTCATAAAAATAAATCAACTTAAGTAAAGTTAAGTAAAGTATTTGGAAATACGATTATTTAATCAGATATTTAAAAATTAAAAAAGGATAATTCTGGGACAATGATTAAATAATCGTACACAAAAATCCCGCAATTTTCCCAGAATTATCCTTTAAAATTTTGAAATATCTGATTAAATAATCGTACCAAAAAATCGAGGGATGAAGAAAAAAATGATGTACTGAACAATTGAATTCAGAACAGCTAATAGACTCTGAACTCTGTGTTGCTTGCCAGGACCTACAACCATCATGTAGTTTGCTTTCTACAATACCTACAATGTCATTTAATTCTTAATTGCCCAAACACAATATTGCAATTTTTTCTAATTTTATTTGACTATTTTAATTTAAGTTTTTGGGTTTTGTTTAAAGCGAAATAAGGAAATATCACTGAAAATGAGAAAATTAAATGCAACAACAATTTGTCCAGTGTTTTATATTGCATTATTTCCAAATCAATTTGGGGGCTTTCTCCTTGGGTATTACTTCCTAGTACCACCGGCCGCTTATGTTCCAATATTCTCCATTTAACTGATTTTCGCTCTGAATTTATTAATTTTAAATAAGTGAAACTCACAGAAAAAAAATATGTTTATTAAATTAAATTAAATTGAATTGAATTAAGTTAAATTAAGTTAAATAAAGGTAAAAAAAATAAAATAAAATAAAATAAAATAAAATAAAATAAAATAAAATAAAATAAAAAAAAAATAAAATAAAATAAAATAAAATAAAATTAAATAAAATAAAATAAAATAAAATAAAATAAAATAAAATAAAATAAAATAAAATAAAATAAAATAAATAAAATAAAATAAAAAAATTAAATGAAATAGATTAAAATTTAAATATAATTCGTTTAAAAATAGTTTTTGCCTAATTTAATTTGTGTGCATTTTTTTTTTGAAAATGCTCTAAGTTAAACTATAATAACTTAATGCTAATGCCTTTCGGCCTAGTAACTATCTTAGTGCTAACTTCAGGTCGGTTTTTATTTCTTACGTAGAAGAATGAACAAAAAAAACTCGGTATCTAGGTCTTTATTTTTTTGGTTTTATATAAAACTTTTAACTTTTTTTATATAAAATTTAACCTAATTAAAACTAATTAAAACTTCTTAAGGCTCAAACTACCTACAACTAATTATAAACTAATTACAACCTTTGTACTAAAAACTAAAAAAGCCACAGCGAACACTTTCCGGTTTTATGATTTTTTGTTTTTTGTATGTTTTAAAATTTTTTGTGTTTTTGTATGTTTTATATTTTTTTTGTTTTATTTTTTTTTGGTGTCACCCTAACTGTCCCTTCTTAAGACTAACAAACTAATCCTACGTAAGTCAGCCATACAGAAAAAGAAAATAGCAAGGTCAACTTTTAAATGTCTGAAGGAACTTCAGTACTTTTACTCGCCAGTGGATGTCCACTTGGCCCTACGATCACCAGTTTACGCCAGTTCTTTCTCGTATCACTTGTGGCTCTAAGCAACGGAGTCCTAAACAAGATAGTTTCTGATTTCAGAAAGTTGATTTTCAACTTCCAGCCATCACAATATCGCTGAATCTCATCGAAGCCCCGCTGCAAAAGAATTCTGATGTCCTCGACTTTTGCAACTGTTCTGTACGCAATAAGATCGTGGGCATACGCTATTGTCCGAGCAAGACTACTTATCAGATCGCTGGTGTAAGTGCTGAATACAATCGGTGAGTTGACAAACTTTATACCATTCAGCATATCAGAAAGCATATACAACATTGATTAACTAATGCCAAATCTGGTTAGCTTTAAATAAAAACCCTCTAACCAAACGGTGTCGAAGGACTTTTCCAAATCCAAATTTTTGTGCATTATTATAGAACTATTAACTCCAAAATTTTCTAAATAAGTGCTACTACTTTTAGAAAATCTGCAGATTGGCAGGTCAGGAAAATTTTATGGAGTGCATACCTGAAAGACGTTAATTGGGCTCTGTAATAACTCTCCAATGAAATGGTTCCTCATACTAAAAATGGAATTTCCCAAAAATTTGTTTGGAGTTAAGAAGTATTTTTCAAATCAAAGAATTCTTCAAAATTGGGCATTTATTTAGTTTTCTTTTACCGACTTATTTCATTTTTTAATTGTGGGTGCTTTCATGTTGAAATAAGTCTCCAAAATATGCAACGAAAAATCTTAAATCAGGAAAATAGAAATTTTTTTCTAAAGATGTCTGCACGCCACTTCGTACTGCCCGCCGCGCAGGGGAACTAAAAGCTGAAAAAGTGGACATTGTCAAATAACTTTTGAATAAATGGATGGATTTGCATGTCTTTTTTTTTTAATTTTAATCTGTTTAATGTTACTTATAATTTGAATTATAAAAAATTAAATCATAAAGGTAATAGTAAATTAAAAAAAAAAAAAGTTCTCTTACAAAATTAATTTTTTATTTCATTTCACTTCATGAACAATGAAATGCTTAGTTTGAAAATTTATTAAAAAGCATTAAAAACCAGGTTTAAAAAAAAAAATTCAACCCATTTTCGAAATACTTACTTAATTTAAGAAATAGTATTACAAAAAATAAAACAAATTCCTTTCTTTCTTTCAATATATAGATATTGTATATTCAGGTACGTTAATAAAACCTATTCACTTTATTTACTTAAGAATATAAACATTTTTCTTACGAAAAAACAATTTATTGTTCACCACTGAAATTAATTCACCAACTTTACTTATTTATTACAACCAACTTTACTCGTTCACGATTAAAAATAAACTGCGTCCTCTGCCAGTCAGACATGTGATCTTATACTTTTCACAAGGTTCCAGAAAAAGCTGGAAGATTCTGGTATATATTTGCTTCTAGAGCTTTCCATAGGGGAAATTTCCCTTTCCAAAGCTTTCATTCTAACGTTTAGTACTGTAAGTTTGAAAGCTTCCCAAAGCTCTCCGTAGGTTGGTTTGTGTCATGTCTAATCCTGCATCCGGTGTTTCTTTTATTCAAGAGTGGTAATAGTTCATTTGAGAGTCGTTATAGTACAAATGTGACAGTCGTTACAATATTTTAAACATTTTGAAGGAATTTTCACATAAAAACTGATAAAAATCAGTCGAATCGTGCTGATAAAACTAAATATCAGAAAAACCGTTAGTTTCAGTTTAAAGTAAAAATATTTTTTACCGAAAACTACAATAGGTATGCCAACAGTAATCCAATGATTTTTTTTATCAAAACCTTTAAAGCCGTTTTTGAGACACATGGGCTTTTTCTTAATTATTGTATAATAAGTTCCCATTTTAGAAAATCAGCAAAAAATATTGAGTTCAAAATAATTAAAGAATATCGCTTTGGTGGGTTATGCTAAAGGGCGGGGTACCCACATTACAAGTTGAAAATTTAAACATCATCCGATATTTTTAGATTCCGTTCGATGCATTGATATTTTGTTAATCTAAAGATGTTGGAATAAAAAGCAAAAAACCTTTTCCAATTATAATGCCCGGTTCTTTCAAAGGAAATTTGTAATTACCAAACACTGGTCTTAAGCTACCTGTTCCCTGACCCTAATCAAGCCCTTAAACATTTCAGGTAGCCTTCAACTATCAAATCACTCGTCACTATACCTGCTAACCAAGTAAAACTTTCAATATATTAGTAACTCGCTAGTGATTGCTCGCTCATGTGGCCTCAGGGTTATAGTCAAGATTTTCGTTTTTCTCACAAGATTATTTTAGAAATTGTGGGCATGCAACACTAAAAAAAGATTCATGCGAATAGTGTTTTAAATCCACCGGTAGAAAAGCTTCGCAATATAATTGTTACTACACTGTATCCTGGCTTCGATTTTATAAACAAAAGTATTTTGATACCCAATTCACAAGTGCATTAGGACCTATTTAACATGTACGCCTTGCTTCAATTGACAATTGCTGGCGCTCCTGACAAAAGAATTTGGACAAACCGACACAACGTTAAACCATCATGGATGGTTTGAAAGTAGAACTTTCTACTGTTTGTTTTTTCAAAGATTTTTCGTCCTCCCTCATCCTGTCGAGCTCAACTTGTCTTTTTTTTCAAGCTACTTGGCAAAGCACAGCAATCGAAGGATAAAGAACGAGAAACACAACGTCTAATTACATAGTAATTTATCTTCCGTAAAAGACTGCCACCGTGGACTGTGCTGCCTTGTTAAGGACACTCACTAAGCAAAAAGGTCGAAGGGCATGCATACATATGTATACACTTAACTTTAGTTTGCACTTAAAGTGTAAGAGATGGCGATAGAAAACGGCAGAAAATCAGCAATTATTGCTGCAGTTGCAACAGCAGCGACTTGCAAGCTTGCAACCAACACTATAGCCCTACGCCCGCCCAAGCGACCAACAGGGCCAGCAGGCCAGCAGCGCCAGACAATGAACGCTCAAAGTTCATCTTGTTAATGTTTAAGCAGGCAATTATCCTTTACTTTAGCCGCCATCGTGTTTGTGTTAGTTCGCCATTTATTCCATAGCTTAGTGGCGGCTGGTGGTCCATAATCGTCCTTCAAATAGTTCTTTGTGCTATAGTTGCTGCATTCTCTACTGTTTGGCCAGGTTTTAATTTTCTCTCTTCTGGGATTTGAACCAATTCGTAGGACGATTTCATTGACAGAATCAAGTCGCGTATATTTTTCGTATTGTGTGCATAAGTATGTACCAAAGTAATTATTATTCTGATGGTTTTTCTTCGCCTAGGGCCAAGCAATGGACGTGCGCCCGAGGGCGAGGTGGCGGTGGTGGTGGTAAGTTATCAAGAACTTTTGTAAAACTTACTGCGTTCAGTCCGTGCGTTCATTTATTTTTTTTTTCCTCTTTCTTTTTTGTTTAAATTTATTTTCTTTTTCGGAATTTTTTAAGAAACTCTGTTATCGTGAACATAACTTTTGTTATGCTGTATAGTATAATATCTTTGTTTGTATGTGTGTGTCTGTGTAGGTAGATTCTTTTTTCCAAGAAAAGTTGCATTCGGTATGCAAATGAAAGGATGGGGAAACGTTATAGTTAAACGAATAGATTATGTGCAGAAAAAGTTTAAACGGAAACAATAAAAGCAGAAAGAAAGAACAAAAAAATCCACGCTTGTTTATTGGTGAAGGGGTCGCAAAAAGTTTCCAGCTGCAAGATATTTAAGGAATATAAGCAAAACAAAATACACACATATTAAAAAATAAAATCTGAATAAAAACAAAGAGACAAAAATTGCACTAAAAATTGCTCTAAATTTAAATAAAAGAAAAATTATTTTAATATTTTTAGTAAATGATATTTATGATGTCGTTCTTGATTGGAAGCATGGACGCTCAGAAGAGTCCGGAATCAAATAGAATTATTTATTTTTTCATTTATTTCATCTTTCAAGTTACATGTCCTTATGGAGAATACAATTAAATCAAAGAAAATAAGATATTAGATAAATTCAATAAATAACTTAATTAATCCAAATTACAACAATTTTACCAAATCTCTCTTAACATTTAACCTTCTTTTATTTAGATCAATAAGAAGACCAAATTCATTGAAAGCAATACAAGAATACGTAATTGGATTATGTTTTGCATAATTTGTAATATGGAAAGGAACATTGAAGAAATTATTATGTCTAGGTCACAAACTGTGAGAACCCAACTAACATTTCAGTATATATTAGCTTAGAAATATTGATATGCTGCAAGTCTGGATGTGTATAAGGTTTCTATAAAGCCTTCATCAAAAATAAATTTCTTATAGAAGTCATGATTTCAATAGTTGCTTCGTTAAAATTGTGTGAAAGCCAGATATAGTAAATTAATTTAAAGAAGGAACATCAAGCTGTGGCTCTATGAAGATTCTATAGAGTTATTTTATTGCAGTTGTTGTCAGTCAGTCCTCAAAAAGGTTTCTGTTCCAATTTCCAAGAAGTTTAATCGAATATTTTACTTTAACATGTGAAATCTTAGACACGACCCACTTTGAAATGTGAAATCTTAGACACGAACCATAAAAGAAAATATCAATTTATATTACAGAGTTTCTAGCTTGTAAAAGTCATTTTAAAGAAACTTTTTAAAACGATTATTATATATTGTGTAGTTGCGTTAATATCTATTAAAAATCTCTTGTTACAAGACATATTGTAACGCACTTCTGAATCGAGTGGGAAGAGTGCTGGACTGTCAAATAGGAGTTCTGGGTTCGATCCCTAGAATCGTTAGAAAAACATTTGTGTTTTATAATTATTTCCAATACATTAAATAAAAATAATCGTATCTGAAATACAGTTTCAGGTTACAAATGGTATAAATAGTAAAAAACGCTTCAAAGAAATTAAAAAATAAGTTCTACTTTTTTTCCTTTTATTTTTCAACCTCTGTAAGAGTTGTATTATTCACTTCTAATAGATATTATACAACCTATCCATGAAAGCTCATTACTCTATAAAACTTGTGCTCTTTTCTTTATAGAAACTTTTCTGAAGCTATCTGTCAAAACCTAAGCTTCATTAGCATTTCGAATATGGCTCATTTAAACTTCTATAAGACCGTCAAAAGCTTTTTTTAGAACTTCGATAATATTTTTCTTTTTATGTTTAAAGAAATTTTACAGATATTTCTAAGAAATAGAACAAGAAAGCCTATTCACCTAGGCCGAAACGAAGCTGAATTGTTAGTTGGGAAGGTACATAAACATTAAACGTTGATAACAAAACCGAACAATCAATGTTAGAATTTAGAACATAAAAAGCAAAGAGCAGCAAATATAGTTTCCTTCTCAATACTAATGGTTTTAAAACAATTAAGAAACATCTGGTCTCATAAGATGGAAAAGGGACTCCATATAATACAATAATACTTAAGCTAAGGTCTGGCAAGGGATAGATTAAATGCTTTAAGAGTATATGGATCTTCAAAAGACTTAGAATTTCTAGAAATAAAACCCAGCATCGAGTTAGCTCTGGAAACAATATGATCAATTTGAAGCGAAAAACTCATTCTTGAGTCAAAAATAACTCCAAGATCTATTTGAATCTTTAATCTTTCTAAAATATGATTCTCAATATTGTAATTGACACAAAATGGATTCAGTATTTTCGAAAATAATACAATACTGCATTTTTTTAATATTGAAATATAATCCACTTATATCGCACCAGCTAACGATGCCATCCATCAATATCAAGTTGAATTTTTGTGGCATTTAATGGAGATCTTACCCAACTGAAAATCTTGAGACCATCGGCCTTCAAAAGATACGATAAAGAATAAAAAGGACAGGCCCAAGGTGGCTGCCTTGAGGAACAACGGAAAAATTATTAATTTCATTTGTTAGTCCAGCATCAATCTTGACATATTGCCTACGTCCAACAAAATAACTTTTAATCCAATTAAGGAGGGAAGAGTGAAAACCAAGTAGCTCAAGTTTTTTCTACAAGAACATTGTGTTGAACACGATCGAAAGCCTTCGAAAAATTGGTATAAATTACGTCAACTTGCGAACAATTTTCTAAATAATCAAGGCAAAATTTGTAAATATTGATTAATTAGATGCCATCAATCATAACTCATAAACATAACACTAAAACTATGAACGATATTCTCAACAATTGCTTCAAAAACTTTTGGGATAAGCTGAAGTCTAGCATTAGGCCTATAATTTTCCACAGATCCCTTAGATCCGGACTTATGCAGAGGAGTTATCAGAGAATTTTGACAGGTATCTAAAATATACCTTGTCGTAAAGACATATTGCAAGTATAACACAATGAGACAGCAAGATTTAATTTGAAAAATTTGTATCCGATGCAACAGAGAAATTGTTATCAAGAGATGATAATGCTGTCAAAACATCATCAAAAGATAAACTCAGGTTCATTTATATTTTTAAAAATTCGTACTTTTTCCTAGTTCTATCAAATTGTTTATGAAAAGAAACCGAAAATGTACTTTTTTATGAAGTTAAATTATGACTATTTTAAGCCTGGATAAGCTTTTGTTAAATCAAATGGGTCTATGTATAAAATAAAATAAGAGAATATAATATAATTTGCCTACTATAATTTTATTATCTTAAGCATTTTTAAAATAACAGTCACAACTTAATTTTTTAAATTTGGCAGCGCATTTCGAAATTAAAATTTCAGCATCAGGCGTGATTTGGGATCAAAAAAGAAAAACATCAAACAAAAATCGCGCCTGATGAAGAAATTTTAAATTAAGTTCCTATCGGGTGTAGGTCTTTTTTACTTTTATTTTAAGTTTTTTTTTGTAACGTTTCGCGCGTGGTTACACCCTTCTTCAGAAATTTTATAAAAAGTTAATGCACAAATAAGTCTTTTGTTTTTTGTTTGTTCTGTTTTAAGTTTTTTGAAAATCTTTTAAAAGACAGTTCTAAAAATTATTTACTTTATTCAAATAATTGGTGCATATAGATTTTTATAAAATTGTCTGAAGAAAACAAGAAACAATTTAAAAAAAATTTAAATAAAAGTAAAAAAGATCAAAAACCCACGATAGGAACTTAATTTATATTTAAAAAGATCACGAAAAAAAATATAATGAAATTTTAATTCGAAACGCGTCACCAAATTTCAAAAATTAAGTTGTGACTGTTATTTTAAATTTTTTAAGATAGTTAAATTATATAAAAACATTTTTTAATACTTTCTAAAACATAGAAAAGCTACGAGTATCTCTAAGTTAGAAAAATTTAAAACTACTTGCCAATTCACTGATTCAAAATATCTATTCATAGAGACAAAATCAGTATTTTTAAAATCATATTTTTGAACTTCTTTGGAAGAAAATTTTAATTCTACTAAAACAGATAAATTAAATTTTATTTCTAATGCTTTATGCTGAAAATTGTTTTCTACTCGTTTTAAACTAGTTTCATTTAGTTGAGCCTCAACATTTTTATCAGTAAAACCAAATCTCAAAACCTTTAAATAATCGAATAATGGGTAGGTGGATAATTTGCCGTTAATTAGTTGTTTATTATAATTGTGACAATTTTAAATTGTTCAATGTTTTCTATGTTTTTTTGGCTGCTGCGCTAACTTCACATAACTTAAATAACGGTTAAAACTTCTTAGACTTAATGTTTAAAAAAAATTTATAAATATTATGGTGCAACAGCTCATGGAGAACCAGGGTCTAGTGACTTACAATTTTTAACTATTTCTGTGTGTATGTTGTTGGCAGGAATGGAAGGGACTTACAACTTATTGCCGAGTCCGAATGACTATATAAAAAAACACTTATTTATAATAAGTATACTCTTGGAGGAATTGGCAGCTGGGAATTGAACCTAGACCTTCGGCATGACAGCCCAACGCACTAACCATCATGCCACGAAGAACTAAACGGTTTAATGTTTTATGGCTTAATAATTTTTCGTTTATTAATCATTGATTATTTGTGAAAAATTAAATTCAATCGACCAATTTTTTTCTATGTTTTTTTCTGGGTTCTCCGTTGTTTGTTGTTCGATATAAAGTTTAAAAAAACAGCACCAGAAAAAGAGGTAAAAATTGCATATATCGAATGATTTACCGTTAAAATGACATTTTTAAATTTGTCATTCTACATCTGCTATGTTTTTTTTCAAAATGTGATAAAAAATTCTAAAACTATTTATTTTATTGCTTAATAACAACCGTAAGTTAGTCATTAGTTAGGTGTAACAAATTAAATTTTATTATTCAATGTTTTCGTGGGTGCTATTGTGGGCACTGTCCTAACTTGATATCCAGTTAGCTAAGCATCATCCCAGAAAGTGATTAAAACTGATTAAACCGACTGATTTGCTGCTATTTTAATTGGCCATAAATTTATTGTTAATTTTCTGTGATAATTTTTAAATTATTACAATTTATTAACAGCACGTTGCTTTGGAAACTAAACGATCATGGAAAACAAATCACCCAAAAATACATAGAAAACATAGCACAAGAAAATTGAATTTACCACGACCAACCAACGACTTATTAACGGGAAATTATAAAACAATTTAATATTAAGTTTTTATCACTTATCGAAAAAAACATAGAAAACATAGAACGAAATTCGAAATTGTCACAACTAGTTAACGACTAATCAATGACCAATTAACCACCTTACTTCATATCAAGTTAGAAGAGCACTCAAAAAACATAGAAAAACATCGTTCAATAAATTTTTTTGTCACAACTAATCAACGACTAATCAACGGCAAATTATAAAGCCATTAACCATGAGGTATTTACCAATTTTTGACGAGGTTTTTTGCCAACTTAATATCAGGTTAGCAAAGCACATAAAAAAACATAGAAAACTTTGAGTTCGAAATTGTCACACCTTGTTCACGACAAATTATCCACAAAGGCATTCGACTCATTAAATTTGCTTTCCAAACTTGACACTTATACTTTAGTCCTTCCTGCGTTTTTCGCAAAATGACCTTGCTTGCGCTACGAGAGCAAGCTCGTACGACACTCCTTTTGAGAGTCATTAGGAGGAGAAGAATTCATATTTGGTTTTTTTCAAATTTTCAAACTTTTCAAAAATGTCCGACCTAAACGCTATTAGGTAGACAGATTACAAAATGTCCTTAATTAGTTGTGGCAGTATCTACAGAAATTTGTTGTATGATTGGTTTAAGATTTCCTTGGTGCTTGGCTAACTTAAAATCAATTCAAACCAATAAACAAAAATAATGTAGGTAGCTGGTTTTCTGTTTCAATTTTTTAATTTTATTTTCAACATGAAAAAAGAAAATAATTTGCTTTTGTTGGTATATGCCATAAATCCACATAAACAATATTAATAAATGTCACATAAAATAATTCCCATCATCAAATCCAAAATGGTTAATGCCTTCAAATAAACTTTCCACACACCAAAAATCACTTCCATCAAACATCACATCAAGCCTTTGTATATAAAATTACTGATTAATTGATTACAGTTTCAATCCTAACGTATAAAAGAAATTATTTACCCAAGCAAAATTATAAGTTATAGCCAAAGGACTAACAGAGGAATTACAAAAGCACGCTTTGAGCTAAACTGTATTTCTATAAACCCAAGCATGTTATCCTTGCCCCCGTTGAATATTTACGGGTGGCACTCTTCATGGCAGAGGTCACTGCTTTACTTCAGTTAACTATTATTACCTTGGAATTTCTAGGATCATGTTCTCGCCTGATAAAGGCGCATTGTAGTCCTCCAGTTAACGTTCAGATGTTTTTTTGTTCTGTCTTGTTTATTACAACAATTTGTTTGACGATAAATTAGCCACACCACAACCAACGCAGTTCCAAGACTGTCAGAGAGTTAGCTTTACAAAAGTTAACTTATTCTTCAGAGGCAGGTAAAAGTCGAGGTTCTAAGAAGGAGCTCCTACAAATACAAACCATATAAACTCTGGCGCGTGGTTAGCGCAAGTGCCTGTTGGGATTTATTAATTGTTGGACAAAGTCAACCTCGTGTTGTTCTTAAACATAAATCGTTGGTCGCACACGTTGCGTGTCACGCTCGCTCCCAAAAGTACTCACTCGCATGAGAATCACCGGCGACTAAAAATACCTATAAAAGGATACATTTTTTGGACTAATGGGCGCATTTTATAGCAAATTACTGGTTGGTAGTTACACCTACTATTAAGATTTGGAAAAATGAACACATTTGGTCATTGATTTCCGGTATAACTCACGCAATAATTACAATTGGTCTAGTAGTGGGATTGATTGAAAATCGATGTTATACTCAGAGCGTAGTAATTGCAGAGTGTCAATTGCAACTTAATGGACTAAGCTCAAGGTTATCCATTTTATGGAAGCATCATCGGCTTTCTTAGATATCACATCTATCTAAATTGTGGCTGTTTGGTTTTGGTAGTTTTGCGATAAGATTTCTGTATTTCAGAAAAGTTGTGTGATTCGATTTTAGACGAAATTGTTTCAAAGTATGTTTGATTTCGATTCTTAGAAACACAGCGTGACACCTAACGCTTTTACTAACTTATATTTATCCGGCTCCCGATCCATGGATGGTCTCTGTCTTAAATATTGTGATCATCCATCGGTTGTGGCTCCTCGTATGCTCCCTCTAGTCGTCAAGACCAAACGCCCTTGCATCTGTAACCGCTTGGTCTCTATAGCGGAGGTTCACGTCTTTCTTGTCGTCTAGAACCCGGGGGCTGGGAATCGAAGATTTTCTTGGCTGGAGCGTTGTGGTGGGTATATTCGTTCGATGTGGCCTAGCCAGTGTAGTCGACTAAGATTGATAGTATCTTTTATACTGTGAATAAATGTGTTTACGTGACTTTGAAGGTGTAGGTTAAATTCTGTGATTCATGATTTCCTCTATAACACTAAAAAAAAAGTACCCAACTACTCAGGTATCTCTTTATATGTTTTTCAAATTTGTAGTATTTTATAATGATCACAATCAGGCAGGTTTTTGTCCTTATATTCCTGAGGCCCAATTCCACAGGAGTGAAATTTTTTTGTGTACACAGAACGTCGTGTACCAGCTCATCGATTTTTGCGATTCCGCAAGAGTGAGTTGAATATTTTTGACATATAGCGTGTGTACTATCAGTCAAATTTATTCACACTATTATTTTGGGCATAAATAGAGTGTGTAATCAGAAAATCATTCAGCTTGCGGGATTGGACTCCTGGCCTACTAAGTAAAAAAGCAGCAATTTAGGAAAAAATTAAATGCATGACTGGCTTTGTCAAGTTTGTTTTTATTTTTAAGGCTGAGGATTTCAAACAACTCTAGCTATCAACAAAAACATGGAAATTCTGAGATAGCAGTTTTTAAAGTATGAACTACGACATTTTTAAATAAGCTAACGCACCTTATTTAATAGTTTTGTGATTAAAAAAGACTCACATCTGAGTTCTTGATCAAATATATGTAAATTTTGGGACCAAAATTCAAATCGTTGGATCAGTTAAAAAAAAAAAATCTGGTTTCAAAATTTAGTTGTTTTTTTTTTGGTTTGGAAAATATTAAAAAGCACACGTAATTGGCAGAATTTCGTAAAACTGAATTTTAAAAAAACTGAATTTTGAAATGCAGAACTTTGACAAACAGAATTTTGAAAGCAGAATTTTGAAAAGCAAAATTTTGAAAGCAAAGTTTTGCAATAAGAATTTTTACCATTCCGAGATTTCGATCCAGAATTTTTACCATGCCGAAATTTCGACCCCAACCCTAAATAAATTTGAATGGGTTGGGTTCATAATTCTGTGTGTACCAAAATTCCAAAACTCAGTTTCCAAAATTCTGTAAATCTAAAATTCAGTTTTCTAAAACTCTTTAAGAAAATACATTCTTCCTTACAAATTTATCAACTTTGACTCAGTCTACAAATTCATCCAAATGAAGATTCATTTACTAGACTTCCAAACATTTGTTAATTCACTTCTACTATAATCGAATATAGGAAAACTAATCAAGTCAATAACAATACATTTCAAAACTAGTCGTAGTAGATCCATAAATTTCTAGCAAAACTATAAAAAACAATGATTAAGTTGACTTACACACAACTAACTTCCTTAGGGCCAGTTGTACAAATATCTAATCCGTGTTTCAACAATTAAAGCTCACCGATTTAGGCGAATTAACTGAGGTTCAGCGATTAAAATGGCAACTAATACATACTTGAACCTTAAACGGTTCTCGAAACTCAGTAATTCCTCCGAAATCTGTCAGTAAAAATTACTAAGCAACGGATTAAAATTTCAATAGAAAACTATCATCCAAACACATATTTCTGAAGGGGGAATTCTAAATTTACATTTAAGGCATATTATAATTTTAGATTTAAAGAATGTTGAGATACAGAATTTTGGAAACTGAGAAACTTACAGATTTTTGGGTTTATAAAATTTTGAAATTCAGAATTTGGATTAATCAGAATTGGATTAATAAATTTTAGAACACAAAATAAAAAAAGCAGAGTAATGAAATAGAGAGTTATATTCAACAGAATTTTTTATCCATATACAGAAATTTGGTCAAACAGAATTTTGGTATACAGAACAACGACCCGTTCGTAATTTGAATACCTAGGTAATAAATTATTAAAACATTTTTAAGAAAACATTTTGGCTTGACACTTTTAATTATTTATTTATGTGCGCATATACAGATAACATTTCAAAAAAATTGTAAACCCGTTCTTGAGATATCACATCTACAAAAAAATTGAAATATTTTTTAAAAATTCAAACAATTTTTTTTTTGAAAATTTTCATATTTTTGAAAATTTTGAAATTTGTAAAATAATAATATATCTACTAAATCCAGTTGGGAGCCACGACCACCTGGGCCCTTTCCCTGGCGACACGCTAAAGAGGTTAATCGCTGACGCCGAACGGCAAAAAATCTGCCTCATCATTGGATGTGATGCTAACGCCCACCATACAGTATGGGGAAGCTCTGACATAAACGATCGAGGTGAGTCACTTTTTGATTTTATTCTCAGTACTAACCTCATTGTAAGCAATATTGGTAATGAACCAACATTCATAACCAGAAACCGGCAAGAAGTATTAGACATTACTCTTGTCTCCGACTCGATTCATCAAAAGATCACGAATTGGATAGTATCAGAAGAGCACTCTTTCTCTGATCACAGGTATACACAATTCAATCTAAATGATAAAACTACGAAACAGATAGCTTTCCGGAATCATCGGAAAACTAACTGGGTAAAATATAGAGATACTCTTAGCAGATTAATTAAACCTAACCTATTACGTATCCCCTTAGACAGAATCGATCTTGACAATAAAGTCAATGATCTCACCTCAGCTCTCAACAAATCAATGGACATTCGTGTTCTCTTATCCAAATAAGAGGAAAGAAAAAACCTCATTGGTGGAACTTAGAGCTAGAATCGCTCAGGAAGGAATGTAGAAAACTTTTCAACCGAGCTAAATATTCCAAAGAACTCTCTGACTGGGACTTATATAAAGAATCCCTTAAGAAGTATAAAAAAATTGAGGAAAAATAAAAGAACTTCCTGGAGAAACTTCTGTAACAAAATAGAAGATTCTTCAAAAGCTTCAAGATTGAGAAAAATCCTCTCGTCAATTCCTATTTATGCCAAGCGCCCTGAAAACTATCAACGGCTCTTGGACTAAATCTTGTGGGGAATCACTTGACTTGCTACTAGATACTCACTTCCCAGGTAGCTCCCAAAACATATGCAGTGATGACTCAATAGAGTCTATCAAAATAACAACAAATAAACTAGGTCTGATTACTAGAGAAAAACTCAAATGGGCAATCGACAGCTTCGATCCATATAAATCAGCTGAACCTGACGGTATAATACCAGCTGAACTGCAAATGGCTTCAGACATCATCATCCCAATCCTTGAGATAATTTTGGAAGGGTGTATGAACCTTGCACACATACCATCCTTATGGAGAGAAGTTAAAGTGGTGTTCATACCCAAAGCGGGTAAAAGCTCCCATGTAAATCCGAAGGATCTCAGACCTATCAGCCTATCATCATTCCTTCTCAAAACTCTAGAACGACTGATTGATATCCATCTGCGCAGTTCCATAGAACCCAATCTTTTCTCTATGGCACAACACGCTTACCGCAAAGGGAAATCGGTAGAAACGGCCTTGCATAACTTGGTACGCACTATTGAATATTCCCTTCATCATAGAGAGTACACTCTGGTTGCATTCTTAGATATCGAAGGTGCTTTCAACAACGTCAGCAATATGGCAATAACAACCGCGCTTAAGAGCTTGAATGTAGATAGCTCACTTAGGAAGTTAATCAGCCTAATGCTAAGAAGCAGAATAATTAACTCAACATTAGGTGAATGTTCTGTTAGAAGATCTGTTAGCAGAGGAACACCGCAAGGTAGAGTCCTATCGCCAATCTTATGGAACATCGTAATTAATGACCTACTAGTCAATCTAGAAGCGGATGGTTTCAAAGTTATTGCATATGCTGATGACGTTGCCATTGCAATATCGGGAAAGCATCTTCAAATCATAACAGAATTAATGCAAACCGCTCTCAACAAACTACTTGAATGGACAGACAAATGTGGACTAGGTGTAAACCCCCACAAAACTGAACTTGTCCTCTTTACAAGGAAATATAAAATTCCGAACATAGACCCTCCATCAATAAATGGTATTCCACTTAACTTCTCAGATCAAGCTAAATATCTGGGTCTGATCTTAGACAAAAAGTTGAGCTGGAAACCAAACATACAAGAAAGAATTAGAAAAGCCACAGTGGCACTTTTCTCCTGTAAAAAAGCTATTGGAAACAAATGGGGCTTGTCGCCACATATCACCCACTGGCTATACACAGCGGTCATCAGACCGATACTCACTTATGGGGTGGCAGTATGGTGGACTGCTTTAGATAAAATAACTTATCGTGATAAGCTAAACAAAGTACAGAGATCGGCTTGCATGTGTATCAGCGGAGCTCTCCGTTCGACACCTTCCGCTGCGTTAGACATACTGCTTAACATCACACCCCTCGATATATACACTAAACAAGTGGCGGCGAACACAGCTATTCGTCTCAGAGCCATTTCTCAATGGTCCAATAACTCTATTGGACACACTATCATTCTGAACAAATTCGAATCAATCCCTAAACACTCCGACTACACCATCCCTCAGCCGGTTTTTGGCAAAAATTTTCAAAAGTGGACAATTCCAACAAGGTCCACTTGGGAAGATAATGAATTCTTGAGAGATGAAGCAATTCACTTCTACACGGACGGCTCAAAAACCGAAGAGGGGGTAGGTGGTGGCGTGTACTCAGAACGACTAAACATTAGTCTCTCCTTCCATCTCCCCGATCATTGTAGCGTGTTCCAAGCGGAAATCCTGGCGATAAAAGAAGTTTTATCTTGGCTCAAAGAAAACGTAATATCTATTTTGAATATCCGTATCTTCTCAGATAGCCAAGCTGCCTTTAAATCATTAGGATCTGTTTCTACAAACTCCGTAACTGCCCGAAACTGTCGATCGTCTCTAATGGAGATGGCAGAACAGTTCAACATTCACCTTTTCTGGGTGCCGGGACACAGAGATATTCCAGGAAACTGTAAAGCCGATGAACTCGCCAGGATAGGAACTAGTACACCAATATCACCTTGCAAGATGAACATTGGAATACCGATCGCTACATGTAAACCTATGCTTAAGCAAGATTCTATGATGATGACAAACAGCAGATGGACAGGTATCACTACTTATCTGGTGACAAAACAGATCTGGCCAACACTGGATTCGAAGCGATCGAAATGTTTGTTATCTCTGAGCAGATTGCATATTAGCTCCACAATTGGTGTCATTACTGGACACTGCCTCATAGGTAAACACGCCAATAGACTTGGTGTCTTTTCAAATGATTTCTGCAGAAGCTGCATGGACGAGGAGGAGGAAGAAACTATCCCACACCTTCTTTGCTCATGCCCTGCTCTTTCTCAAAGACGCAAAACACACTTAGGAAATTTTTTCTTCAATGATCCCAGCGACTTAAATAAAATTGACATTCACAGTCTCCATCGCTTTATTAAAAGCTCCAACTGGTTTAGTTAACGAGGATTACCTCGCATTCTTTATGTGGTATCACAATGGGCCTATTCTGGCCTAAGTGTGTCAGCAGTTTTCCTGACAGCCACCTTAACCTAACCTTAACCTAACCTAAATCCAGTTGGAGCTAAATACATTAGACGCTTGATTGAGTGAATCTCAAAATAGTCGACTAATCCCTGACATTACGCCATATGAAATAACGCAAAACAAAAATAAAAATGGAAAAAACGTCAAAAATTCTCCATTCAATGTAACGGCAATGTTAGGAAAAGGAACCCAAAAAGGTTTTCGTAAATTTTTTGGAACATCATTTATGGGAAATGAGATTCCAAAAATCGCTATGACCTTGAAATTTTTAAAAATTCAATAAAGAAATTTATAGATCACCAATTAATAAAACTAGCTGACTATTTATATAGATCAAGAGATTTTTCAGATGGTAAGCAATTTTTGTAAATTTCCCATAAATGAGGGGCCAAAAATCACCGATTTTGATTTTCATTTAAAGTCATTAAAAATATGTAAGGTTTACCAGTTACTGAAAATAGCTGAACTTTTATGGCCGTGAAGTGGCCTTTCAAATGGCATACTAAATTTTTTGGAATGGACCAAATGATGTGCCAAAATTATTTTTTGTGACTTTGTGAAACGAATTTTTAAAATTCTTCTTATTACGATCTAGGGATGTTTCAGTTGATATACTTTTTTTTTATAAATTTCCCATAAATGAGGTGCCAAAAATCACGTGTGACCTTGAGAAACATTATGCCTTTATTAGTAGTTATCTATAGGGCTGACAAGTTTCTAGGACTAGTTGACCTTTTCTGAAAAATTATTTATCAATTATAGGACGTTTTTAAATATCAAATTTCACATATATGTGATGCCAAAGGTCCAGGGCATATACCAGTACCTTTTTGCTGACGTCATCGTACATTTGAAGTTTGGGATCTGGATTTTGTTCTTCGAACTCGATGTTAAAAACATCGAAATCATGTCATCCTTGACAAGTAGAGGTTGGAACTTGTGATTTATTCTAGGAAAACAAAAGGGGGCCTTATTCGCACCAATTCCTTTACCTCCTTATCATAAATATCAGATATAACCTTAATTTTCTTAAACATTTTTCAGCATTGCACAGGTTTTGGACACGGAGAAGTAAAAATCATTCAAAAAGTTATTTTTGGTGGATGAATTCAAAAACGACAATCAAACGACAAAAAAATTGTTTGCTATTTTAGAGGTTATGTTACAAAACGAGATAAATTTTTTTTTTTTAATTTGCAACGATTCTTGGAAGGAAAAAAGCTGGATTTTGCAGTGGCCGATCCTGTGTTGATCACGAAACGTCCCACTCCGTAGTTATAGCCGTGTTTTCCATCTATTCACTTGTTTTCTTCCGTCCACTTAAGTGTCCATCCAAACATTATAGCTTAAGCTAAACGCAGCAGATTATAGACAGTAGTACTGGTTCAGATTTTCATTTAAATGATTTTTTCTTAAAAAAAACGAGTCAGAGGAGAATACTTTCACTTACAAATATCAATTGTGTCATATTCCTGTGAGTATCCTTAACGATAACCTTTAACAAAAGCCATACAAGATATTTATTTATCCCGTCCATATTCGTAACGTTTTTATAAATCCAACATATCACTCACACACACATTGTTATACGTTTATTCCGCCTCAACATTCCAATTTAGTGTAAAAAGCAAATAGAAACTAAATCCTTCCAAAAAAAATTATTCTTTCAATGCAAATACAAAATTCCATATAACATAAACCATCTATGAAATTGAGGTATATTTTCATTAAAAAATAAAATAAACCACAACAAACAATTCGAATATTATTTATATTCCCACAAGGAATTTCGGGCTAATTGAAAACTTTGGCAATCCCCCAGAGGAATGAAATGAAACTGATACACCGGAAGTTAGTTAGTTATTTTTTTTTCTATTTTTTCCGGAAGCTGGCTCAACTTTGATTATATAGAGAGTTTCAATCACAAACAGTAGTATTCACAAAAAGAGCTGTGAAATTCAATGAAAAACAAGTTTAACTACATTTCTGCATAGATATGAGAAAAAAAAATTGTTTTTAGTTTCAATAGAAAAATTTCTACAAAAGTCACTTTTGAGTTCAGAATTTTAATTTGAATTATTCTTAATAAAGAAAAAAAACCTTAAGGTAAGTCAATATTCTACTCCGCAGAATCTCGATTTCATATTTCTCAATAATTTGCATGCGGCATAAAAACTTATAGCTACTCAGAATTTTCGAACCACACATTAGATACCAGAGATAGCAATTTTTGGATGTGGTATGGCGGGCGGAAGCGGTGGTATGGTGATGACTTCATGGCTTCTTTTTGATGATAAATCACGTTCTTATAGGACTACGTTTCCGAAGGGCGTTTTAGGATTTCTATGTGAATATAGCTAGATTGAAGGTGTTCATGTTCAGTTGTTTGAATATGGTGGAGCTGAGCTGGTTGGTTTGGAATATACTGTGGGTTTTTTGGTTGCTAAATTGAGAAGTTGTAATCATCCGAGAGACTGACAATCAATTTCAGACAATATATGTATAGATAGGAAGAGATTATTTTAAGGAATTTTGAATGATGACATAATACATAGAATTTAAGCTTGAATGTAGGCGTTCGCTGGGTGAATATTCATCTTCTTTTTTTTTTAAAGGTTCAAATATACCAGTTGCTTATGGTGAAATAGAGGTGAAAGATTGATGTGTGCTTGAAGTAATGAATTCTGGAACAATAATAAGTCGATTGATTTTGTTTTGCGCAGGGATTTTGCACTTTGAAAGAAGAAATGTATTTATTTAAGAGGGTCAAATTATTAAACATATACTTAATGTACATAAGTATAAGTTAGTGTGATTAAAAAAGAGGACTGGAAATTAGCTGCAACAATCTGTTCAAGTAAAAGGATTGAATGGGCAATTAGCACTTTTCAACCTTTTAAATCACCAGATGCGGATGGTATCTTTCCAGCTCTATTACAACAGGGTAAAGATTACCTTATGCCTTATCTAACTAGCATACTTCGAAGTAGTATAGCTCTTGGGTATATACCAAGCGTATGGAGAAGAGCTAAAGTGATCTTTATTCCTAAAGTAGGGAAGAAAGATACAATCCACCCCAAGTCTTTTAGGCCGATAAGCCTAACGTCCTTTGTACTAAAAACTCTGGAAAAAATAATCGACAACTTCATGAGATCGGAAGTATTAGTCGATAGGCCTCTTAACGTACGCCAACATGCCTACAGAGCGGGCAGATCTACAGAAACCGCTCTGTTTGAACTCACTAACGTCTTACAGGAAGCTTTAGACGCTAAGGAAATAACATTGTCAGCCTTTTTAGATATAGAAGGTGCTTTTGACAATACCTTCCATGATGCGGTTAATAAAGCTCTTGTAAGGAAAGGTGTGCCCAGCACCATATCCACATGGATTGGTGAGATGTTAGCCACTAGAACAGCTGAGGCACCAGCAGGTCCAAATACGCGGAAAATCTTAACAACAAGAGGCTGTCCGCAGGGAGGGGTATTATCACCCTTGCTGTGGAGTCTTGTAGTTGATGAACTGCTAGAAAAGCTTACTTCTCAAGGCATTAACTGTATCGGTTTTGCTGATGATATCGTCATCACAGCCACAGGGAAGTTTGAAGAAACCCTCTGTGACATTATTCAAAGAGGGCTAGTTATTACAAGGAAATGGTGCATATCTGTTGGATTATCTATTAATCCCACCAAGACGACGATAATACCATTTACGAAGAAAAAACTTCTGCCACGCATGAAACCCATTCGGTTGGGGGGCGAAGTAATACAAACAAAAAGAGAGGTTAAATATCTAGGTATCACACTAGACAGTAAACTCCTTTGGAATAAACACGTAGAAATAACCGTCGGGAATGCCACAAAAGCACTCATGATCTGCAAAAGACTAGCAGGCAAATCATGGGGCTGCAAACCAAATATCCTTTGGTGGATGTACACCATGATGGTAAGACCCATCATTACCTATGGTGCGGTCGCATGGCATAAGAGAACCGAATTGCTCACAACTAGGAAATCACTAGAAAAAGTCCAAAGGCTCGCATGCTTATGCATAACTGGAGCAATGAGAACTTGCCAGACAGCAGCCATGGAAGTTATCCTTCATCTATCCCCCTTACATGAAGCTATAGCAAGTGCTGCAAAGGGAGCCATCATGAGGTTTGCCAAAGAAGGAACCAGGAACCGGTACTGGTAAATGCATTAGTCTCAGGGTTAGGGACTGCATTCCAAAGTCAGCGGTAACAAACTTTATTGACATTCCAAGAGATGGCATGATTAAGAGATACAACTTCGAAAAGAACTTTCAAATGAAGTTAAGTAATAAAAAGGAGTGGGTAGGCGAAATAGTAAACTATACTCTCAAACCAAATGCCATCAAATGGTACACTGATGGATCGAGAACAGCTGAAGGGACTGGGGCTGGAGTCTTTGGGCCTAGAACCAAACTTTCCATACCGATGGGACAGTCTACTAGCATTTTTCAAGCGGAAGTTCACGCCATAGCAAAATGTGCACAACGTAATCTCGAAAGAAATTACCGAAACCAAAACATTGCCATTATGTCAGACAGTCAAGCTGCACTCAAAGCTCTGAGCTCCTACGCAATCAGCTCTAAAGTAGTTTGGGAGTGTGTGAACAAGCTGAATGTCCTGGGCAAGAATAACAGTGTCACACTTCACTGGGTACCTGGTCACGTTGGTGTCCAGGGTAATGAAGAAGCAGATTCCTTAGCAAAAATAGGGGCAAAGACTCCATTAATGGGGCCTGAACCCTATTGTGGCTTAGGAGAAAATGTGATAAAAAACAAAATTAAAGAACTGGAGGAGGCAAAAAGATCCAAAAACTGGAAAGAACTCCCCAAGCTAAGGCAGGCAAAATTATTACTTGGTAGTTACAACCGAGCACGATTTAAAGACTGCATCAACCTAACTAGGAACAACCTTAGGATAATATCTGGTCTCCTCACCGGGCACTGTAAGCTTAAAAGACACCTAAATATCCTTGGTGTAGTTAGCAGTCCAACATGCAGATTCTGCTGCACATATGAGGAAACACCAGACCATATACTAGGAAAATGCGAGTCAATTATGCACCAAAGGAAAAAACACCTGGGAAGCTACCAGGTAGAAGAGAGTGATCTTTCCTCTCTAAAAGTCCTCCAAATACTTAAATTTCTTAGGGAAATAAAATTGGAGGAAGAACTGTAGAATGAGCAACCTCATCCAGTCTAAGGTGGGGGCACAATAGATCTTAAGGTCGCAGTGCAACAACCCCCAAAAAATTTCTTTCATTAATTCAAGTTAGTGTGATATGATTAACAAAATAATATAGATTACTAACAGTTAAACTTACTATTAAGTTTTACTTTAAACTATACAGAGTGATCTTTCAAGAGTCTACATTTTAAATATTTATAAAAAAAAAAAAACAATTTATTTGGGTCAATTTTAACAAGTTGGATTTTTGAACCCAAACCCAAAATAAAATAAAATAATTTGGCTTAAAGGCAGTAGGAAGATTTTAAATTTTTGTCTGAGTGCTTCCTAAGATTTTTAATGCTACATAAAATAAGAATAGTTAAGATACATAGGTACAGGGTATTCAAATTTAAATTAAGTTGCAATAGAGAAAAATAGAAATCCAATACTTTTTTTGTCAATTCTACGTTGTTTAAAAAAATGGAAAAATACAAAATTTATTATTTTCTAAGATTTTTTTCTTAGATATTTAGTACATTTTACAGTAATTTTTCATCAAAGACATTTGCAAAAACTTGATTTAAGATTTATTTATACAAAATTCTTAAATATGAAATATCTGACCTTTTTCAGTCCTAATATCCTTGCCACTTTTCATGTTGACTAAAAATATTACAAAAAAATAAATAAAACATTTTTCATATTACAAAAATGCTAAATGGGTAAAAGAGTTATAGAGAGTGGATACGCCAATAAAGTCCAAAGTCATGTTGGTCAGTTTGCCCTAATGTAAAAATTAAGCAAAATACGTTACAAAAAACAACAACAAATGTCTAGTTTGGTGAGTAACTTTGTTGCGATAGGGGGAATTGTGGATTATAAAACTGAAAAATTGTTTTGGTATAATCTAAACATGTGGCATATGATTTCAAGGTAATTTTGTATGCCCTCAATTCCCCCTATTGCCCTCACCCCTTCCTACCGCAACAAAGTTACTCACCAACCTAGACATTTGTTATTTTTAAGTAATGTATAAGAAACTTTTTAACTAAAATTGCAGCTATGCCAACTATAATATAACGCATTTTGCCATGTTCCAGACATTTTTTAGCAAATTTAATGATGTAGAAATATGCGCTGAAGTTTCCCTAGCACATATGTATGTATATGCCCAAATCTCAAAAACGACAATTTGCAAATTACGTCACTTCGTGAGAAGAGGGACGATGTCTGACTTTTAAATGGTTGTGGTTAAACAAAATGAGACAAGATATATTTTTTGAGCTCTTTTTCAGTCGCAAAATTAAAAATGTGCGTGTATTCACATGAACAGCTGTTTGTTGTTTTTTAAACGATTAAAGAATCGCACGAGTGATAATCGCAAGTAAATGCATTGCTTTAATTTCTGGTAATAGCGCTTTTCATTCAAAATGACTGAAAATCGCAAGTGCAGTCCTAACATACGAAACCACCAATTCAAGATCTTATGCTACAAAACACACTTGCGATTTTCTGTCGCGTGATCATTCAGTCAAATAGAATACATGAGATTGAATGAGAATGAACGCACATGGTACCTAGGTTGCGATCAAATTTTTTTAGTTGCAACGATAGAAAATCGAAAGTGCGGTCCTAGCCTTAGAAAAAGTTTTCAGGTGTTCAACATTCAATTAAGTGAAGACCAAAGACACAGACTAAAACATTGTTCAATTAGTGCGTTGAATAAAACTAACCCGAAAACAATATCATTGGTTGTTCTCCATGTTTTTGAGAAGAAAAATTTAGTTTAACAATTTTCGGTAAGGTTTCTTGTAGTTTTGTTCGCTTTAAATAATAGACACTGTTTGTTGAATTATTTCACAAGGCCTATCAAAAATCAATTATGTCAGCTATTTTCATTTTTTTTATGAGATCGTTCGTGAACTTGAAAAAAAACTTTAAAAATCGTGAAAGAGTCTATAGCTGACAAATTGATAAAACTAGCTTTCCTTTTGCAAGAGATCCTCCATAAATGAAGTGACCTTGATCTTTTTTTAAATTCATAAAAAAAATTAAAAAAATATGAATGATTCAATAATTGATAAAAGCTGACCTTTTATGATCGTGAAGTGGCCTTTCAAATTGCTCAGTTTTTGTATTACCCAATTACTGAAAAAATGGCCTTTCATCACTTTCTAGGGAGATCTTTCAGTTAGTATACATTTTTTGTTAATTTCCATAAAGAGGTGCAAAAAACACGCTTATGACCTTGCATGACCTTGAGAATCCTTAATCGTTGATTACAAGTTATCTGGGGCTGACCAATTTCTAGGACAAGTTGATCTTTTTTGACCAACTAGATGGCATTTTCTTTTTTCATATTTCCCATGTACAAACATATGCCAAAGGCCACAGTTGAAACTGACAATTTCAATTTTAGCTTGTTGTACTTCTTTAAACCTGTAGAAACAAAAATTAAATAAAACTTTATACTGATAACAAGAAACAATCAATCAAATAAACAAAATATTCCTGTGAAATTAATTGTATTTGTTTTATTTATTTCATTTCCAAATACCAAAATTTTTTTTTGATACTTTACAGCTGTTTGGACTGTTCTCTTTTTTGGCATGTTTGATTGATCCGCTGAAATCGGTTAGTTTAAATTGCTGATCAAAGTTCGAATCATGTTCGTACAACTAGCCCTTAAAAATATGGTTGTAACGATATTCTACTTAATAAAAAATAAATGAAGCAAAAGAAAGTTACTTGTTATAAAGTTAACAAATTGTGAAGATCATATCAAATAGCTAGGAAAGTGGCCTTTACCACTTTTTTTCAATCTCACTAATGTGAAAATGTCACAAAAAAATATTTTTAAAATATTATTTTCAAATTATCTGCTTGTTTGATAACGCGAAATTACCAAGTTTCCCAAACTAGTTTTTTTTTCCTACCGTTTCTGACAGCAAATTGTAAAAATTTACAAAAAATGTCACGTTAACAAACAACTTATATTTGTCAGATTCTGGCAGCTATTTATTGACACTTCAGAATAACAAATTAAAAATCATTTCAAAATACACTCACCCACAAATATTAATCACTGAACCCTAGAGGGCTCTATAGCTTACAATGTACATTTATATTCACTTTGGGGACACATTGTTATAGTGAAAAACTAATTTAGAGATTTTTTTTATCCCTTTTCTAAAAACACTGTTTTGCTCTGTTAACACTTAAATTGATTTGATGAATTATAAAATGAAGAAAAAATGTAGTGTCATACGACAATGAAAATCGATTTTTTGTGTGTTCCTTTTAACAAAAAAAAAAAAAATCATCTGAATTAGTTTTTTTTTTAATGCAAAAAATTTAATTTTAAACTTTATCTTATTCAATGTTTATTCAAATGTTATTATTCTCAACAATCCTACATCACCATAAAAGGGCTCTGAACCTTTGGCACCTCATATATGGGAAATTTGATATTTTAGAATGTCATCTAATTGGTCAGTAATTGGTCAAGAAAGGTCAACTAGTCCTAGAAATTGGTCAGCCCTTGATAACTAGTTATAAAGACTTAAAGTTTCTCAAGGTCACTCAAGGTCACGCTCGATTTTTGGCACCTAATTTATGGGAAATTTGCAAAAAATATATACCATCTGAAAGATCTCTAGATCTATATAAAAGGTCAGCTATTTTCAATAATTGGTCAGCGATAGATTTTTTTTAATAATTTTGTTTTTTAATTTCAAGGTCATAGCGATTTTTGGCACCTCATTTGGGTAATTTTCCAAAAAAAAAAATATACTATGTGATAGGTTACTCGGTCATCATAAAAGGTCAGTTAGATTCAGTAATTGGTCAGTCATAGATTTTTTTTAATTAATTTTTAAAGTTTTTGTATGTAGGTCACAGTATAGATAGTTGGCACCTCATTCGGGTAATTTTTTAAAAAAAAGTAAGCCATTTGAAAGGTTACCTAACGATAATAAAAGGTCAACTACTTTTAGTTATTGTCAGCCATATATTTATTTTTATGAGTGTTATATTTTTTTTTATGTAGGTCACAGTATAGATTTTTGGCACCTCATTTGGGGTGTATTTGCATAAAATTTATACTATCTAAAAGGCCAGTAGATCGCGATAAAAGGTCAGCTAATTTCAATAATTGGTCAGTCATGGACGTTTTTGTATGAGTTTTTGAATTTTCATCAGTAGTATAAGAGAATGTTAGTAGCTAATTTTGAACATGAAAGCAATGCCTAGTCATGCGCAAATTACCTATGCATATGTAAAAACAATCTAGTTGTTAAAAAACCCTAGAAAAAATTACTTTGACGCTAATAAGAGCTTGGCAAGGGTAATAATCGAAGGTTTCGCCTTGCCAGCAATTTTTTGCATTAAGACCCAAAAAAAAAGTTTGGTTTGTCTGTAGCCCAGGAAAATTAGACTTTTACCTCGAAAAAATTCCGACAAAGCTGAATTTTGGTAGAGAGCTTTGTGTTGACGTCTTAACCATTTCCTGAAAAGTTCCGTAAATTTGGACCGGGGCTTAAATTTTTTGGGGGTGTTGAAGGGGGTTAAATTCAATTTTTTCTTAATTTCTCGAAAATTATAAGTTTTTTTGAAAAAAAAAATGTGAAGGTACAAAGTTTAGTTTATGTCATTCTACACAAAAAAAGATTAACATATACTTTTTTCATACAAGCAATAGATTCTGAGAAAATCATGGTGGATTAAATTTTGTCAAAAAATTTATTAAAATTTCCATAATCGATGGGTACGATTTGAGTTTGGCTGCATCTCTTCTTTAAGAAACCAAGTTTTTGAGGTGCCGGGGTAAGGGAATGACCGCCATCTTGAAAAAGAAAGTGTTTGGTTTAATCCACCATGATTTTCTCAGAATCTATTGGATCTATATCTATTTAAAAAATTTTTAAATTACCCGAATCTATCTATACTGTGACCTACATACAAATACTTTAAGAATTAATTAAAAAAAAAATATGACTGACCAATTACTGAATCTAACTGACCTTTTATGATGACCGAGTAACCTATCACATAGTATATTTTTTTTTGGAAAATTACCCAAATGAGGTGCCAAAAATCGTTCGTGGCCTTGAATTTTTTTTTTTTGTTTAAATCGTAAAAAATAATCTATCGCTGACCAATTACTGAAACTAGCTGACCTTTTATATAGATCTAGAGATCTTTCAGATGGCATGCAATTTTCCCAAATTTCCCATAAATAAGGTGCCAAAAATCGCTATGACCTTGAACAAAAATTCAAAAATTCATTAAAAAAAATCTATGGCTGACCAATTACTAAAACTAGCTGACCTTTTATATAGATCAAGAGATCCTTCAGAATGTATGCAATTTTCCCAAATTTCCCATAAATGAGGTGCCAAAATTCGCTATGACCTTGAAATTTAAAAAAAAAATTATTAAAAAAAAACTATCGCTGACCAATTATTGAAAATAGCTGACCTTTTATATAGATCTAGAGATCTTTCAGATGGTATATATTTTTTGCAAATTTCCCATAAATGAGGTGCCAAAAATCGCTATCACCTTGAAATTTTTTTTAAATAAATTAAAAATTCATTAAAAAAAAACTATGCCTGACCAATTTCTGAAAATAGCTGACCTTTTATGACCGTGAAATGGCCTTTCAAATGGCATACTTGTTTATTTGAAATGACCCAAATGAGGTGCCAAAAGTTTTTTTTGTGACCTTGAAACGATTTTTGAAAATTCATAGAAAAAAAACTATAGCTGACCAATTACTGAAAATAGTTGACCTTTTATCACTATCCACAAATCTTTCAGATCGCATCTTTTTTTTGTAAATTTCCCATAAATGAGGTGCCAAAAATCACGCGTGACCTTGAGTGACCTTGAGAAACTTTAAGTCTTTATAACTAGTTTTCAAGGGCTGACCAATTTCTAGGACTAGTTGACCTTTCTTGACCAATTACTGACCAATTAGATGACATTCTAAAATATCAAATTTCCCATATATGAGGTGCCAAAGGTTCAGAGCCCCATAAAAGTAAGTAACTAGTACCCACTAATATATTTTGATTAATCTGTCATCTATAAAACCTTTTATGTATATACTTTTTGTTAATAAATAAACCAGAGACTTTTCTGTGAACAAATATCATAGTGTAAACTAAAGGAAACAGAAATTTTATTCTGTCATATTTGTAATTTTTCAACACCCGAAGCTTGAAGCTACATTCCGTTTCGCAAATTTAAGGGTCGTGCTTAATGACATAGATTATTGTAAAGTCAGTTAAAAGCCCTTTTAAGACCAAGTGACCGAACCCGAGATTGTGATTTGGCCTTTAATCGTTGTGATTTCTCGGTATCATGTGCGTTCACTTAAATTCAAGTCTTCTTTTTCTAGCAACTACAAGGGCAGTCCTCGTCTAATTCAGCATGTTGCATTATGCGAGAGGATATCGAATTTGATTCATAATTTTTAATCAGCGAGTGCCTAGTTTTTGCGAATCAAAATTGATCGCATTGATACTCAAATTACAAATAAAACCTCTTGTTGGAGGACTCATTGATTCATTGTTATTTTGCTCATAAGGAAAATATTGACTTTTTATTATAACTTAATATTAGACACATAAAAAACGTTAGGTACATCTTTTCCGTACCTAATTACTTACCCTACCAAGTCATGAGTGACTGCATTTAGAATTGAATTCATGTTGAATACGAGTACCTAATTTATTAATGTGGTTAATGATTTTTGTAGTTAATTTTTCTTAAATATGTAGATAATGTTACTCTAAATTGCATTTCATTTGATTTTTCTTAATAGGACTGCATTATTATTGTACTGTATTCTTTATGACAGTATAAGCACACTTAAATCAATTCAATCCTTAAAACTAAAATACTTAAACATCCTGTTCCAAACCGTCTTTTCTAGAAATAACCTATACAAAGCAATTTCTACGGACTCATTTTTTGTACTGTTTGTCTGTACTTTATCAATTTCGAATTGGAACAAGAGTAGGGCATAAACGAAATTGCACAAACAAGCAAAACCCTTTAGCGAAATTTTTTGTACCTTTTGCACACGACACATATACCAACCTATAAGCCCAAGAGTGCTGACGTTCCTTTGATAAATGGCGGCTTGTTCAGTTTATTGTTTTCCCTGCCCCAAGCTGTAACCCACCCACCCCCTCTCGAATATATTTTTATTGGTACAAACGTGGTTTTATTGTACCGGCATTGAGTCATTTGAATTGAATATCCCAATAAAAAATAAAAGAAACTGAACAAAATAAACAATTCGGAAGGAATAAATGGCTGCATTCAGTGCAATAAATAGAATTTTATTGTCGCCATTTAATCTACCCTGGAAAGGTTCTTCAAGGGAGAGTCGGAGTCAAGATTCCGTTTTACACGGAATTGCAATATTATTATTTATTCCCTCCAAAAGTTATATTGTCGCGAGCGGCAGTAAATTAGAGAAATGATGTGTCATAATACATAAAGAAGTTAAATCTAGTACAATGCAATTAAATTTTTATTGATTAATTTGAAAATCATTTCGTTTTTGTTTGTTTTTGTCCACAGTGGAAAAAATGCTTAACTTTATTGTTTGGTATGGGTGCACGATAATGATTAGAGCTTGAGAACGCCCATGCTGGCGTGTGAACTAGTTACTTAAAATTACAATAGGTAAACGTAGCGTAGGTATAATGGTCAATGCTGCAGTAAGGGCATTTTAAACAATTCGCTTCTTCCTGGTAGGTTGTTGTGAACAAGGTTGCCGAATTTCTGTAAGCTTAAATAGCGCTTAAATTTGAAAAATCACAATCTATGCACTTTTTAATTTTCAACTTTATTTTCGTAGGTTTCGAGGATTCAATTAAATATAACATTATGTTGATGGAGAAGTCCGAAAAAAGGGATTCATCATTCCGTCCGTCAGTTTTTGCATCTGCACGTTCGTCGGTGCGTTAAGGCGTCTGTGGGTCCACTGTAACTTGACCAGATCCAAATAGCCAAAATGTTGGCAAAGTACTGAAATTCTCCCAAAAATAAAACACATATTTTTTTTGAAATGTGGAACAATTTCAATTTTATTGAAAGAGGTCACAGAGTGTAAGAAAAAACACTTACTTTAACGTAAAAACCCACTTTGAAAAATAATCTTGTTTTAAACGAGCGATTTTCTCTAGGGCCTTGTCCGTTAGGTAAACTTTTTCCTAGAGACACAAAAAAAAGTAAAAATTGTCTCGGTTTTATTGGCATTCAAAATATCATGCAGATACACATAATTGAATACCTAGAACGGATTGTTGCTTTTTTATAAATTTTTTCAAAAAAGGAAAAATCCGATATCAACTGATATTTAACCAAATTTTATCTACCTACAAATACAATATATTAAATTTAAACATCAAATAATATGACCGATAAAAAAAATTGTCAAGTAACAGAAAACACCAAGTATAAGAACTTAAAACCGCACAATCTGGAAACCCTATTATTGGGATACAAAATAAACTTCAACTTTATAAGGTTGGTGCAATCTGCGAAGTCTCATGCAGTATTTGCATATTTTTATTTGTTATGGGTGCCATAATTCATGGTTCGTTCGCATGTTAGAGGAAATTAATTATTGCTGGGTTATAAATTGTAATTATTATTATCAGTAAGCAAAGGCAAATCTTTAGTTTTTAAGCTGTTTATACACACGAAAAGTCACTGTGATTTTCTGAATAATGGCATTAGTTTGCATTTTAAATGGTCAGATTTTTTGTGTTGCCAACAATAAGACAAGAGCTTGAATATATTTCAGAAAGGGTTGATATAGTTGCTTTTGTAATTATGCTTTCATTAAGATACTTATAGAGAGGATAGATCAATAAGTATCTGGTGATTGAAACAAATGGTGTTGCCAGCACACATTTTACACTTTGTGGACAAAGTTGAATTTCAATTAAACGTTAATTTTTACGACAAAAAAACTTCATGCATATCAAATAAAAGTAAAAGCCCGAAAAAATTAAACAAAAAAAAATGTTAAACTACGAAAAAATTCTGACAAAGCTGAATTTTGATGAAGAGGTTTTTTTTTTGACGTTTCAAGCATTTCCTGAAAAGTTTCGTAGATTTGGGCTGGGGTTAAATTTTTTTGGGGGTTAAAAGATGTAAAATCAAGTTTTTTCTTAATTTCTCGAAAATTATAAGTTTTTTTTGAAAAAAAGTGAAGGTACAAATAATACTCGTAGCATTATGCTATTCTTCACAAAAAAAATTAATTTCTTTTTTTCATACAAGCAATAGTTTCTGAGAAAATCATACGAGAACTTTACGGTGGAGTAAATTTTGTCAAAAAATATATTAAAATTTCACTAAGCAATTGGCACTGTACGATTTGAGTTTTGCTACACATCCTCTTTATGAAACCAAGTTTTTTGGGTGGAAGACCGCCATCTTGAAAAAGAAAGTGATTTTGTTTTTATTTGACAGCTCGATGAAATTTCCTTTTTCAACAAAATCATGAAAAAGTAACATTTAGACACTCAATTTATATTAAAACTGAGCTATTAACGAACTCTGTAAGTTTATAAATCTAGAAGTTATAGTATGGCAGGTAAGCACTATTGATTTTGTACTTAAAATGGACAGATAACAGTTTTTTGTTAATTTCTCAGCAAATGTAATTTTTTTCAAAAAAAAAACTAATGAGTTAGTTTTAATGCTCATTAAATTCTGGACAAAAAATATTGTGTACAAAATTTATCCCCTGCCTGAATTTATGGAACTTTTCAGGAAATACGAAGCTCTCCACCAAAATTCAATTTTGTCGGAGTTTTTTCGAAGCAAAAGTCTTATTTTCCTCGGCTATATGCAAATATTATCGGGACTTATCACCATCATCGGTTTGAATCATTCACCACTGATTTTTCAATTTCAGTGCAACATAAGTAAAGCGGAACGTTCGGTTGCCAGAAATGGTTGATAAAATCCCCGAAAGGAAAATCGGCGAGTGAATATTCTCGGTCTTCTAGATGCAGCAGTTTTATCATATGGTTCAGTGGTCTCAGCTTTTCATAATTATTTGGATATGCTCTTACTTGACAGCAAACGCAATCGTTTGAGGTCTGTTAGCTGAGGTCAAATGTGAAGAACATTGTTTTTTGAAAAATAAGTAGAAAGTTTTAGAGTTTCTTTAAACAGGTTAGGTTAAGAAGGTTGGGTAAAAATGGCTGTCAGTTGCCAGTTAATACTGACACCAAGGGCGGATCCAGGATTTTTATTGCAAACTATATGTTTAGAAAAATATTACATTTTGTTTTTGGTTTTCAAAAAAACTTAAGCTTTTTATAACAACAATAGCAGTAAGAAATAAAAATAAATTAAGTTAAAATTAAGCAAAAAATATAACTAACTACAATGCTAATCTCTTATTTTATATTGTTCTTGAACAAAATTTGTTCTTATTAATGCTTGCTTTATTTCACATAGGAGATAATTCAAGATAAAAGCGATTCCAATTGAATGCACTGAATTGTATATCAGAGACTGTTGGAGTGGTTTGCGAGCAGGACAACTGGTTCAGAGGGACATGGGTTCGATTCCTGGACCTACCAATGATTTTTGTTTTTAAGTTTATGTTAACCTCTTTAAGACTGTCATAATTAACTCCATAAAGGTACAACAGGACAACAGGGTTGAAAAATGTCGCTTTTTTTACTCTATGGAGTTTTATGCAATGCTTTTAAGCGTAGGATGAATGAAAACGAAAAGCATCTTTGGATGAATATAGGAGCGAAATTGTTAGTTGGGAGCATTGAAGTTTTCATTTCTATGTGTCTTGAGGCGCCTAAAATTTTTGAATGTAGACACGATGAAACTCACGAGTTCGGACTCAATTTTCCCAATCTAAACAGGCTCTTAGTTGTTTATGAATGAAACTGGTCCTATCGAATATGGTAAATTTGGAGTAGAAGGTTTTCTATATTCGATAAGAATGGAACAATTCCTAAATTCAATCAAAAACGATACAAACGTGGTTCAGCAATTTTGAAACATCGACTTTGGCGAATTAAATAAGGTTCAATGATGGTTCAAGAGGTTCAAGTATGTTATAATAGCCTATTACTAGCTTGAACTACCATTGGACCTCATTTAACTCGCCAAAATGGACGATTGAAAATTGCTGAACCACGGATCAAATTTTAACCACATTTGTACAACCTTAGAGGGCTTTAATACTACGTTTTCATTAGAGTCGAAATGAGATGATTTCGCTAATCAAAGAAAAAGTGTTTTCATTTGTAATTTTGTAATTTCGTTTGACAGCTCATTTCATTTTTGAATTTCAACTGGCAGTTAATCGCTTTTTGTTGTTGCTTTATTCTTTCTACTTCCATTGAGCTTTGACATTTTCATACCAAACCTCTTCAGAGCTATTCAAACTGTCACCAGTTGGGTGTGTTCAATAGATTTTGACTTAATTTCCAATCCAATTTCATGCAAATTTGGTTGAAATTATCTCCTTTCGAAGAGTGCATTTGTATTAGAAATGAGATGATTTCGTATCGAGTTTGGAAATTTTCAACGAAATTACTTCCTTTGGTCTAATGAAAACGTAGTATAAGAGTCTCCCAAAACAACTTGAAATCATATGACGTTTTCGATTGGATTTTTGGACTGTTCTACTCGTTTTTGATTCCAATCGAATATGAAAACATCGAGTTGTCAAATTTACACACACACTACTGAATGACGCCATTCTAAAAAATGGCTTCTTCAAGCATTTATCACTTTAGACAAGTAGTCCGGCGAAAAACTGTATATGTATAAGCCTGTTTAGATTGGGAAAATTGAGTCCGGACTCGTGAGTCTCATCTTGTCTACGTTCGAACATTTGAGACGCCTCAAAACAGATAGAAGCAACAACAACTTCAATGTTTTGTACATTTAAAAAACAACAAATGAGTCTCATGAAGTCGGTGTTTATTTTTTGTTCATGCCTCACGACATCCCTGGACTGGACCCCACTTCTATTGCCCAGAAGCTACCGTGAGACCGGTTTCAATATTCCCAATCTAAACAGCGTTTTGGTGTGTTCCAAAACGAGTTTCAAACAGTTTCGGACCGCCAGATTTAGTTAAAACCCGTTTCTTAAGTGAAATATTGTATGTACTGGCCGGCACTAAATCTGGTAGTCTGAAACTATTTGAAAAAACTAAGGAACAGAGGTATTTACAATAGTACAAAATATGAAAAATACACAACGCTAAACAACAACAAAAAAGTGTCATCGGTTAATGCTTCGCTTACGGGTAGCTGCAGTACATTGAGATCAAAAACTGTGTTTCTTGGTTGAAATTAGTATAAACCATAGGAGAAAAAACAAAAGTTTGCGAAACTTGGAAAAAATTTCTCGTTACCAAACAGGCATATAGAGCTTAGATAGTATACATTAGCCCTGTTTTTTAGTGCATTTTTATCTTCACTTAGAAAAAAGGAGCATGTTAAATACAACAAAAATACTGAATTATACCAGTTTTTTGTTGTATCTAACATGCTCCTTTTTTCTTAGCGAAGATAAAAATGCACAAACAAACAGGGCTATTATTAATCAAATCTGCGTAAATTCTCGTACAAACATTGTTTGACAACCATAAATGTTTGATCATTTAAATGTGTGTTTGATATCGTAATCGAGTTTGATAACGTGAGCCACGTTTAAGCCGTTCGCCAAAACCGGGGTCAAAACGGATGCAAAAAGTCGATAAATTTTAGTCCAAAACTCCAAACTGTCAAAGTTGGCACAACGAAAGACAAAATTGACAGGACTTTGGAATGAAATGGGCAATTTTGGGAAGTAAACGAACGGGGATAAATAAAGATGTCTGTTCATGTTCACGTACTTCCCAAATAACAAGTTCTACGAATTCAGCACAAAGTTCACAAACTTGTACCTACTTTATGTCTGTTCGCGTACCTCCCAGGACTACGAATTTTCACGAGCTTAGCTCAAAGTTCTGTCAAAGTTCATTTTTGTTTTGCGAATCCTATCCTTTCAGTGTTTTAACAATTTTTTGATGTTTGAATTTAATCCTTTTACTGAAAAGCCCCAGGGTTTTCATGTTCATTCTCAAATAAGAGAAATTATCGAAAATACCTACATCAATTATTGTAAACTGTTTGTGGAAACATTACCCTTTCTGAAGGTAAGAGGTTAAGAAAAAAAATCCCAAAAATGAGAAAATATCAAAATTACCTACATCAAAACTATACCGTTTGTGGTCTAAATCTTATCTTCAAATGGTTCAAAGCATCGACAGTGTTGAAGAAACAAAATTGAAAAGCCTCAGGGGAGAAAAATTATCAAACATACATCCATCAATTGTAAACTGTTTGTGGACTAAATCTTACCTTCTGTATCTGCCAATGACTGACACTCATACAGCAAAGTTGATCAGTTGTAGATACCACGTGAATCTTTAAAACTCCTTCCTTGCTTTTTAAACCACTAAGTGTTCTTGACGAAACGTACTAGATTAATAATATCAGTGTTTGCTGTTGGCAGACTATAACTAGACAAGTATTGATGTTACTCCACCTTATTTTTTTCTCTTTTTCAAGCATCTGGCTTCAGCAAAAGTTTGTAGACGTAAAGCAATGGGAATACCGATATTTAGATTTCTGGTATTTCACTTCTAGTGAGTTCGTCAGCATAACAAATAGGTACCTTGAATATCACTATGGCTCGGCAACCAACAAAGGCGAATATTAAACTGTTGCGCCATCTTCAACAGAGATTCTCGACAGTTAAAGGCTGTTCTAGAATTTATAGAGATCGAGCCCAAAGACCTAAATAGTGGCTTTACTATAAAAGAAGATGCGGATATCCGAGGTTGGTATCAAGTTTTCCTTGAATCAAGTTAGAACTTCTTTCAGCTAGAAGTTCCGCCTAGAATATGCTTTATAGTCTTCAGGAAGAAGAATTGATAAAGACTTATATTTAGCGCAGGTATATACCACCAGCAACTCCGTCTTTGGTTTTTTATCCGTCGGTGTAGAAATTTATTGATTCATCTTCTAAGAATTCCACATCCTCCCAGATGAATGTGGAAGCAGGTATGCTTACTCCAAGGCTTTCATCGAAATTTAATAGTGAAATTGTTTACAGTATATTAGTGTTACTTGAAAGTGATCCGAATAAATTCAGAACAGTGGAGGGGTCAATCGCATTATTGATCCACTTTGAGAAGGCTTTGAGGCGAATGGCTGTGTTAATGGTGGTTTGTTTGCTGAAAAAATGTGTCGGATGTTGAGCGCATTATCTCACGTGTTGTGGGGTAATTTTTTGTGGGGTTATGTGAAGTTGCTTGTCTACGCAAGTTAGCTCGAGACGATTAATACCTTTGAAGAGAATATTCGGTGCCTCACCAAAAATTTTCTTCAGTAAATTGATTCTTTTATTATGCTTCCCGTGAAGCAAACCATTATTTTAGTAATAAATTTGCACGATTTGGAAACGTTGTTCAGGAGTAAGTCTATTCATTATGAAATGGCAAACCAAACTGAGCATAAATCAAGTGATACCTGTCAAAAAGATAAACTCCGAAAAAAGTATTGCCAGATTAAAAACCATGCGTCTAAGAAAACACCTTTTTTGTTCGGCTTCCAAATACACTTCTTATCTAGAATGAGAATGAGACTCCAGTATAAGCTTCATCTGAGAATGTTAGTGGAATACTTTTTAATAGAAGAGGGGAATTTTTGTAGAATTTTGTATTTCCTGGAAAAGAACACAAGATCTGTTTTATGGGGGTTAACTCCCAGTACCCACCGATTTGCCAATCAGAGTGTTAGTTTGTTTTAAGCTTTTTGTAAAAGATATCTTAAAGTGTTTGAATGTTTTCCTTATTCTTCTATAGCAACGTCATCGGCATAGGAAATCACTCTGCTTCTATGAAAATAGCAAAGCAGCAGCTCGTTAAAGAAGGTGAGAAAAAACGGCGCCTTGCGGTATGCCACGCTTTACCAGATCTTGAATGTTGAACAAAAAAATGTCTGAAAGAAAGAAAAGAAAAAAGAAAGTAGATTAGCTGTGAAGGTAAATTTAAGGCGTCAAGTATTTTTCGCGAAAGCTGAACTGAATGTCAGGAACAAGCGCATTTTCACTGCAGAGCATTTAAAGGGTTTGAGTCTCCGGAGAATTACCTACTTCTTCCAGTATTTTGTTCATGTTGTTGAGAAGCGATATTAGCACATATAGTTAGACAATAGTTGAAAATCTCATTTCTTCGGCATCACCCCTATTTTCTCTGTTTACAACTTCTTATTGAAGTACCTAAAAGTTATTAAGGATGATGAAATGTGTAGATGTGTTCAGGACGTACTTAGAGACTCCATCTAGTCTTGCTGACTTTTTTTCTTTCAAATTGCAAAAGAGCTCTCCCATATCTTCAAAGTCCAGTCAATTTGTGCTCAATAAGGGTCTAAGCGAGCAAATTGTGGAGTAGTTTTGATTTTGCCCCTCTTAATAGTGTTGCTGTAGCTGTGGCTCGTAGCACTGTCAAAGTAGAAATATACAAAAAAAAGTATACAGTGCTACAATGTGAAGATGTAAAAGTAGCAAGAAATGTATGGTGGAAACACAGTTCAACTCTTGCTACCAGCTTCAGCTGCAATCATTCTGCTTTAGGGGCTAAGCTAAAAAATATGCTAAGCCGATGTCTCTGCTACATGCAAAAACACCAGATTAGCAGGTCGATTCGATGTGAAGTTTCCTTGGAAGTAATTGGCAAGCGCTTACACTTTTTCTTGTAATGATGTTGCTTCAATGTTGTTGTTGATACCAGGATTGGTGGCTTCTATCTGATAACCCTTTTAGTATTTTTGAAGGCATCGGATCCTGGTTTTCTGAATCAACTAGACACATAAAGATGTTTCTAACGATTTGCACTGATTGATATGAAAATTTCATTTCTGATTTGGAAAATTTAATTTTCAATTGAAAGGAGAATATTATGATGGAAATATAGCATGTTAAGATAATCGAAAACATACTTGCTAAAAATAATAAAACAATATACCGCTCAAGATCCCTCGTTATGACACAAAGAGATGAATTTCTGAGAATATCAGAAATTATAGAGGTAAGCGAGCTCACTAAAAATTCTTAAGCACAGCGTAAGATTGCAGTAAAATAATATACCTACCTCAATAATTAACATAAATCATATATGTAATATAAAATGCCTAGATTCACAAAAATAAATGCTTAAAAGCAAATTTATCGATTCACTCTTGAGACTTAAAACATTGCAAACTTTCTCAACCATCACAGCAATTATGGAAGAAATTATCTTATATAGTAATTGGTTATGAAATAAAATCATACCACAGAACTTAATCTCTGTCTTGTCATTATACTCATATTTCTAATTCCAAAGAATCCTACCAAAATGTGTACAGGCTTTTATTTGGAAAAACAAATCAACAATCTCTCTAGAAAGAACAGTCAGGGTAGTGGAAAGTGGTCGGCTGCGGCGGAGTTAACAAATAGGCGTGGGACCTAAAGTGTATATCTACCACGGTGTGCGTCGTTTTGTTGTTCAGCTCACTAACCCGCAACTTAACCATAATTTTAAAATTAATGCCTCACGACAATGGTCGGAAAATAGAGACATAAATCCACCCAAGATAGCGGCCCGTTTCCCTACCCTAAAAAAAAACAAAACGAAAAAAATTCAAATTATGTAAGAAGGCACATTCCGACACAATAACACAGCTTTGTTATAATAAAAATAAGGAGCCTTCAAATTCCAACTACTGTGCTGTCATGACGGCAGGCTATAAAGGCCGTCTTGGTATTCGAATACGGATGCGGGGCGGTATTTATTCGTCAACGGCTCCACGGTCGGTTTCCTTTTTTATTTGCGGTAAAGGTACATACACTATAAGCATAAGGGGTACTTATATGGATTTCTAGAACAAAAATTATCGGTAGGGCCAAGGCAAACATGATTTGAGATATACGAGGACTCCTTAAAGATTCAATTTGACACAACCTCCTTTATTATATCCTTTGTAATTAATTTTATTGATGAAGTAGCTCAATCAATGATCATTAAACATTTTTAAAATAACTTTTTCTAGAAATTTGGGCAGCGATCAAATTCTAAGAAGTTGCGCAATTCTTTTTCTTGAAGGCATAAACATTTTTCTGTAATCGTTAAAATCTTTTTCTCAAACCCAACTTTAGGTGAAAACCAGCTATCTATACTTTCTTCTTACAACGCAGTACAGAACCTCAGCGATTTTATCAATCCGTTTACAAAGGCCCCACTACCCATTCGAATTTTTCAAAAAAGCTTGTTTTTCCTAAAAACGTTTAGAACTTTTACAGCAAAAGCATGCAACCAAGTCGTAAAGTTTACTTAATAATTGTCGCTCTCCTTATCAAATCCTTGTCCTTGTTACAAACATTTTTCTTAAGTAGAATGGTAATGGTGGCTTAAGTATTTTTGTAATTTTATTTTTTGTTTTCATATTTTTGTTGTAGTTAAGTTTTGTTTAATTTACTTTGGAAAATGAAGACTATATGATGGGAGTGTGCTTCAAAAGAATATAAGAAATAAAGTAAGTAAACGGAACATATTTCTTTCGTGTTAATGGCTTATTTTATTATTTGACATCGCTGGGTGACAGTTATTGCCCGGGCGGGCGCCCACCATTGGAATATTTATACGTTTTTTAGATTAGCTAATGTTATTACAAAAAGCTACCTCTTGTTGAGTTTGATAGTTTATGGGAGCGAAACTTTTCAATATAAGGAAAATACGACGTGGTGCTCGGTTGATTATTAGCTGACGCCATTACCGGTGGGAATTTTTTTCTTTAAATGTTAGATAACATGGAATTAACTATATAGAAGAATGTAAACTGTCAAAACTTACACATGGACTTGAGGATGATCGATTTTTGTCGAACATGCATGTTTTAGGTTTTAAATTTTTGTGACAAAATACACAAATAATTTGACAGTAATAGTGTACCTTGTAACAACTTTATGAATACGTCCGTGTTTCAAGATGTTTTCTTTTGTTTCTATTTGTAGGTATGTTTTGCACATTTGTGAATTTTCCTATAGGAAATGAAAATACAAAACACACTTAACTATAAGAACATAATTAGTATATAAAGGGTGATTTTTTAGCTGGTTTGGTTTTGGCAACACTGGTTTTGACAGCTGACGTGTGTTTAGTACCTTGTGTCACTGTCAAACAGCTTCAGTTTGGTTTGCAATTTAACCATGGATCGTCTTACAAATGAACAACGCTTGCAAATTATTGAATTTTACTATCAAAATTCATGCTCGGTTCGAAATCGAAAAATTGTGTTCAGCGATGAGGCTCATTTTTGGTTGAATGGGTACGTAAATAAGCAAAATAGCCGCATTTGGAGTGAAGATCAGCCAGAAGCATTGCAACAGCTACCAATGCATCCCGAAAAAGCCACTGTTTGGTGCGGTTTATGGGCCGGCGGCATTATTGGGCCATATTTCTTCAAAGATGATGCGAATCGCAGCGTTACTGTCAATGGTGAACGCTACCGAGCGATGATAACAAACTTTTTTTTGCGAGAAATGGAAGTTCTTGACTTGCATGATATGTGGTTTCAACAAGACGGTGCCACATGCCACACAGCACGCGAAACAATGGCGCAATTGCGAGGCGAGTTTGGTGAATAGTTAATTTCACGTTTCGGGCCGGTCAATTGGCCGCCTAGATCGTGCGATTTGACACCATTAGATTATTTTTTGTGGGGGTATGTCAAGGCTAATGTCTATAGGGACAAGCCCGCTTCGATTGACGCACTGGAAGCCAACATCCATGCATTCATTCGTGAGATACCGGCCGATATGTGTGAAAGAGTATGCCAAAATTGGACTCAGCGGATGGGCTACCTGAGACGCAGCCGCGGTCAACATTTGTATGAAATTATCTTTAAACATTAAATTGCAAGGTTCAAACTATCGATTCAAATAAATATTTCATTCATTTTTTCGAATTTTTTGTGTTTTTTTTTTTTTTTAAGTTCTAAACCTCTTAAAAAATCACCCGTTATAATGTTTACCACGTTTTCATTAATTAAGAATATTTCTGAGTTTATTGGTATTTAGTAAATCTTATTGGAATTTGTAGTTTCGAATATGATTATTGGCCTTCTGCCCGTTCCCCTAATAAAATATATGCATTTTTAGAAAAAGTGTGAACAAAATTTGAGGACCGGGATTTCTTCGAACTTACAGTTTTGAAAAACAAAAAAAAAAATTGGTGGCGCAACAGCCCGTGGAGAACCAGGGCCTAGTGACTTACAACTCTCAACCATTCCTGTGTACGTGTTATTGACAGGAGGAGGGAACCTACAATTTTTTGCCGAGTCCGAACGGCTAGATGAGAAGCACTTATTCAGGGCAAGTATACTCTTGGAGGATTTGTCAGTTCCTTGCAAGAGGCAGTACCGCGGGAAAAATATTTCTGTTCTTAGGTGGCAGCAGCTGGGAATCGAACCCAGACATTCGGCATGACAGTCCAACGCACTAACCATCATGCAACGAGGTATTGTACAAAAAAAAAACGGAAAAAAATGAAAAACGCGGAAGGCAAATATTTCTGCAGTGGGAATCATGGATACCGGCACAAAAACAGATGTCAAAAGAAGCCTAAGAAAAGACTTAAAATATTTTGTTTCCACGGTATTTTCTAGATCGAGTTGATCAATGTACCCCCTTTTACCCACAGGTGCTCAGGTGCCCATCCCTCGATAGAAAACCCGATAAATGTTTTACTTACACTTAAGGTAACTTTCCTATTACGATTTTTGAAACTATCTCTTCGTATTTATCTTAAACGTCAACTGATTTTGTTTTTGTAAGTTTATTAAAAAAAAAGAACACAAGATTGTATTTTTGTTCTGAAAAGCACCAAGGTCCAAAACAGAGAAAGTTTTAGAAGAATACCTTCGGAGTAAAATGAAAGATTTTGTTCCAAGTTTTGCTACCGAATAAAAAAAAATACGTTTATCCCTTTAGGATAGTCTGCTTTAGGCCAGGTGTTGAAAGTTGTACCTTATTTTGGAAAAGACATTACATAAACTTCGGAACAGGTATGATGAAACTAAAAAAAACTCCACAATGACGGGGAAGGATTTTCCATAATTTGTTACACTCTTGCTGACATTTTGAATAAAGACTGAAAACTCAATGCATTTTGAGTGGAAAGTTTCAAGAAATGTCCTACACAATGTTAAGGTTAACCGAAAAATTAAATTTTAAATTAATTTTTTTTATTTGCTTTCACTTTAAGGCCAGGTTCACACTATAGTTCCACTATCCATAAAATTTTGATACGTGTTTTTAGCAAATTATAAAAAAAACTGGATTTACTAGATTTCACCTTTTTTATTTACGCATGTGTTCATTTTCACTTACCAACTTGTTACCCAAATAAAAAAAAAATATGTTTTACCTGATCACAATCGAATTTGAAAGGACATTCTAGTTAAAAATTATTTCTTAATTGAGTATCAAATCGTCAACACAAAACGATGACCAGTTACTCTCGTCAAGAACTGACAGATATGCACCCTTGCTACGATTTAGCTGGTGGTTCCAGTCGGAAGGCACAAAGATTGTACGTAGAAAGGTCCTTTCTATTCACTTTTTGTAAGATTTCACAATCGTCTTCGGAAACATGGAGTGCTGGAGACTCGAAGGTGAGAAAGTTCATCTGGTGGATCAACACACAGAGAGGGAGGAATATTGGATTGGGTACGACGCCTTAGCTCCAGAAGGCTAGCAACTGTGCTTGAATTGCCCTTAGAATAGAGTCTGGACAGTGATTCATCCCGATAGCCATCACACATATCACTGTACCCATCACATAAAATGATAAGATAATGAGGACTGAATTCTGTAGAATGCATTTGCTGAGGGAAGAGACAGAACACAACTTCTTTAAAATGATAGTCTGGATAGAAAAAGCACAGTTTACCAATTTCTTTGAGTTGCATTCCTAGTGTCACAACAGTCCACTTATTAAATTGCAATTCCTCAGAAACCTTTTTGACAGATTTATTAGAAAATGAGCCAGATTACAGATAATTCAATATACCAACAAGATGGAGCTCTAGTACACTAGTCTGGTTGTGAGAAACTGGCTGAGTAATCTTTTCAACGACCGATGAATAGGAAGAGGAGGTCCCACTGAATGGCCACCAAGGTCACCAGATTTAACACTTTTGGATTTTTTTTCACTTGGAAACTATGTATATGAAGTTTAAATTTCTTCTTTGGAGCAACTTTAGCAACACATTGAAGTCACTGGAGTCAAATAGACTAAAATGTATTATTTACAGCTATAAGAAGAAAATACAACTTTTGCCTTCGGAAGAGTGGAGATCATATCCAAAATTTCTCATAATATTACTAATTTTTAATAGAATAGGCTAAAATGTAAACGATATTTATTTATTACTTGCTATTGGTATTTAGATGCAAAGATAGTACAAACAGAAAAAGTTTTTTTTTTTTTTTTGGGAAAAAATCCTTTTCATTTTTTTTATTTTTCAAAAACTAAGATACATATTAGCATCTAATTTTCTGTTTTGTATTGAAAGTTAATAAGCGGATTATTTAAAAAAAAAATATCTATTTACATACATAAAATTTTGTTAAAATAGCTTAAGACTTTTTTTTTTAAAGTTTTTCTTTTTTGAATTACTATTCACTTAATCTAAAATGGAAGTAAAATAAGAGATTTCTGGCTTTCCAAGAAGGTGTAGCATAGTAAATTTAACCGCTGTTTATAAATATTTTTTTTCCGTTTAAAGTAATTTTTTTAGAAAATTTCCCATTCTTTCTGAAGGGGGGAAATAGACCCCCTCCCTTACGATTTTTTCTTGTCTTAACCTAACCAACTTATTTAAGCTTTTTGGTGCACCTAATACCGATAACCCTTTTTTCAAAGTTTTTTTGGCATAAACACCGGGAAGCTAAATTGTGTAGGATGGTTTAATACAAGAAAAAATCGTATTTGAGAGGGGGTTTTATTCCCTTCTCCCCATTTAGGTAGAAGGGGCAATTTTCTAAAAACTTACCTTCAAAAAAAAATGATCAAAAAACAACTTGCAATGTTATTCTTTAGCCTTTCTGAAAGCCAAAAATCTATTCTTAAAATTCAAAAAACATTTTTTAAACTTAAAATCAAAAAAGAAAATATTTTTGTTAACATTTTTTGTTAAAACTGTTAAAATCGATTAACTTATGGCTTAATAATTCATAGTCATTTAGTCGTTAATAAGTTTTTTAATTTGAGTAATAATTTGTCTTTAATTGGTCATTGTTTTTTTGTTTTAGTTTCAATTCAAATGGAAACATTCAAAATTTAAATTTAATTTAAAATTAATTAAATTGAATTGTAAATTGCTTAATTACGCTTTCACTGGGTCAAATGAGGTTTTTATACATAGAAAACATCGCACGAAAAATTGATTTTTTTACGACTAATTAACGACTAGTTAAAAGCAAATTATTTAGTACTAAAATGTTATGTTTAGAAGATTTTATCACTTTTCAAAAAAAAAACATAGAAAACATAGAACTTATTAACGACTAAATAACCATGAATTATTTAGCCATAAATCATTTGGTTTTATTAGTTTTTACCACTTTTTGAGGAAGTGATATGTTAACTTGATGAGAAGTTAACAGAGAATGCAGAAAAACATAGAAAACATTACACTACAGATTCGAAACTGTCACAACTAGTTCAAGACTTGTTAACGACGAATTACTTGATATTAAATATGCAAAAAAAACACAGAAAACATTGAACGACAAATTCGAAACTGTCACAACTAATTAACGATTAACTAATAGCAAATTATCCACCTACCCATTTCTTAATTTTTCAAAGTTGCTTTGCAAGCTGGACGCTCATAGAAAACAAAAAACCCAAAACACATGGAAAACATTGCCTGACAAAATTGTTTTTTTTTTTCACAACTAAATAACGACTAATTAACAGCAAATTACTAAGTACTAAAATATTAAAATTAAGAAGTTTTACGACTCAAAAAAAACATTGAAAACATAGAACAACAAACTAGAAACTGTCACAACAAATTATCGACTAATTAACGACAAATTATGCGCCTTTCCATTTCTCGATCCGTGAGAATTGCTTTGCTAACTTGATATCAAGTAAGAAAAGCACCCAGAAAACATAGAAAACTCTGCACAATCAAATTGAATTCGTCACAACTAATTAATGGCAAATTACTATAAAAAATAAATAAATTTAGTGGCGCAACAGCTCATGGAGAACCAGGGCCTAGTGACTGACACTCTCAACCATTCCTGTGTGCGTGTTGTTGGCAAGAATGGAGGGGACCTACAATTTTTTGACGAGTCCGAAGCTAGGTGAGCAGCACTTATTCATGACAAGTATACTCTTGGAGGATTTGTCAGTTCCTCACAAGAGGCAGTTCCTCCGAAAAAAGCATTTCTGCATTTCGGCAAATTACTTAGTACTTAAATATCAAAATTTAGAAGTTTTTACGACTTAAAAAAAAAACATAGAAAACACATAAACATAACGGCAAATTATCCACCTATTCATTTTTCGCCTCGTAAAAGTTGCTTTGGTAACTTGACACTTAAATTAAAAAATCCCTGTGGTAGGTTTTCATGCAGCAGGCTGCCAAATCTTTAGGTGCGATTTTCCATCACGAACATTAAAATGGATGGCGCCTACTGCAACCTAATACCACGAATATGCATTTCAATTTGATTTGTTTGATTTTTTCATATATTTTCCAAACTTTAGAGAATTATTTCCTTCTTTTCAATTTTCAATGCATTTTTCAAAATCATACTCAAGTTGTCTTTCAAATATCTAGATTTTTTATTCAAATTGTTTTAACATTTTTATTTGAACCATATTCGTTCTTAGGTGTGTTGGTTTCTTCTGCCTCAATTTAAAAATAAATACAATTAAAAAAAAAAGCCTACACATATTATGAAGATTGAAAATTATATTTTCTTGCAGAGTTCAAATATTGCTCCATACATAACATAAACATTTCATATCCACAGAAGATGACATGCTCTTGCAAAATAGCGTTATCTTTTAATCAACTACGTTTATTGCCTCAGGCTAAATCCACGTATTAAGGTTGATTAATAACCGACTCCTTTGAATCTTTCTTCATTTTTTGAAAGTTAAGTTTCTGATAGCTATCTATGTTTTTCTGTTTGCATTGGCCTCGGGGAAAAGATTCGATCAAAATTCCTTTGAGATAAACGACAGGTTTTGAAGTTAATATACCCACATATAGAAAAACTTGCATTACGAGCAGACTAGCGATATAGACTAGCGGTATAGAATGTGCATTGCTTATGGGGTTAACCAAAACTTTAAGACCTTCCGTATATTTTTAAATTAAAATCTTGTCTATATAAGCATCGATTACATTGATTTGTTGATTCAAGTGCGCTTTGATGTTCAGAGAGAATTTTAATAAAAATCCGAAGTAAATATATTCATTCATACGTAGGAGAGAAGCAAATCAAACATTCAGAACTTTATCGAAATAAATAAATACATTTTCCCATCTAATGAAAATATAACTTCTAACCGAAATGAGTTTTCTGTAAATTGTTATTTTATTTGACGAGACCGGAAGTCCATAAAATGCATAAAGGATGTAAATATAAAAGCAAGTGTGGGTATGTATTATTTTTGTTTGTATAATATTCTTGTTATTTCTGCGGCAAAAAGTTAAAAAAAAATTTATATCTATTTGAGTTATTTTTCAATATGAGCTAATCAAGTTTTGCATATTTCTTTTTGAAGTATTTTTATTCTTAGAAAAATAAAAAAACTTATAATTGGGATAGTTGGATTGAGTTGATTTCGAAATAAAGTCAAAGAATATTAGTAAAAATTAGTAACGACAGTTAACTAAGAAAAAATTAGTAAATAAAATTTTAAGACACAAAATTTCACACTGAACCCATCTTAAAAAAAAAAACAATAATCTGGGAGATTTTGGGTGATTTCGGTTCGGTCTGTTACTATAGACGGTCAATTCTACGTCGACAACAATTACATTATTTTATGAATTAACTTTTTTTCAACCCAAGGACCTATTTCATTTGGATTTAATAGCTATGTTATTGATTTTGCAAACATTTTCAAAAACAAATGGGTGTGATTTTTAACGGCTTCATTCAAGCTATTTATGTTAAATGTACAACCGTGGTGTCAACTGCCAACCATATCTTAATATCATGTTGTTTTGCTTGACTCTTGAAATGAGCTTTTAAATTTAATTTATAAAATACTCAACAAAATTATTCCTAAATAAAAATAAATTCTTCTTCGATATACTTTTTATTATGAAAACGAATTAAATCATTTTTATCAACGCAAAATGATTGTATTGGAGTGTGGAATCTTCGTGTTTAACAGTGATCTTAAGTGTGATTCAAGGAGGTATCCATTAAAGCTAAGTAGATACTTTAAAAATTTAAATAAAAACAAATTGATGTCTGCGTTTCTTTATTATTTGTATGTTTTCTCATAAAATGTCTGCTGTTAAGATAGGTTTTTATTCATTCCAAGTGTCATTTATATTTTATGACTTAAATGATTATGATAAAAAAATTAAATACAATAAAACATACTCGTACCTATAAGAACGCAGAACAAAGATTTCAAAATTATTATATGTAAATAAATAAAATACATTATTTCATATAATAAATATGTCGGCATTTATAATTGTGAAATCAAATATATATAGCATTGAAAACAGGACAGGCGTGTATATTTCATCTTTAAATAATGTGTTTAATTTTTTTTTTTCGTTTACGTACCCACATATGTATTTCGATATTGGTTGGTCTTAGAGGAAGAGTATAGGAATACAATAATTCTAAGAAGAAATTTATTTGTCTACAAAATTAAATCATTTTTGCTGTTGCGGAGACCAGATTGAATTTTTTTCAAGGTTATTGTTGTTTGAACTTGAATTCGTTCACAGAATTACTCAATTGGCTCTGTTTTAGGAGGTATTTAAAAAAAAACACAATTTTTATGGTTATAATGTACGAGTATATTAGTGTGCTCGTTAAATGTTTTTTGTATGTTCTTATATTTGGAAGGGCCTTAATTAGTTCCAAAGAAGAAAAAAATTCTCTAATTTTTCAGATTTTTTTTTCATCCCCTATAGTCGCTGTAGGGGTTATTTGAACTGAACTGTATTAATTATTCTAAAAAATTCTGATCATATATCTACATAGATAAGGGTGATTCTTAAAATGGACATAGTCTTGGAGAGCCCTTATTCGATTCAAACCATCCTCCTGTTCGTCCTGACACCTTCTGCATAAGTCAGATGTGCTGATGCCCATTCTGCTCATGTGGGTTCCCATCGAGTTGTGACCCGTAAGGATTCCAACCAGGAGGGACAGTCGAGGTCTGCTAAGCTTCAATAAATATTCTGTTTTTTTATTGAAGTATCTGGCCAAAGACTTCTTGAAACTCGACAGGTATCAATAGTTGACCATCTGTCCTTAGCGGCTTTGAGAAAACTTTGGCGAATTCTGTACTTTTCTTGCTCCAGTGGCATTAGCACCCAGGGTACAATTTGGCTCGGTTCAAGTGATGAACCGTTTTTGGCCAGTTCATCAGCCAATTCATTCCCATAAATGTCACGGTGTCCTGGGACCCATCGAAGGGTGATAGAATTTGTTACGCTGAGTAATTTTAATTCACTACGGCAACGATCGACTAGCTTGGACTTCGTGACAATTGACGAAATGGCTCTGATTGCTGCCTGGCTATCTATGAAGATGTCAATGTTTTTGTTTGTCAGTCCACATCTGGAAAGGTATTTTGCGGCTTCGCAAACTGCAAGCACTTCCGCTTGGAAAACACTGCAAAAATTTGGCAGCCTCAACGATATGTTTAGGGGTGGATTTTCTGAAAAGATGCCTGATCCTACCCCAGCGTCCGTTTTGGAACCATCTGTAAATACCGATACATGATTTACTTTTAGGACCCGGTTTTCCTTCCATAATTCCCTTGTTGGAATATCTGTAAGTGCGACTGGGTTAAAATCTATGTGCGATGAAATATAGTCTGTTTGAATGTCTATGTCGGTGAAGTTCATTATAGTACTGTGGCCCTTTTTTCCAATGTTTGCACTCTTTAAGTCGTAGAGCACTTTTCCGTGAACAGATCAAGTGGGGCAAGTGAGAGGAAAGTTTTTAGGGCTGCGGTTGGAGTGGTTCTCATGGCACTAGTTATGCCGATACATGCCAGTCTCTGAATTTTGGTCATGGCTTTAAGATTGATTGCCTTATCCAAGGCTAGCCACCAAACCAGACAGGCGTACGTCAGGATAGGCCTTACGATGGCTGTGTACATCCAATGAATGGCCTTGGGGCTGGGACCCCATCTCTTCCCAAAAATTCTACTGCATGTGTAGAAGGCTATTGCAGTTTTTAGTTTAAAAATATAGTTTTTGAAAAAATAATTTTCAAACGCAAATAATAAAAAAATTAAAATTTTTTCAAGTTTCAAAATTATTTTTTTTTTCAAAAAAAATCAAAGTTTAATAAAAACTTAAAAAATCATATAAGAGAATGGATTACATGGCTTTAAAAAAAGCTATAATATTGCATTGTAAGGGATCCCGCTTTTTTTAAATAATTTTTTTTCTGTTCTGAGTCAACTTTTTAGAAAAAATATCTCTCCCATCTGAAAGAGGGAAATAGACCTCCCTTTAATTCGATTTTTTGTACGTCGAAGTCTAGAACAATAATATTTAAGTATACACTCAGAGAAAAAAGCAGGTATAGGTAGCCAATTTCTGGTTTAATATACCTTTTTTTTGGTTTTTATTTTTCAAAGCGGGAGATCAGGTTAACACGATACCTGATTTTAATGTCGTATTAAATCAACGTAGGTTGCAGGAAATATCTGCATGACATCATGCAAATTTAACACTACCTTAAAATAGTAAGACTGTAACTTGTACCAGGAAATCTTGCTAATTTTACCTGTAAATTTAGCTAAAATCTACTTAAAAAACATGAATAAAATGCTCAACGTCCTGTAAATTTAACATGAAAATCTAGTTAATTTAATATGATTCAATGTTGTATCAACCCTGTATCTGGTGATTATTATGTCTTGAATCCATGTGTCTAGGTCTCACCTCTAATGCTACTTACCGTCCAGTTCATTTTGCATTAATCTGAAAGTATAGAAATTTGTTGATTTGTGTATTATTTTATTTTAAAAATACTTACTTGACTTTAAACTGGGAACTTCTCACACATTAAGACAGCACGCATCCTCTGGGCCACTTCGCTGCATAATAAACTTATGCCAAATATCAATAAGTTGAAACTGACCTTGTTTGGATGGCTTGTGTTTGTATGTGCTTTAATACTGGTGTCACGTTGAAAAGAACTGGTAGAGTGTTTCTTTAACGATGGCTTGTGAGTAAGTTTCAATACTGGTAGGGTGCTCCTTCAACAGGCGGCCTGGTTAAATTTAAATAATTTTTTTGGATGGCCTGTGTGTGTGTGTTTTACACTGATGTCACGTTGAAATTAACTGGCAAAGTGTTCCTTTAATGTGAGACCAGGCTAAATTCAACAAGTAAACATTGTAAAAATAACCATATAAATCGTTACTTCAACCTGATTAGTGGTTAAATAGAAATTCAGAACATACAGTTTAAAAAACACGATCTCAATTAAAGTTAGCTCTATATTCTTGTCAAAATTTCTTGTTTACCAGAATTTAGTGTTAAAATAACAGGTTATCTTCTTTAATCAACTTGAATGTGGTAATATAAGCCACCAGGTTGATTAAGCACTTAATATAATGTTATTAAAATCAGTTAAATTTCTGAAATGTCTGTAACTTTATATGGGATTATGCATCTTGTAAATTCAACAAGGCCCAAGTTTATTATTTACCTGACTTTCTTCTCTGAGTGTAGGAGCGGTATATGCACTATAAGGGTTATAAATTAAAGTCTGAAAAAAATAAAAATTTATTTTGTTCTTCATTTAGAGCCGATTTAGGCCCATCTGAGATGAAATTTTTTTGAGGACCAGCCTCATGTAGGTACATACTCGTATTATCATATTAATTACATATTATCACGCTCATCTAAAATGTTGACCTTTCATCAAGATCTAGAGATTTTGTGGATCCCACATATGAGGTGCCAAAAATTGGGCTTGAACTGGAAAATTTTAAGCCTTGAATACAAGTTATCTAGGGCTGACCAATGCCTAGGACTAATTGACCTTTTCTGACGAATTACTGACCAATATTATGCTATTTCCTTTTTTTTTAGTTTTCAATATATGAGATATCAGAGCCGCATTCAGATTGAAAGTAGACAAGAAAAGACAAGAGGGAGATTATATTTCCCCCTTCTTCGACAGATTTTATAAAAAAAATATGTTCTACCTAAAATGCAAAAATATATTTAAGAGCAACGGCAACACTAACAGTATTATTTTGTAATTGGAAAGCCAGAAGGCTTTTTATATGGCTTTTTTCAAATTATTATTTTTACTTTCGATATAGGTACTATATGGCAAGTTTTGGATTCGTGCAAAAAAAAAATTGAGATAACAATCAAATATAACATTAAGATGATAGAGCAAACCACAAAAGGAGGTGGCACAATTTTGTCTGTCAGTCTGTCTGTCTGTTCCTCTACAGGGTAAATGGCCCGATCGATTGTTTTCAAACTTATTACGTAGTGGTTTTGGTGATTATGCCCACACGTTTTTATCATTTTTTTTAGATGCAAAAATAGTTGTACCTACATACAATTTTTCGTAGCAATTTTACATAATCTTATTTTTCTCAAAAACGGCTCAACAACTTTTCTGAAAAAAAATTCAATAAATTACTTTCAGTTAAGGCTTCCTTTGAGTGGAAAAGGATTTTTGGCAACCAAAAACTAAAAACATTTTTGTGTACTTAAATTTAAAAAAAAAAATATTTTTTTGGATTTTTAAAATATTTTTGAAAACTTACTTTTGAAATTCAAATATTTTGAAAACGATATGATCGATTACATATATGAAAAAATAATGGGACCTTCCATACAAAACTTAAAACAACGGAAAGGAAAATTTTTTTTCTCAAAAACGACTCCTACGATTTTGATTAAACTTTTCCCATGTACTAAAATTAATACGATCTACTACAAAAAATTATATTTTACTTCACTTAGCAACTATTAATAGTACCTGTCATAAAACGTTTTTTTTTTTTAAATCTTCTCATTATACTGGCTGAACGGAATTAGAAAAAATATTTTATCATTTTTCTTATCAAAATTTTCAACAAAAAAAAGTTTTTAAATTTTTAATAAAAGTTTCATCATTTTTTTTTTAAATGTGATATTTCAAAAACGGGTTCACAATTTTTTTTTTTTTTTCAAATCTAATTTTTATATGCACATAAATAAATACTTAAAATTTACATACCAAAAGCTTTCCTTAAAAATATCTTAATATACAAAAAATTATTTTTTAAGCCGCTCCAACGATTTAAAATTTTTTTGTCCATACAATAATTATATTCATTCAAAAATTAAGGTTTTTCATCTCAAACTCTCAACGAAGTTTTTTAGCAATTTAAATATCGTATTTTATGCTTTTAAACGTTTTTCTCTCATAATTTCCATGTCTTTGCACATAATGTTCTTTAACCTTTTGCGTCTTGGACATAAGAGCAAGTATGTGCGACCCAGTTGTTCATTTTACTTTATTCTATAACCAAAGCCATGTATCTATTCACCAACGTCAGAAAGAAAATAATGTAAGTATGTTACGAAATAATGAGAAGTATTTGTAACATCACCAAGATTTAATTAAATATCTAAGACCTTCATTTTTTGTCATCCCTGTTGAAAGACACTCTAAGAATCAGTAACGTGATGTCAAAAGTTATATTTATTTTCCCCTCATAAATATGAAAATATACCTACATATTTCTCAAAGCAATAATACGAGTATTAACAGCTTAGTGAAGGACGATGGAAAGACTTTTTTGTTCTAAGAAATTGACAATTCTAAGAAAAAATAAATATTTATACATTTTGCTCGATTGCTGAAATTTTTTTTTTTAGAATGAAGCCCTTTTTGATGATACCATTCCAACTCAAACACGTAAGAAAAAAATACCTACTTATATTTCAGGATATTGTGAGTAAACATGTATGTAGGACAGAGTCATATACATATTTGGAGATATTGGAACAATGTATGAGGCCCAAGGAAGAATAAACTCTCATGTAACGACAATTCACTTTAAATGTGTTTGTGGGTAAAAGTTCATAAAAAATGATTTTACGAATCGTATCGTAACTCTGAAGCTGAGAACGTGATGAAGATAAAGAAGAATGAAAGGTAGTGCTTTTCTTTTTAAATTTTTGACAGCATTTATTCACAAGGGAAAAGATACTGCCAGCTCAATGTTTCCAATTTCTTTTTTAGGCAAGGTAGAAGTATATCTACATTGAGCCTTCATAGTCGTTGAAACCATTTGACTTTATGAAGCAAATAATGACTTTGTGGTGATTCTGTTTCAGGATACATTATACTTGAATGGCAAGAAGGAAATCGATGGATGGGGATTGTTTAACTGGCTTTCTGCAATGGCTCTTTTATTTACTAAATTGAAGGAACTATTTTTGTTTTTTTGTTGTTGTATAGGTATCTTGTTGGAATAGCATCAAATGGAAGGGAAGTAGATACCTGCATGTGTCTATAAGGCTATATTTGATCTGGATGTCGTGTGGATTTATTGTCATAAAAGGACTATTTTGGTTGAGTTTGTTTAACTTGCCTTAGAGTAATCTTAGTAAAAATGAAAAAGCTATCCCTTAACAACATTTCAGGGTTACATTTGAAACTTTTTATTTGAATTTAAAAACAAACAAACTTTTGAGTCTCTCATGCTCTTAAGGTCAAAACTTATAAAACACAATACAATAGGGTTAAAGTGGGTGGGGGTTTCACCGTTTATTTTTATATTTTTGTTCGACTACTCATAGAATTGATTCCTTTTGTCCCAAAGATATAACCAGTATCAATTTTTTTTTTTTTCAAATTTTTGGTTGAGAGCATCAATTTTTAATGAAGAAAAAGGAACCAATTTTTTTGTTTTTATTGATCAAAATTGATTGCTATGTATGTCTCTGTCGTTTTGAATAAAAAGGACTTTTTAAACATGTCATATTTAAGCCTTAAATTTCTTCCTTATTTTAAAGAAGCATATCTTGAGCCTTTTCTTAATCCAAAAAAAGTTGTGTGCAATTTAAAAAAAAAATAGAAATCTTCGATGTTTGATTTTTTCTTGTTGGTTGGTTTTCGTAAACTTTTCCTACTTAACTTTTTTTTAATAAATTTTTTAAGTTCCTATCCATTTCGATAGGAAATTAAATTTTCTACAAAAAGTTTTAAGTTATATCCTTTTTCGTGAGCTTTTAATTGTAAATTAAGTTCCTATCGTGAACTTTAAGTCTTTTTTGTTTTTATTTTAAATTTTTGTTTAAATAAAACAAAAAAAAAACTTAAAGCCCACGATAGAAACTTAATTTAAAAGTTTAAAGTGTTTTTTATTTGTCAAACCGAGAATAACGGTGCAGTGCTAGAAGACCCGCGGCAATAAAGCCCGTGGGTGGGACTTAATTCCGAAAATAAAAAGAGGAACTACCCACGGGTTTATTTTCCATTTTGAAAAGGAAACAAAAGCAGTGGGTTTTTACCTTTTTCTTGTAGGTTATAATGCCTGGTTATGAATGGAAAGAAGACTCATCCAATCAATAAATCAAATTTACCACCTACCCCAAACCGAGGAGTTATTTGGTTTATAAAGTTTAATAAGTCACGCGAATAAACAGTAAGCCCCTGCTTGGGCTGTGTTCACTGTAGGATTTGGGGTAGGTTCAATGTTGGATATATGCTAACTTTCTTTTGCATTTAAGGAATCTGGATTTTAAGAAACTTTGAATTTATCGTATATATCCAACAACAAATTGAGGATCGTTTTTTTCAAAACTCAACAAACGACAAAAATCCAAAAATGAGTTTATGGGTATCGAAATTTTTGACTTCAAGAGGCGCAAGATAGTGAAATTAAAATCGAAGAAAACGGTACAGATTTAATTCCAAACATTTTTGAAAGAAGAGCGTTTTTGCAAAACTCAACAAATGCCACTGTAATTTTGCAAAACTAATAAAAGTTTCCTGTTTAAAATGAACGGTTTGTGCCTTTAAGTTCAGTTTAGTTAAGAATGCATTGATCGCATGGGTTATTGAAGAACCATTTATGTAATTATGATATTAATCGTTATACATAAAAGTACATCCGGTTCGTTACGAAACTTTAGTTAATGCTGAAAAATTGAACCAGAGCTGCTGAAAAAGCAGCCCGTGAGCTTTACGCACAAAAACAAAAGGAGGTACACCGACTTCTCAGGACGAAAAAGAGAGAGAGCATATGCGAAGTGGGCACTTGAGTCTATTGAGCACTGTAGCGGTCGGGAGGTGTTCGAATGTTCTACTGAAGGGTCAGGCAATCTACCTAAGGTTATATGACCAGAACGGAAGCCTGCCGGGACGAGAGTGGGAATATGGTGGTAGACACACATTCGGTGCGGAGGATGTGGAAACAATACTTTTCTAGACGGTTAAACGGCGATGATAGCCAAAATTCCGCTGTGAGGAAGACTAATCTAATCCATTCAACCTGATCAAAGTTTCCATCCACCCGACCTAAATGAAGGGCGGTTAGGGAGAGCTAAGCTTAAAGCTAAGCTTATAGTGTAAAAGGATGCTGGTGCAGGTGGCCTGCTAGCCGAGCTATTCAAAGCAGGGGATATGACCTAGTAGGGAGTATAGATCAACTAAAAATAAATAAATAAAATAAATTTGGTGGCAAAACAGCTCGTGGAGAACCAAGGCCTAGTGACTTACAACTCTCAACCATTCCTGTGTGCGTATTTTTGGCAGGAATGGAGCGGACCTACAATATTTTGCTGAGTCCGAACGGCTAGATGAGAATCACTTATTCATGACAAGTTTACTATTGGAGGATTTGTCAGTTCCTCGGAAGAGGCAGTACTTCGCGAAAAAAACATTTCTGTTATTATGTGGCAGCGGCTGGGAATCGAACCCGGACCTTTGGCATGACAGTCCTACGCACTAACCATTATACCACGAGGTACTAGATCAACTTATCTTCAAAATTTGGTCGGAAGAAAGTATGCCCGATAAATGGAACCTCGGTATAGTGTGCCCCATCCAAAAGGAGATGCTCTGAATTGTTCCAACTACAGAGGTATACTTCTCACAAACATCGCTAGCAAAATCGTATCATCTATACTGTGTGATCGCTTAAAGCCATTTGTCAGCGATCTGATCAGCCTATCAGTGTGGTCTTAGGCCCGGCAAATCAACCGTCGATCAAATGTTCACACTCCGACATATTTTGGAAAAAACCCAGGAGTTTAAAATCGATACACACCATCTCTTTATCGATTTCAAAGTCGCGTATGATAGCGTAAATAGTGACGAGCTGTACAGAGCCATGTCGCATCTCAGCATCCCTGCTAAACTCATACGCCTATGTAGGATGACAATAGAGAAATCTCGTTGCTCCGTCAAAGTCGGCAAGAACCACACCAAGCTTTTGATTTCGAGACAGATTTGAGGCAAGGTGATGCATTATCATGGAACCTATTCAAAATCGTACTTGAAGCAATTGTACTCAACTTGCAAGTCAACAGCAGAGGTAACATTTTTCAAAAGTCTAATCAGCTACTTGCTTATGCAGATGATATTGACATCATGGTGAGAACGCAGCGAGCTGTTACCGGTGCGTTTGCAAGTATGGAGGCAGTGAAAATGGGTTTGGCTCTTAATTAGGACAAGACGAAGTATATGCTATCATCGAATATGGAGGACTCGGGCAAAACGTCACAACGGATAGGTACAACTTCGAAGTTGTCAAGGTTTTTGTCTACCTGGCTCCACTATTACATCGCAAAACGACATCAGTGCAGAAATCAAACGAAGAATTACTCTGGCTAATCGCTGTTTTTTCGGGCTAAGAAGGCATTTGAGTAGTAAAGCCCTCTCTCAAAGAACCAAGGAGACTATATATAAGACCCTTATCATCGCGGTCCTGCTGTATGGGGCAGAAATATGGACTCCGTCAAAAACGGATGAAAATCTGCTTGGGTGCTTTGAAGGGAAAATTCTTCGGATGATCTTCGGTCCAGTATGTATCGAAAGAATATGGAGGAGAAGATTTAACAACAAACTCTACGGGCCTTACAGTGACTTTGACCTAGTCAAAAAGCTGAAAATACAGCGGCTGAGATAGTTGGGACACGTGAAATGGGTGGACAGTGGACACTAACGCACCAGGCCGACGGGTCTTCGAATCTACCCCTGATGGTCTGCGTAGCACAGGAAGACTCCAGCTAAGGTGGCGCACACAAGAGGAGAGCGACCTCAACCAACTTGGAGTGCGTAACTGGAGGCAGTTAGCTATGCATTTTGGCTGGAGGGACTTGTTGGTTGAGGCCGTAGTCCATCCTGTGGACTGTGAGTGCCATCTAAAAAGTGAAGTAAAGTAAGTAAGCCTATGAAAGTGTAGGAGAACTTGATGCAGTCGATTCCATCAACTCAGTCATGGGAAACCTTTATCAATAATTTCTTTTGGCCTAAATTAGTTTCAAATGTGAATGACATTTAGAGGACAGCCACTACGAGTGCAATCACCTATTCGATATCATAAAGGATACTTTGCATGAACGATATTTTTGGGTAAGAAAAATACACAAAGATCATGTGATTCAACTCCGTTAGACTTTTTTTGTGTGGTCCAAGCTTATAAACCATCACGCAATTTCATCTGCACCTATTTTATTTAAGTCATCTAAAATAGAAATCCTCAAACCCATCTGCACCTATTTTATTTAAGTCATCTAAAATAGAAATCCTCAAACCCATTGCACAGTGTGAAGTCACGGAGGACATTTAAACGATATAATAGGATTACATACCTATGTAACAGCAAACATGGTCTTTTCAACTAAAAGGAGAAATTCGTTGATACCTTACTCACAAGTCAGTTCCCGATCCTTGGCACATATATATGAAAAAATAAAATCATTGGTCCGAAAGGGTCCACTGGTCCTAGAAATTGGTTTGCTCTAAATAACTTGTCTGGCACTTCCTTTGTGGGAAATTTTCAAAAACAAATAATACTACCTAAAAGGCTATAAAATTTGTATAAAATGTCAGCTAGTTTCAGTAATTGGTCAGTTATAGATTCTGTCTTACAGTTATCTCATTTGGGCCGACCAATTACTCAAAACCAACAGACTTTTTTTTAAAATTTGAAGGGCCTTCTTATGGTTTTAGTTTTTTTTTTCAAATTTCCCATAAATGAGCTGCCAAAAATCGCTATGATCTTGATTAGTTTTTTTTTTTTTTAATTTATTCAAAATTCATATAAAGTAATACAATGGGTGACAAGCAACTGAAAATGAAAATAGTTAACCTTTTATGACCGTGAAGTGCCCTTTCAAATAGCAGTACTTTGTTAAAATTCTAACAATTTCTCAGTCCTGTGAATGGAGTATGTTAATCTACCGATATTGATATCTTTGTTTTAACAAATGTTGCAAGGAATAGTTACTACTAATTCCTATTAGAACTACGTATACTTATTTTTTTCAAAGTTTCAAGTTATCTATTTATAAAATTTCCAAACAGTATTGCATGCCAAAAAATTGCTTAAATGGCTACTCCAAAGCCACGAAAATTTCAATTTCTTTAAATCGAACAAGTTGCACAATCAATGAAATTCTATACGAACGAAGCTATTCGAAGTCAATCATCATTCAAGGATTAGGTGAGTTATATATAGGTAGCAGTATTGGTGTATATTATAAGTCAATATGGTGTAACGATAGTCGCATTGAGTGACGCCAGCTTAAAGTCACATAAAACGACACACGGTAAGGTGAGTTGAAATCAATTTTTTACCATCGTCGTCGTCAACTATAGGAAAGCATCCACCATCAGTGCTGTCGTTTTAAAAATGATCAAGGCAATACATTCCAAAAAACTTGGGACAGATGCAAGATGCGATATTTTTGTTTTTTTCTTTGGATAATTTTTTTGATTCCCTGATGCACTCTCTGTCCGAAATTGCTTTTTTTGTTGCATAAATTATTAAATTTGAACGCATATAGATACCACTTCAATATTTTTTTTCAGCTTGAAGCATTGAAGTAAATTTCCAAAATTATATAAATGGTAATTTTAAAGAAAATTACTGTACAGAATGTTCCGGTATCCTTGGGTGATATAAAATTTCCTGAAAAGGAGTTAAAGTACGATTTTAAAACTATTCAAAATTTGTAGAAAGACCAAACTAATACTCACACACAGAGACACAAATTGCCCTTTGCTTAGTACTTAGTTGATAATACATTTCATTTTTAAATAAATACTTCAGAGCCAGTGTGGGACAAGGACAAATTCAACGAAATTCTTGTTCTTAGATAATTACACCATTAAAAAATTACATATGAAAATGGAATGTTGAATGAAAAATATGAAAAGAAATGCCAACGCTATTGTTGTTCGATATATTTAATTGTTGACAAAAAATTTCAAAAAACAATACAAAAGAACAATACAAAAAGCAAAATGTAGTAAAAAACAGAAGTGAGCCACTACAATACAAGTATTGCAATTGCAGTACATTCGACAGCACTGTCCACCATACAATATGTTCATTGAACGTAACGTTACCATAACAAACATCCTTTCAAATTTTGCTATCTACAATGAATGCATTCGCAGGATAAATGGCTTCCTCGCATATGCATTTGGCTCTTGTGTTGCTATTTTTTTTTTCTAGATTTAAAAAGGGCTGGTGTCGTCAAGCTTTCTTTTCTATTTTAAATTTGTTTGGTTGACTTTACTTTGAATATTTTGGTTGACATTCTATTTTCAATAGGTAGGTACTTGTGGTACAAAAAAAAAGTATAGTCATTTACTTCTGATACGTATTTTGTATCAATTCTGATTGAAGCAGTAAAAAGGATAAAAGAAATTCGGTGGCCAGATGTGTAGAATTGTTTTCAAATGTTTAATATTATAATTTTTATTTTTGTGGTGAAGTCTCCATGTTGTGTTTTAATGTAATTATGTATATAAACAGTAAAAAAATAAATAGTTTGAAGTAAGTTTTATTTTTTTTTAAATTATTTAATTTTAATAAAATCCCAGCATCATTTTTTTCTAGTTTTGATAAAAGCGATTCGGTTACAAGAAACCACGATAGAGCTTTATTGATTAATACGTTGAAAATTAATTTGAAAAATATGGTTGTGGTGATGGCGGTTGCTTAGTCTATAGGAAAATAGAAAAAAAACATTTTTTTTATTTTTAAAGCGTTCTAAGGAAAACCTTATTTTATGTAAGAAATCCCTAAAATTCCAATATTTTGGAACTTACAAATTTTAATGATCGGTATAGTTTGGAATGATATAAATTTATGAACATAAAATTGAAAATCTTTGCGTGATTTAAAAAAAATATTTGTTTTTGTACCTACCTGCCTATCAAATTTTGAAAGCATTTTTAAACGTGTTTTTTTTTTTAATTTTCAAAACATTTTTAAAGAAACATTTTGCTATGCAAATTTTAAGTTCTTTTTAATATGCAGTTAAAAATTGAATTTCCAAAAATCCTTCACAATTTTACCAACTGAGAATTTTCAAAAAAAAATGTTTAATATTATATATCGTCAGCTGAGAATTAAAAGGTGTTAAATATATAAATTTGAGATAAGGCGAAAACAAAAAATTGAATTATTTTTAGTGTATTTTGAGCAAGTTTTGTTCAGTTTTTTTTTTACCAAAATATACTCAAACCCCAAAGTCTAACTTGAACTGAACAAAAAATAACAACAATTTTTTCCACAAAATAATTAATAAACTTTTTTAAAATCCACACACGACTTTGTTACAAATTTTCTTTTAGTTCCTGGTTGTATGTTGGACAAAACGTTGTTGTACCTAAATGATTTAAAAAAAAAAGTACTGAAATATTTCGAAAATCTATGGTCAAAGAAAACAATTTATAAAAGCCAAAAACTAAAAACAAGATTCCTTTGTTTTTGCATTTTTAAAATTTGTTTGAAAAAAAAAAACAATGTCAACTTTTCTGTCGGTAATATAAAATAAATAATAGTTTTGACATAAAATGATAGGCTCATTTAATAACGAGCTAAAATCGAACTAAAAACACAAAAAAATAAGGGGATAATAAGTCAACAACAAAATTTTCATTCACATACGACCTTGAACTAAAAAATGGTTTAAATTGCTACACCTTGATTTTCTGGCTTTTTCTGCTTTAATTTAAATGCTGACTTATTTTAAATTATGCAAAACGACTTTTACTCGATATTTAAACCGTTTTACATCAAAAACTCGATTTGAATTTTTTCGAGATACGACCTTATTATTCTCGGGTGACGATATGTAATTACATATTTTTGAAAATATTGATATGTAATCTAATTTATACTAGTTTGAAGTTTTTTTTATAAAAAAAAAAAAATTTATTCGATCGGACAACAATGAAAAAAAATTCATATCAAAACACCGTATTCTAAAGAAGGCACTGTTAGTAGCTGCTAGGAGTACATTTTGCCTATTTTTATTTTAAAGTGAATCGTTCAATATTTGCAATACTGAAAAATTTTTATCAAATAGATATAACATTCATAAAACGTGTCAGCTTTCAGCTGTTGCGAACTTATTTCGTAACTTCTCAGCAACCGGCAGTCGCAATATGTAATTCATCTCCAGAAACAGCGATACCAACTCACTCAAGTTAAATATAGGTAGGTTGCCCTCACTCAACTGATCAGATCCATGGCTCTGGACCTTTGGCACCTCATATGTGGGAGATTTGATATTTTAGAATGTCATCTAATTGGTCAGTTATTGGTCAGGAAAGGTCAAGTAGTCCAAGAAATTGGTCCGCCCTTGATAACTAGTTTTAAAGGCTTTAAGTTTCTCAAGGTCACTCAAGGTCACGTGTGATTTTTGGCACCTCATTTATGGGAAATTTACAAGAAAAAAGATGCCATCTGAAAGATTTGTAGATATTGATACAAGATCAACTATTTTCAGTAATTGGTCAGCTATTTTTTTTTCTATGAATTTTCAAAACCCGTTTCAAGGTCACAAAAAAACTTTTGGCACCTCATTTGGGTCATTTAAAAAAAAAAACAGTATGCCATTTGAAAGGCCATTTCACGGTCATATAAGGTCAGCTATTTTTAAAAATTGTTCAGACATAGTTTTTTTTATGAATTTTTAATTTATTAAAAAAAAAAATTCAAGGTCAAAACGATTTTTGGCACCTCATTTATGGGAAATTTGCAAACAAAATTTATATAAGGCAGCTTGTGGCGCCGTCCTGTTGGAACCACATGTCCTCCAAGTCCATATCATCCAATTGGGGCCAAAAATATTCGATTATCATTGAACGGTAGCGATCCCCATTCACAGTAACGTGCCGGTCTTGATCATCACGGAAGAAGTACGGCTCAATGACGCCGCCGGCCCATAAACCACACCGAACCGTAATTTTTTCGGGATGCAATGATGACTCATGGAGTACGTGTGGATTGCTGCCTGACCAATACCGCATATTTTGTTTATTGACGAAGCCATTCAGCCAGAAATGAGCCTCATCACTGAAGATGATTTTTCGATGAAAATCCGAATCATTTTCAAGTTGTTGCTCAGCCCAATTCACGAACATACGACGCTTCTGGTGGTCAAGCGGCTTTAGTTCTTGCGTCAATTTAATCTTGTTAGGATGTAGGCCAAGATCTTTTCGCAAAATTCGCCACAACGACGTCACAGAGATGCGAAACGCTTGAGAACGACGTGTGAGAGACACATTTGGGCTTTCTGCAACTGAAGCCTCAGCGGCAGCAATATTCTCGACACTACGGGCACTTCTTTGTCTCACTGGCACAGAAATATTTTGTACTGTGCCTGTGTATTCAAATTTTTCCACTAGATGCTCAATTGTTGATCTGCTAAGACAATTTAAATAGCTACTTAAATGCTTTCTTAAATTTATTTCCAAAATTACTTGCATATTTTAAATCCAATAAACTTGAAGTTTATTTTCATAAAATATACATAAAACCAAGTTACGGGACACTCTGTATTTCTTTGGAATTCAACATTATTTGCACAGTTTAAAATTAAAAATACTTTCTTAAAGGCAAATTTCTTACAAAACTTAAAACCCTTATTTTCGATTTATGATTTTCTTACAAAAAAAACTCAAATTTTATTAGTTCGATTAAATTTGATTTGAAGTACGAAATGCACGTAAATTAAAACTTCAAACATATTTAAATTTGTAAATGGATAAGAATGTAGTACAAAAAATAAGAAATGAGTTCCGTTAATTCTAAAATATCACCCTTTTTGGCGGGTAAAATAAAATAAAAACTATACACATGGGCGTATACGTACTATTACTGAATATTATAAGGCAGGAAAATGGATGCAAGAAGAAGACAAATATCAAAGTACATATTCAAATGTAGTTAAAAATTAATTTTATCAAATCTAATCATAACTTTATGTAAGAAGCTTAATGATAAGATTTTATTTTTAATTGAAGAAAAATATGTATTTTATGAGAGAAAAATATTTCAAATCGTTGGATCGTTTATTTTTGTTTTCTTATAATTTCGCATATATCAAATTCATAAACCATTTTTAAAGAAATCATTTGGCATACAAATCTTAAGTTTTTAGTTATGTGCACATAAAACAAAACTAAAAAAAAGTCAAACCATTTAAAAAAAAAGTTCTAGAAAAGGAATCTACTTTTGATAGATTCTTATAATTCTTTATTTAGTATTGCATTTAGTTAAGCATACCGAAAAAGTTTTATAAAAATCTAAGGAGTCGTTTAAAAAAAAAAAAAAAAATATTTTCCTCAATGGTTTTTAAAGATTTCTATGGAAGGTACCAACCGTTTTTTTTTTGTTCATAAAAGTAAAATTTCTTAAAATAGTTTAAAAAGTTTAAATAACTTCTTAATACCGAGTTTAATAGAAATTGTTCATAAAGTTTTCAAAATATTTGATTTTGAAAAAAAAAAACTGCACATTTTTTTAAATCCAAAACTATTTGAATTGCTTATGAAATTCTTTATGGAAATAGTTATTGAATTCAGCACTACCGTTTGAAGAGAATTAAAAATAAAAAATGGTTTCCAAAAGTATTTTTTTTATTTTCAATTTTTTCCCAATTACCATTAATAACCATTTTTTAAAAAGCTAGCCTTTACTGAAGAATTTTTTAGGAAAGGTTAGAGAGCCGCTTTTGTGAAATCACTTAAGAATTTATGGCCAGCAGTGTAGACACTGTTACAAACTTTGTCCTAAAAACAATTTAAAAAAAATATGTTGGCAGAACCACCAAATATCACTGTGTAGCAGATTTTAAGAAAATCTATGCAGCCTTTTAGGCTGTAGCCGAACGGACAGGCAGAGAGACAGATAGAATTATTGTGAAACTCACTTTTTTCACTTTTTTCGTAATCCCTATCATCAAGCCAAATTTTTTAACGAATGCATAAGTTGACATTAGGTATAGTACGTACCTATGTATGTATCGCAAATAAAAATGACTTAAAATGAAAAAATTATTTTTAAAACAACGGCAACATTTACAATATCAAACTTATTCTTCTTTTAGAGGCAGTAACAGTTATTTTTGTAAATATTTTTGAAAAATAATGTTCGATTCCCACTTTGTTCCTTCCCTTTTTGAACCTTCGGTCTCACTCACGAATCTCAGTTGTTTCTCTTAGGATATGTCCAGTCATCAGGTGGGCGGAGTTGAGCCAAACCGAAAATTTAGAAATTTTTAGCCTTATTTTACTTCCCTGTATGAAAACAATGGATGTCATAAAATGACTATCGTTTGAGCTGTTTCCGAGAAACCAAGATATAAGAAACAAAAAGGCATGGCATCAGTGAATAAATTTCACTAAAGTCACTTCCTAAAGAACAAAGCCTGAAAGTTTCATCCAAATTATTGGTTTTAAGTCGTTTCCAAAACTAAGTATTTATAAGAGAAAGTGAGGTTGGGTGGTTTAACAAACTACTGCCATAACTTTCAACCTAGAGAACAAATTTTGAAAAATAAAAATAAAAAATTGCAAGAATTGTTTACTTGTAATAACTTACCATAATACATACAAATTTATTTTGTCTGCCGATTCTAAACAGTACTTCCGAGAGTCTCGATACCGATACCAAGGAATACCAAGACTTTTGAATCCAGCTTCAAAAATAAAAACTCTAAGGAACTAATTTTATTTTCCCTAGAATTTTTTCTACCTTCATACTATGCTTCCATTAAAATAATTGGCGTGTTAGAAAAAATGAGATCTCGGAGGGCTCAGCAAATTCTATCCGTCGAAAAGTGTCCTCTGTAATTTGACAGACATTTTTCTGAGAAGTCCTGTTCACGAGACTGAGATTGCAGAGGGTTCTGAAGTTCTTTTGAAATAGTGCTTAGGATTCTACTTGGTTGATTTAATTGTAAGTAGCTATGTTAATAACCTTTTAATTCCTCTTTAGCTTAACCTAAAATTCAGCAAAATTCATTTCACTGAACTTCTCACATATTGAAGTTTTCCCAAAGATAAAAATAAAGTTCAAATGATCCTGCACATATGTATATCTATAAAAACAAAAGTTCAATAGCAAAAATGAAGGTACAAATTGCCTGCAGTTGAATGGTTACCAATTTACGATATACACAATCGCAATGTTCGGTGTATGTAGTCACTGTAGTATTGCCGTTGTTCTTTCACAACCAAATGCTACAATTTAATAGCGAAATAGCTCCTGGGTTTGAGTAAGGCATCTAAATTGATGTTGATTCCCCTTATGTGTCACTTCAGATTGCCACCTTGGTGATAAACAAAAAATAATCTCAGATTTAAAAATCCGTAAAAATGGGACACAACACCACCTACAATATCCTTTTGTCGTTCTCATTGAATTCTGTCGCTATCGGCTTTTATTTGGTTCACAATAACTCACATATACATATATATCTATAGATATACAGTATATTTAACATTTACTAGACACAAACACACACACACACAATGCACACCAACGATTCGTTTTACGCAGTTTAATTAAGTGGTATTTCAGCAGAGTCGTGATTTGAAGATAAATAAAAATGGTCTTAGGGCCATTTTTTTCACAGCTGTAATCATCTTTAATCAATGATTATTGTGACTGGTACATCTGCGAATGTTCTTGGTCACCACAATCTAAGCCAATAAATCTATGGTTTCAGTTATGAAAATTTGTAATCAGCCAGTGCTTGTACCATCAGGACCTGCGAAAAATTTATCACAATTTAAATCCGATTGGCCCTTAATATATTTTGTATAAAATTATTTCATATAATTAATAAAAGAATATTACGGCAGTGTTTTTCGAACAACAACTTTTCGACTGAGGACCAATTTGACAGCTGGTAGCTAATTTGTACTGTGTTTGGTTTGTCATTTAAGTGTCGAAGGAAAACTTTTAGATTTAGGTAAGTCAATTTGAAAGTACTTACTAATATTATTCTACAAACCCTTCATCTTTTTCTTAATTATTTTTGTGTATCTACTCGTTTTTAATTTAATTTAACTTTTGAAAATAAAATAAAAATGCTGGCCGAAACAATATTTATGATTTTCTTTCTTTTCTTTTTCTTGACATTTTCGAAAAAGATTTTTCCATTTTTATGATAAAACTCTACAAAAAAATATTGATAATTTTAATAATATAGCATGCGGGAGAAATTCTCCTTAGCAGGATATTCAACGACAAATATAGTCTGTTCAATTCGCTGTACATCCTGTTTGAGGATTTTTATGATAAAGAGTTTCAATTTTTTGTTGTCAGTAAAAATAGGTACCTCTACATAATACAAAGTTTTACCGATGAAGTTGCTATCATCTGTTTGCCGGGCCCTTAGGTGTATAAGGACCTGACGTTGCCGCCACAAACAGAAATCATTCTGAACAATATTTTGTGGTCCGTGAAACATTTTGTAAAATCACTGAAAACCTGCAGGCATATTGGTCGTGTGGGCTGAAAGAGGAATTATTATTCTCGTAAATATAAATAGGCTTTTTTGACAATACTATATCTCCACCTCGGTGTTTGAATCAGATCCCTTTGTGCTTTGTGGATATTCTTTTAAATGTTTTGTGTTGTGTACGGAGATTAAGGAGGAAGTAACTTATTTTTATTTGTGTTTTTTTTTTCGTAATTTAGGAGTCAAGTACTGTACTCTTATATCTAATCTACTTTAGTGTTTTTCTTATATAACAATGGATGACAAACACAAAAGAGAACCGAAAATTTGTAAATCAAATTCAACATATTGATAATTGCCATTCGTTATCATTTTCATAGGAACTTCAACCAAGTTTTGGTGGTGGCTTCTCTTGATAAATCTCTGAAAATTTATTTACTTGACTGTGAAACTAGCATGACATGTTGCCCTTTTCTAGGTATGAATCCAGATGTTGTTATGTTGTTGTTAAAACTGAAATTTATTATAATACCAACTTAAAAAAGTTTGAGCTCAAATAGCAAGCATTTTTGACCGAAAAACTCATCTGGCACTATTTTTGTTCATGTTCAAGAAGGTATAATTAGCTAACATATGTTTAAAACCAGGTTTTGTAAAAGCAAATTTGTTGATTCTTGCAATTATGTAGTTTAAATTCTAAAAAAATTAGATGGCAACCCTTAAAATGCGAAAAAATTAAAATTTCTCTATTATTTTGTATTTAATTGGTCAAGAATGTATTACACACCCATTTTGAGAGTATCATATAACAATATTCTAAAAATAGCCATAAATGCGATATATTTGACTTTTAAATCTTAAAATTAGGGCCTTATTGCGAGAGTCTATTCAAAATAGACCTAAAGTCAACTGTCGGTATTGCGAAATATTTTTCTATTTGATTTGATAAAAATTTTAAATCTATTAAAATTTCTGATCGACTTTTTTCTATTTGAATTTTTACGAATATAGACTATCGCTTTAATGCCCTTAGCTTAGTTTGAGTGACCGTTCCTCGGTCGATTTTTATCTAAATCTTTTTCAAAATATGTCATTAAAAAAAAATGAATAATCTTTCTTTTATATATAACAATGCGTATACCTATCTATGCAAAATGTGCTTTTGCACCCCCCTCCAAAATGCACCCTCTAATTTGATAGCACTCCACGGTTTTCCCATTTTCAATGACTCATTTATCTTTACAATAAAAACTCATGAACGTCTTGTTTCCTTATTGTCCTGCTTCTTAGGACATAATCAATAGCCTATTCACTATAAAGTTGAAAACGCAAAATTAATTTTCTGATTTACCTAATACTCTATGGTAATCCTTGTAATTTATAGGTACTCTAAGGGCTCTACTCTGAACTAAAAAAGAAAAACACTTAATAACGCGTTCGCGATGCGTATGTAACATTATCAACAGGCGTTTCGGGCGCGTCGATATAAATGGGGAACAAAATTCAAACTTTATTTCAAAACAAGATGGCCACATGCTTAAATTGAAAATGAAAATGTTAAAATGCGCACAAAAATTGAATAATTTCTGCTCTTGCGCTCCAGCCGCTTACGTTACGTTGGTACTTACTAATGGATGCAAAATTGTAACATAACATACAACGCTTCATTGTAAACACTAAACAGAAATTCCTTTGCCTGAACTTTTGCGTTGACATAGACCAATCTTTCAACGCAACGCCAAATGCTGTATTGTAATTCAGCCATTAAGGTACGTGTCCATTTAGGAGTAAAAGGCTGCAAGTAGCTCTCGAGAGTAAAACTCGCATATCGACAAAGTCTCGCAAATTTTATTATGGAACCACTCTCAAATGGACACGCGCCCTTATGGCACTCAGCGAACCTTTTGCGTCAATTTTGCTAGGGCTCTGGATGAGAACTGTCTAATCTAACTTGAAAATTAAAATATTATGCATCTTTACTCACAGTTTGAACAAATTATTATATAATCATTAATTACTAAGGACCCCTTAACTACGGCCCTGAATAACACCAGATAAACTGGGAAAATAATACATGCATAATGTAAATACAAAATTTCATCAAAATCTATATGAAGCCGATAGGACAAAATACGGTGCAGGGAAATAATTCCACGCCATCCGCTCTACATGGGAGTTTATTCCATCATAAGTAGGAATCTTTTCCACTTTTCGGAGTTCAATTTTTTCTTACCTCGAGAGGGAAATAACTACACCCGAAATTTTGTGGAATTTTTTCCCACCTAAAATTTTGAATTTGGGATATTATTGATTCATAAATATAGAAAACATCATTGTTTATTTACAGAAATACGCCAGCATTATGGTGAAAAAATAGTGAGGTATGTATGGGGGGAATGCTGCCACCCTGCAACCCCCCTGCTTGGGCTCATTATAGGATTTGCGGTGGGTGCGAGGTTGAGTGTATGCAAAGTTTCTTTTGCATTAAGAGAATCTAGACTTAAAGAAACTATATGTTTAAAAAAAATCCTCCTAAGAACGAATCAAAGATAAAGAAGTGAAGTTGATTCTCATACCAAGTGGGCAAAAACTCCATGCTCTAAGTGAAGATCTTTCTCACTAAAAGGTGCAATAAATTCCCTCTCTTGGTGAGAGTAAATTGCGCTTTGAAAAGGGGAACAGGTTCCCATATATGATGGAATAAACTCCCATGTGGAACAGAAGCCCGTGGAATTGTTTCCCTGCACCGCAGGTGTCTAAAATGAAGTACAATAATTTTTCAAAGTTCAAGTATTTCATAAAAGACAATTACATGTTCAATCTAGTTTGTAACGGAACCGCTGTTCCTAAACCACTTAATGCGATGTCATGCTTTTTAAATGAGTTTTATTGATGTACAAGACCACAATTGTACCCAAAGAAAGGTGGCTTAGGTTGTCCAGTCAGCAGAGTGCGGTTAGGCACGCTAGCGATGGCCATTAGGCTTGCTCGTCGGAGGGGTGGGATCTTGCACCCGCTACTGGACTGCCGTTTACTTTAAACGTGCCTGAATAATTATCAAGAATAAAAGAAAAACTAAAAACTACTAAAAATCACCTGTCTCATCTAATAACCCTCCTTTTTGGAACATAAGATGTGTTTAGTTCCTGAGTGTAACCCTCCCACTGTTTATTGCACTAGGCAAAAACTCCATGGTTACCGCACCACTCTAGGTTCACTCATGATAACTCCTAAATTGAAGCCTGACTTTTCTCTCCACCGTCGAAACTACCCTTCAGCATTCCACTTCTCTAAGCTCACTTAAGAATCTCAAACATCTCATCATTTTGTATGACAGTAACACTCTAAAAATTTCATCCATCATTATAATTCATAATATTTATTTAGAACTCAAATGGTATAATATTAATAATACATTCAGATTTCATTTATGATTTCAGGTAATTAAATATGCAATAAATTTAATAAAACCGGAAAAAGAAAAAAACGCGTATACGCCCCAGTGGTCAAATCATACTTTTTCTTGATTAGGTTATTGTTCTGTGTTTTTCATAGAAAAAAATAGTATAAACTTTGGACATAGTTCATTCCAATTCTGAATTCTAATCATATCTAATATCTAAATAATGATACCTTAAAAAAAAAAATCTACATTTAGAAAAACGGTTGTAAATAATGGAAATAATCGTTAAGCTCATAGAAAATGAAATGGCTCTCTCTCAGTAATTGTTGAGGTAGGTTACGGTTTTAATTATGCAACTTAAAATATGCAACAGTAGTTATAATTTTGTTGACACTTTTATCAACATAGTCTGTTAAATTTATGTTAATTTCTGGTGGTTCTATTTTCACTCAATTATTATTTATGTACTTATTCTTGACTCATTTAATCTCCTCATGCCCATGTTAAACAAAACAAAAAAATGCATAAATCTTAAAAACTTATTAACATAGGACTCACCGAATCTCTCCTCCAGCGAAGTAGTGCGCACAACTTGTTGGCGGGTAACGGGTGTAGGAATGAGTTTCTTTCTAAACTCTTATATTTTAATTAACTAAATTTGAATACAAAATTTATGTTTATCATATGTATGTATAGGTGATCATGAATGTGTTGGAATTTATACTTATCTTTTAGCAAATCTCTTAACATTGAGTGACTACCATTTGAGAGTACCATACATTTTCATATTAACTAAAAAAAAAAAATATAATAGCAAATATCAGTTGATCTCTGGACTTCGATGTCGATGGTTGTCTAGGTAGGTAATAGTTATGATGATGACGGGATAAGTAATCGCAGGTAAGTAAATATGCATAGTATATACATATAATTATTTTGTCTAGTGTGCTACCGTAGTCGAGTCGAAACTCCCACGGTACCCTGCTCAATTTTAAAATCGATGATGCCTTAATTAAAACACAATTCGCACTTCAAACTTGTATGCTTAAGCTGGCCTTACTTGGACATAAGCGTGGATCCAAAGGTACCCTTGCGATCCGTGCATCGACAACGACACACGTGGCCTTGGCGACACTCTCAAAGCACCAGTCAGCAGGTATTTTCGAACTTGGGAACTTGGGTGCGTTCGAATGTCACTTGTTCCAGATTGGATCTGCAGTATTTCGCTTATAAGACGTAAAAGCGCGGTAAGAGCGAGATTTTCTTGGCTAAGGAATTGATCTTATAGGATTGGCTTACGCCAGTCCGTGTGTGTGAAGCACCTTTTTATAGCTCCGGGACACGGACAGCTCCGGGACACGGACAGAGAAGGAGCTTAGGAAATTTAATAATCTTATGCGATTTGAGGTCCAAACTCTGGAGCTTACAAAGCTCTGTTTCGCTTCAATGCGGTAAATAATTTTAGAACTTTTAATTTAGGTAATATATATATTATAATAAATTAAATATTTGTGAAGCAAATTCTTTACTTGGATGCTGTGGTCGCGATCAGTTTCTTCTTACTATGTTTGACGGAGTAAGATCTTCACGTGACGATGGTTTGGGTGGAAAAGCAAATAATTTTTGTAACGTTTACTAAGATATGGTCACCTGGTACGAAGTGAGATCGAAACGATACGCGATTACTCAAAAAAATCAAAATGAAACAAATTAGTGGCTGCGTTCGTGTATGTATAATGGAATGAAACAAAGGTGAGGTTGTGGCCGATACAAGTTAACTCGCTAAAATCAGCGAGTTAATATTGCTGAACAACTGATCAAAATGAATCTTTTTTCAAAATCTATCTTTTAAAAACCATACAAGTATGTTGTCGAGCATATTGGACAGTCATTTTTGTTTAGTTATGTTTTAATAACTGTCAAAAAAAATAACGGAACACGATACAGTGCCACCGGCACTGGTAGCAACTTTGAAATATCAAATGACAAAAAGCAGATAATTGGGAGCCGTCGTATCTCTTATACCGGTGAACAGTCTGTCAAGTTAAGGGCTTCCAAGTTAAAATTATTTTCTTGGGCTTATAATAATTTTTTTGTTTCAGGCCGTTCAATTAACTGAAAATTTTATTTGTGCTTAGTTTGATAGCTGCATTTTTTTGAATATCAATTAATCCAGTAATTCAATTAAGAGGGGTTTAATAAATGTAAAAAAAAAGCTTTTCTATTTATAAAGGAAATTTTCGTATGGAAATTTTTCACTAAATTAAGCTGGAAAGTCAAATAAACGAGGAGCAATTAAAAAGGGAATACTGTATAAAAATATATCCAAAAAAAAAATAATTGCAATCATTGAGAAAACAGTTTTTACAGAAGAAAATAAAAAAAATCTATATTTTTTAAAAATCTTGCTTGACTTGGGATGGCCATGGCCACCCTTAAGAATATAGAGATGCCAAACAGAATAGCATTTGCTCCAATTAGAATACCTTCTTCGATAGTAAAATCTCACAGTCTCACAGTCACTATCGGAATCTGTCGTAGTTTGACAAATAAGCTTTTCCTTTAAAAAGGAACAATTACGTGCAATTATTATTCAATATGTTTGTTTAGCGCGTAGCATGCATAAAATATGTATGTTATCCTGAGAAAACTGTCACACTGGCCACTTTTCAATATGTTCGGCATAACTTGGAAACTAAGCCGAATTTGACACTTGAACTGTTGAAGTTTTTTGGCCACAATTTAATTTTTGATCGAAATGATTGGTTTAAAAAAATTTGTAAGCAAATTTAAGCAGGAAACATTAGAAAAAACCAACATAAAAATAAAAAATTAAAGATTCAAAACTTTTTTCGAAAACGGGTATAACTTTTTTTGGAACAAAGATTCAAAAAGGCATACTTAAAAAAAAAGGAGCTATTTTATTTAAACTCACAGAGATATAGACATCCAAACTTGACCATGTCTTGTAATTTTTTTCTGTTTTTGTCCGAAACCCAGTCTTCAGTTTTTAGGTCTGGAAGAATTTAAAAACAGCCGAAAAACAACATTGCTGACTTACTTACTTTTTAAACAATGTCAATAATCATAATGTTTCATCAAAATCTTGTGTTCTCATATATTTTTACGAATGTGAAGTTTATCATGTTGTACCCAACAGGCGTGGATACAGGGGAAGGGCAATGGGTGCAATTACCCCCCCTGAGCAAGTACGAACCAAGCATAAAATATTAATACATTAAAATGTCATCAAAAAAATGATTTTTCATTCTACGTTTACAAAATTTTTTCTTGGCAATGAAAAAAAGACTACGTTTTTATTTTCCTGATTTTTCATTTTACGAAATAATTTAAAGATACTAAAACAAACCATTTATCTCGCCTCTTCCATATGAGAAGTGGAAAAAAAATTCTGATATGCAAAAATAGCGTTAAAATCGAGCGATTGTAAAGCTTATAACGTCGGTTTTATAACGTCCAATCTTCAAATTCAGGGTCTTTAATTAAAAGATAAATGTCAGGCTACATTCCTATGTAATATTTTTTTGAGAATAGTCAAACACATCGATCTGATTTCAAAATGCAAATGTGAATGAAAAATGACACAGATTCGACAATGTTCCAAAAAGTTAATGTCACAAACCTCCTCTACAAATATGTTAGTGTTTTTTATAGTTAAATGTAACGCGGAAGGCAGCAGAGGCAGTTATCTTCATTTTCAAAAAAAAGGTTAATTTAACTAGTTTTAAAAATTCTAACTTTGCTTCAAATGCTCAGATCAATAAGATTAAGATATTTAAATAAAGCCAAAATGACCAACTACATTTTTGTATTAAAATTATTGAGAAAAAGGTACCAAAAACTTTCTTACTAAAAAGATGCGTATCCATTTGACCATACTTTCACTTGAAAACTCTCGAGAGTAACTTTCGGATGTTTTCCCTTCTGGTGAGCTAATTTCATGAATGTGTTCACTTGCGAGTTTAACACTCTAGAGCTTGTCCCCATCTTTTAACTGTCCTATGTATTTCGAGTGCGGTTCAGTATGCAACTATGTTGCACATCTTTTTTAGCCATAACATACGTTTCTGATGGTAACACAGTAGACGTTCGAAACAGTTCTCATTCTTTCGAGATTGTTCACTTTTTCAAGCGGAAGATTTTAAAGGTGTTCTGAAAATTGATTTGATCCAAAATGCAAATTTTGTTCGATGTGAATGGTTGTATATTTATAAGTTAAGAAAAACCGAAACCATTCCCCAGCGTTTTCAAGTAATGTTAAATGTTTGCGAGTTATTTTTATCAAAAATACAATTTTTTTCATGTTAATTTTTTTGTTGCCTCTGATTGATTGTTAACGAAAGCACGGTGCCTGTCAGTTTTGCTTGCGAGCACATTTGACATTAACGCACACATTATCTGGCTTCTGAATACTTATTTGTTCCATTGACTCAATTTTCTTACGGTGCGGTGAAATGGCACTGATATTTTCAAACATGTGACTTTAGCAAACTACATTATCAAACACAGAGCTATTGCAGTAAAACTTTTATTTGCTTCTTTGAATAGAAGACTTTTTCAGGGAATATTCTGCAAATGCATTTCTGACTCAGATAAAGGCCTTTAACTTGTCTTTGGCCACAGAATCTTATCCCAGCAATGGCTGAAACTTTTGTTCGAACTCGAAAGTTATGTGTGGGAGTAGGAACATACCGATGTGCTATTATTCTTTCCGAAATTCTAGGTGGTGCTACGAAGATCTAGAGGGAAATCAGAAGCGCTGTTAAGACACCCTGTTACTGCCACAAACTGCATAACTTCATTTCAGGAAGTTCCATAGAACCCGCTGCTTGAGGCACTGTGCAGATATAAAAGCGGTAATTGCATTCTTCAAATTTTGAGTAGTATGAAAAGTTCTCCAATTGTCTGTAGATCTTATCAAGATTATGGAAACTCGGGGCACAATTTCGCATTAGTGTGACCAAAAATATACCAAAATTGCCCCCCCCCCTGAACGAAATCCTGGATCCGCGCCTGTATATGGTGGTTACAAAGCAGAATACGTTGATATGTACACACGGATTCTAAGTAGGAGTCCAATACAGTCTTTAAGTTGCTTTTTGATCATGCCTTTCACTGAAATGAAGCCATGATAATTTTCAAGAGGTTTCAGTTCTTATTCATGTTTCAATTTCATGACCCCCCAAAACTGGATCCGCGACTGCCCCAGACATCTCGCATAGCTTCGATCAAGGCGCTTTATCCTCGAATTATCTATTTTAAATTTTCGATGATGTTCAACATTATCATTTTATTGGAAAATATGTATACTTTCTCACAGGATCAAATATATATTCTGAAAAAATATTTCTTACAGGATTTTATCGAGAAAAAAATAACAATGAATACTATTTTTTTATATAGGCATTAATCTGATGTCATGCAGAGAATATAGCGTTAAAGTCTAAAAATTATTGCACAGCACTATTCTTCAACTCTTTCCCTGTATAAATTGCGTCCCAAGTGTTGCAACACACCTTCTGACCTTAATCATTGGAAAGGTCTTAATGACCACTATTATTTGTTATCTGGGCATAAGTTTGCATTTCTTACAGGGAAAGTGTTATAGCCCTACAACTGTTATCAGCGTTGTTGTGCAGTTTCACATTTACTGGACTCTAACACTCTCCGTGCATGAAACTTATGCCCCACAACAAAAATAGTACTCATTGAGACTTTTCCAATAAAAGTTGTAAAATTATCTTTTTAGCCTAGTTTAGCACTTATACTAAGTCAATTTAATGTCAATACTTCCAAATGAACCCAAATTCAATCTTTTCCTTTATAGAAGAGTATGATAAAAATAATAACAAATAATTACTAGCTCTCTACACTTAAATGTTTCCTTCTAACTGAGGGACCACCAACCGAGTGGTAAAAAGTACTTCAGCAAACTATTAACAAGGCATAAGCCCTAATGCTGCTGCACTTGTAAACGTTGACATCGCGAAGAAAATCCCTAACAGGGACCCGATAACCTCATAAAATTGGTATATCATACAAAAAAAAAAGAAGAAGAAATCTCCACAAAGACGACAACGATGACAACGTTAAGATTACCACCTCTAAATTTAAAAGGATCAAAATTTTCTGCATAAAAGCTCAGTACTTTCAATCGTTACTGCCCTTAATGCTATATACAAACCTCTTTTGCAGTTCCCACGGAAGGAATTGCTCTTATAGGTACATTCAACTTTTTCTCCACGTGAAATTTCGCTATACTCCATATACACCCGTTGCCATTATAATGTCATGGTGTCCATGTACAGCTTTGACTATTATAGCAACGCTTGGTACTTTAGCATTTAATAAAGTTTATTTATCTGGAAAATTTTAGATTATTTTTATAAATGAGGCATAAATAACGTCTACTTGACACTTAAAAACTTCGTTCACAGAAACGAGAAAAGAATGACCAAGTGATGCCACTTTAATAAAATCGTAAACACTTTATTGAACAAATAAGGTAGATAATCCAAAAGGAGACTTAATTAAAGGTTCATATCAGAAGACACAGAAGGAAAATATGAAAAAAAAAGTTACGGGTATGAATAATTTTCTAAACATTAAAATACATATGAAAATGTCTAATTTTTTTATAATAACGAACCCATTTTCTATCATTTTGTTTTATTTGTATAGGTACTTATTTTTTTTAAAGGATTTTAATTCAGTCAAAAAAGAGATCCTTATAGGTACCTTGTATATATATACAAATTGAATGACATGATTTTTATCTTAAAGTCCTAACATATCGTATTTACATTTTACAATAAATGGCAGCACTTAAAATATTCGAAAAACGCATCCTTGTAGTTTATTTTTATCTTTTATTATTGTAGTTAGTGCCGGTCTTTTTAAAAAAGTATTTTCTTCCTTGTCTGAGCTTTCTTCTTTTAGTTTTGTCATTTATGTTCATTTTTTACATTGCAATACACTACCTTGGACTTGGGGACTTGGACTAACTTTTAACAAAAAATAAAAACAAAAACAAAAAAATATAGTTGTTATTCTTGCATTTGCATTGCATACAAAAGCGCTGCCATACAAAATCAAACACGATGCAAAAGATAGATAAAAGGGAGCAAGAATAATGTTTGTTTACCGGAGGTCCTTAAATAGTGAGGAAGTCCTGCAATAATTATTGTCGGTTAGGTAGAATTATTCTATAGTTCGTTCTACATGACGCTTTTTTGAAAGAAAAAGTATAAGACGGTCAGAGTACTTTTGATAATTTGTTTTTAAAATAAAATATTTGATACAGTTTGATTTTACTAACTAAGGTACTATCAAAACAATGAAACCATAACACAAGGCTGTAGGTTAACATATTGTCACAGTCACCCTAGTATTAGCCATCCCTTTAAAAGACCACATACAAAAATTTATTTAAAAAAATTTAAAAAAAAAAGTGTTGGGAAAATATTTTTTGCAGGGCATAAAGTTTTGATTTAGGGGGTTTCTGCTATGTATTCAAAAATAAGCCACGGTGGTCCTTAAAATGCGGCAGGTTCAATAAATGGATCCCAAAAGTATTGCTGCAGATTTGTTGGATCTGGATTGATCTCAGGATTCTAAATTTTGAAAAACCAAAATCGTACCTGATCCTTTTATTGAATTATAAGCGTATATATGTATTTAGTCAAAAGGGCATTTTGACATTGGTGCAAAAATTGATGACACTATGAGTTTTATATATTTAGAAGAGCTTCAATTCTGTTCCTGAGTTGTATGTTTATTCATAGTACAGGTAAAATAGGATAAATAAAACAAAAAAATTAGTACCATCATGAAACTTGGTGAAAATGTTTCAAGTACCATAATAATGAAGAATCAAAAGAGTCTACAAAAATATTTCACATGGAAGGGTATTTTTTTTGAGGGGAGAGGGGGGGAATTTGTTGTGTATCCAACGGAAAATATTATCTTGGTACAACCTAAGCATGACACATGTTTTCAAGATAGTTTTTAATGCTAAATCAAATGACATACAAAGCAAATCGATACGGGATCCGTGAAAAAAGTTATTACCATTTTTAAGTAAGAACGACTACGTTTTCAGTATAAAAGTTAAATATTACCGAATGCCAATTGAAAATAATGGTTCATTGATGAAACTTGGCATCAACGATTCATTTGTCATAAAAAGCAATACAAAGAAGAATCAATAAAAAAATATGTTGTGAACAGGTGTTTTTTGGGGGGTAAGGGTAGTGGTATATCATAAAATCTGTGAAAAAATAGTACATTTATGAAACTTGGTAGAAATGTGTTCTGGTCTACCCAAATGAAGAATCAAAAGAGTTTATAAAAATATCTATAGTAAAAGGGCTTTTTTATGGGGGAAGAAAAGTATAAAACTTTTTTTCAAAAACAAATATTGTTTCGAAAAACAAATTACACAAATCCACAAAAACACATTTCTACCCTTGATATTTTTGTAAATTTTTTTCACTCTTCATTCTGATTCTAAGAAAAATATTTTTACCAAGTTCTTTAAGGGTACCATTCGTTTCAAAGAATTTTAAAAATTAACACAATTTCTTCAAAAAAACACACTTCCATCCGAAATATTTTTATGGACACTTTTGATACTTCATTCTGTTAGTCCATAAAGCATTCTTACCAAGTTTTGTTGTGGTACCATTTTTGTTATAGGTTTTATGGTAACAATCCCACTATAACCCCACCACCCCAAAAAACACCCTTTTACCACGGATATTTTCATGAATTCTCCTGCATATTGGTTTTAATGACCATCGAACCATTGATGCCAAATTTCATCAATTGACCATTATTTTCAATTGGTTTTCGGTAATATTTAAATTTTATAGTAAAAACGTAGTCATATCCTTACATTAAAATGGCAATAACTTTTTTCACGGTTGCCGCATCGATTTGCTTTTAATGTCATTTAATTTAGCATTAAAAACAACTTTTAAAAAATGTGTCATATGCCTACCCAACTAACATATTCTCGAGAGCTTAGCTCCTATTTTCTCAAAAAAAAACTCCCATAATACTTTTTCAGATCTTATTGCTACACTTAAGACTTGATCTCTCATAATGACACATACATTTGTCTCATAGTATTTTCATTAAATGATGTAAGCATTTTCTTGCATCAAATCACTCTAATCTTATACCTAGAACAATTATTACTCCTGTATGTAAGTTGAAAGTCTTAAAATAATTTTGTTTTCAAATTTAAACTTTAAACGTCATTTTTAAGTCTCTAAAATCTCTTAAGAAGAGCTAATAAAGTAACAACTACAAAACTCTAACTATAGGATTGAGATATGAGATGTTGCACTGACAGCAGCTTTATTTGATTCATACAACAGTCGTTCTTTTTTTTAACGTTTCGTATGTACATTTTTTTCTGGCGTTCAGTTTTCTATGGGTCTGGCTACCTGAAGGAAACATTGAATGGTGATGCCGATTACTATTTAAAATGTTTTTAATTTTGTGACGAATGTGAAGTTTCGGTGATAGACTTTCTTTTTATTTTATTTCGGTGTAATATAAGGTTTTTCTGACAAAACTACGCTTGAAAATCTGACCAAAATATTCATACAACGGCGTAAGCCCGTTGTAAACGTTTTAATGTTTTAAACTTCGTAAATCTGTCACAATGTATGGAAAATTAGACAGATCTACGCAGTTTAAAATTTTACTACGTTTATGACAACTTTACGCCATGAATATCCTTATTATAGTTTTGTTGTGGAATATTTATTTTTTTTTTATATTCTTTGTTCATTTATTCCAAAAATTATGGCGTTATAATGAAGATTTATCGTTCCGATAAGGTAATGCATAAAATTTAATATTTCAAACTCTGAGATTTCATCTTTTTTTTAAACATCAACAATAATTCACATTCTTAAGAAAAAAGGGAACGCATCACCGATTTGATCTTGGTTCGTTTGATAGATGTCAAAATAAAGTCGCATTAAAGCATCAGACTTCTCATAAGAAAGTGTTTATTTACATACCAACATAAATGGACAACACTCTCATAAAAATGTCTTTTTAAGAGTTAAAAGTATCGATACGATAGCAGCCATATTTAAATTTGAACGAGGTGTTTTTTGTATAGTTTGAGGGTTACCGTGGTATGAAATTAAATTTTGAAATAATTTATTTGGTTTTCCATTATGATGAATCTATTTAACGCATATTTACGTATATACGTGTATTGATATTGATGTTTATTTTGTTCAACATTAAATGCAAAAGAAGTATTTTTACAAGTATATTCGTAATGTGAAGTTTTGTATTTAAATACTGTTCTTAAGTTCTTTGTCTCTTAGGAGCATCATTAATTTGAAATAATGACATTTATTTACAGAGCTCTGTTTTTCGTCATATAACATGAATGAATACCATAAATAATGTCAGCATAAAAAGTACTATTCTTATTCAAAGCAAACATTAAGGTAACCTTTTTTCCAATTCAAAATAAAATTAAAATAATTTAAATATCAATTATTTTGAAGGCGCTTCATTATTTTTCGAAGTAAAATGTGTAGGTTAAAACAAAAAGTTTCAATCGCAATAAGATTTAACTCCACATATGTGACAAACTACAATTATATTAACGTCGCCATGAAATGAAAATATAAATACACACATTAATTTTCAACATGAGATAATGACGGATGACACATACAGACATAAATACTTCGTACCAAATTTGGAAGAGAAGTATACAAATGTGAAAGATAATATCTGTTTTTTTTTTTAATCATAAGCATACTCCTTCTCTTTTCATCAACTCCCACAAGAAGTGACGCATTCTCCAAACAAGATTAATGGAGCATTTGTCATCCCATAGGAACAATTAAAAATGTGTGTGAGGAAAATTAACTCCCATAAGTGGGCCATTTAAGGCTTCTTAGATATTCATAAGGATATAGGAGTACTCTTCTAGAGTGAGAATAACTCCCAGAATAAAGTCTCACAAGCCTCTAGGAAACTCTTGTGAGAGGAAAATTGTTACTTGGGTAGGTTGTACCAAGGAAAATTTTCCCATTTCATACTCCTTAATTTCCCCCCTCTCCCCCTTAAAAAAATCAACTTTCCATGTGAAATATTTTTAAAGACACTTTTTTTTCTTCATTATCATGGTAGATGAAACGTTTTTACCAAGTTTCATACCAAGTCGAGTCGAGTCGTTAGTTCTTAAGATTAAAGCAAATAAGGATATTTTTCTTTAAGAAAATGTTTTCTTGGCGTTCACTTTATGCATCAAATTTTGAGTCAGATCCGTTAGTTCAGACATTTATTGAAATGGGTTTTGTTACTGATATTGGCATGTTATGGTTTGGAATTAATCCAAGTTTTCGACCTGAGTTTTAGAATTGATTTTTCCAAAACTATGGATTAAAAGAACTTCATTTATAAAGAAATAATAGGAATCAATTTCTGTCTTTATGATAAGCTATAAAATATCAGTTCAGGGTGGTAATCTTAATTTTACAAAATTAATTTTCTATGTCAAGTCAGTTTTTTTATGAAATTGTCCCTAATGTCGAATAGGGGAATATAACCCTCCTCTCCTATGATTTTTTTTTCTTCGTATAATCAAACGTATATGCTTAAGTATTATTTTGCATCATTTGCTAAGCACCCTGTATTTGTTCTTATAATATTTAATATAGTTTTAGTTGCTAAAAATTTATTATTGCCAAACTTTGAAAAGCTGTCTCTGTGAAACTCTTGGGTCTACAGCATAGCTGTAAAAAATCCAGTACTCTGGTAATGCAGTCAGGCAAGCTACAGTTAATTAACTTAACAATTGACTGTTAAGTTAATACTTTGACTGAGTACTGTAACTGCAAAATAAGCAGTCGCCAGTAGTACTAACATTCAGGACTGTACAGTCATAAAAATCAGTCACTTGACTAAAAGTTAATTGACTGCAGTACTTTGTTACTGGATTTAGTCGTTTAGTCCATTGAAAGTCTTCAGTACTGGCTTGATTTTAGTTTTAGTCTTTAAGTCTCTTAACTGCAGTAAATTAACTGTAAGTCTTTCGACTAAAAGTCTTTGGAAGTTAGTATTATATAAGTATGGAATAAAACGGGGAAACAAATATGTTGTTCACAATGGTTTCGTAATGGTGGTAATGGTAATGGTTTGTGTAATAGTACGAGAGTTGGGAACGTAAAAAAAAGTCATTTTAGTATGACAAGTTTTTTTTTTTTTAATTTTGTCCTATCTAAGTCCCTAGATTCACATAAAGGGTTTTTCAACAAAGACGCTACAAAAGTAGAGCGACAGGGACAGCAAACGACGCCATATTTCTTGCCGTTCTTTTGATATTTCTCTTCAGTAAGGTTTGCCATTTCATGATGGAAAGATACACGAGACAACAGCGAGTCGAAATTATTAAAATCTACTACCGAAATTCGGAGTCAGTGGCCTCAATGTTAAGAGCGCTACGTCCAATTTATGGTCGTCATAATCATCCTAGCAGATCAACAATTGAGCGTCTAGTAGAAAAATTTGAATCCACAGGCACTGTACAAAATGTTCCTGTGCCAGTGAGACAAAGAAGTGCCCGTAGTGTCGAGAATAATGCTGCCGCTGAGGCTTCAGTTGCAGAAAGCCCAAATGTGTCTCTAACACGTCGTTCTCAAGCATTGTGCATCTCTATGACGTCGTTGTGGCGAATTTTGCGAAAAGATCTTGGCCTACATCCTTACAAGATTAAATTGAAGCAAGAACTGAAGCCACTTGACCACCAGAACCTTCGTATGTTCGATAATTGGGCTGAGCAACAAATTGAAAATGATTCGGATTTTCATCGAAAAATCATCTTCAGCGATGAGGCTCATTTCTGGCTGAATGGCTTCGTCAATAAACAAAATATGCAGTATTGGTCAGGCAGCAATCCACACGTACTCCATGAGTCATCATTGCATTCCGAAAAAATTACGGTTTAGTGTGGTTTATGGGCCGGCGGCGCCATTGGGCCGTTCTTCTTCCGTGATGATCAAGACCGGCAAGTTACTGTGAATGGGGATCGCTACCGTTCAATGATAACCGAATATTTTTGGCCCCAATTGGATGATATGGACTTGGAGGACATGTGGTTCCAACAGGACGGCCGGCAACAAAAGCCACACAGCGAAAGTCACAATCAATTTATTGGAAACCAAGTTTGAAGAGCGTGTTATCTCACGAAATGGTCCAGTCGCTTGGCCGCCTAGGTCGTGCAATTTGACACCGTTAGACTATTTCCTGTGGGGCTACGTCAAGTCTGTGGTCTATGCCAACAAGCCATCGATGATTGATGAACTTCGTACGAATATCGAACGTGAAATTGCAGCAGTATCGGCCGATTTATGCTTGAAAACCTTCGAAAATTGGGCTCAGCGTCTGGACTTCTGCAAGCGTACCCGTGGTGGCCATGCAAAAGAAATCGAATTCCATACATAATGGCATCGAACTTACTTTCACAGGAATAAAGAATTTAATTGATATCCAAAACCGTTTTCGTTTTATTTAAAAAAAACTTTTGTAGCGCTCTTATTGAAAAACCCATTATACACTTTCATGTTAACAGTCAATGGATGTCAAATTCTAACACCAATTAATAAACAATCCTCTTTTCCTCTTGTTTGTAATGTTTTTGTATTAATTTGTTAATTTAAACGCGACTCTGGAATGAGATATTACTTGAAAAATCAAAAAGGGCCAAGCTATAGGGTAGTTCATAGTAACGATTTGAAATTAAATCGAATATTAAATTATTTCACGAAGAGATGAGAAAAAAAATGAATCTTTTTGCATCTGTATAGGGACCTTAATTGCGATTGCCAAAGCTTCATCATTCTGAATCTCACTCTTTCTCTTGCCATACACCTCTGCCCCTTATGCAAACTAAAATTTCAAAAGGTTCAATACCAAAAGTAAAAAAAAACTCGAATGGTAATGGCTTAGCACTTTTTTTATTGATGGCTTCGCCTCCATCATCGGGAGTTTCTTGTTGGGTATCTCTGATTTTTGTGAACTAAAAATGCCAAATATACATATACATAGTTGTGTATATGTAGGTACAACATCAAGGTATTTCTATATATATCTATCTAATACTTCACGTTCTTTATAGATAGAGGTGAAAGTTCAAAACCCAAAATTGTACCACATCAATCGTGGCAAGGCTTTTTGCATAATTCATGCTGATTGAGCATCCCTTTTATCTGCCTATATTCAATCGCATAAATCGCAGAACCACCATTCTACCAATATATATATGTATGTATGTGAATGAAGTGGTGAAAACAGCACGGCAACCAAATCCAAGGGATACCGTCATATATATGTACGAGTAGATACAAATTCTACCGTGATGAAGGAAGAATAATGTGAAAACAAAATATTTTCAAATGTCAAAGAATCAAAGAAAAAATAATAAAAACGGATGGTAAGAGCAGTGGAAAATGGTTTTGGGGCTTTCAAATTTAAAGGATTTATTGACAGCTTCAAATGAGGTAGGTATTAATAAGAGACTAATTAAAAGAATACCCTTCCTTCACAAACGTAAGTATTTTAATCATAAATGTCGAAAAGGAATTGAATATCCTGTCAATTAACGTTAAGTGGTATTTAGGCTGATTAAAAAGAAGTCAATTAAAACAAGTAATAAGATAAGGAAATCTTAAAACCACCACACTATAAGACTCTGGGTATGTATATTTTTTGTTCTAGATTAGTTAAGAGCCTTTATTTGTTTGGTCTTTTACTTGTAAAGGTTTTGGACCTGATAATCGTTGCATACAAGATCATATCTTACGTACTGAATGGCCGTCTTAAGCTATTCTGCAACACTATAGTCTGCTAGTATCAAAGCGGCTTCAGCTAGGGCTTGCCTTGCTAACAATACTTTTGTAAGTATCGTCTCGGTATCGTCAAAATCGAAAAATTTCAGTATCGTCTCGGTATCGGTCTCGTCTGGTTTTAGTTTAGTCTGAGTCGCAAACCACAATAAAATGCACGAACTGGTAACATGTTTTAAGACAAAAATCATTATTATAAAAGACAATTTTACTGAACTATTTTTTTTAAACGCTTGTTGCACAATGTCTAAGTAAAGTTCTGATTAGGAATTCGACACAAACATTTTGACGCGGGGTCATCACTAAAGCGAACCAAGTCTGAAAATTTCATCCAAATAGTGAGCTTCAGCATAAGTTAGATGGGCATGGCAGTGAGCAGTTTAAATTAAAATTATTGCTTTAACCTTCTCCCAGCTAAAGAAAAAAGCTCTGAAAATGTCATCTTAATCATAAAAGCGTTTTCTGGAAACCAATTACTCGTACAAAAATTGATTGTTTGTAATAATTTAATAATCATATTCAAATTTTCTGTCGATACCAAACGATACTACCGAGAGTATTGGTAAACTTCGGTCCAAAAAATGCGGTATCGTATGGTATTGTCTCGGCATCGTTTCGGAGCTGGTATCGTCTCGGTATCGTTTTGGTTTCCGATACCGATACTGATACCAAACGATACCGAGACTTTTCTGGTATCTTGGCCAGCCCTACTTTCAGTCAAGCTAGACCAAATATTCATTCTCAGGTAAATTGTGAAAAAGACCAACGAATTTCAAGTTAAGACTTACCATCTCTTCATCGACTTTAGAGCTGTATACAAAAACATTTATCGCCAGGTGCTCTATATGCGGCGATGGCTGAACTTATGACCCCGCGAAAACTGATCAAGTTATGTTGCCTTACATTTTGAAAAAGAAACACAGTGCAATGTTCAACTTGGGCAAAGCTTTTCAAAAATTTCCAAACATTCACAGGGTTTCAGCAAGAAATTGCACTTTAATGGTATTTCTTCAATTTAGTTTTGGAGGTGCGTAGGGCAGGCGTTAACACTGAAGTCGCTATTTTCGAGAAATCTGTTCATAACTTACTATAAGCCAAATATATCGACAGGCTGCTAAAGAGGCTTAAACGGCAATAGAAGATCAGGCAAAACTTATTGGTGTTCAAGTTAACGATTACGAGACAAAATATATGCAATCAACAAACAAGGAAACATCCTGTCAAATACTTAGAACAAAATGGAACTGTTGAAAGGAATAACTGCGAAGTAGTTAAGGAGTTCATCTACTTCGAAGTAAACATTAATTCCATGAACAACATAGATGAAGAATTACCCTACAAACCGGTGCTATTTCAGTTTGGTGCAAAATAGATGGGTTTAAAACTCCCCACACCAAAGACAAAGCTCAGTCCTGCTTTTTGGTGCCGAGTATTTGGTGATAAGTAAAACAAGGGACTGCTGATATATGTGGCTCCTTCAAAAAAAATTCTCCCACCGATATTCTTTAATCCTGTGAGCTATATATTGTATCAGAAAGTGGATAAAGTCCAGCAAATCAAAACACGCCAACTCCATTGGCTCGGCTACATCAAGGGAATAGAGAATAATGTTCCAGCCAAGAGAGTCCTTGAATCCCAGCCCCCAGGTTTGAGAGAACAAAGAAGACCAAACCTCTTAATTAAAGACCCAGCCATCGCGAATACCAGAAAGCTTGTTCTAGACGACTAGTAAAAGCGAGCTCGAGATCGTAGAGGATGGAAGGGTGCGGTGCCTCAGACTGCGACTTTTTATGGATTGGAAGCCGAATAAGGCTAGTTGCGCACATGCAATTTTCAGTTTCGAAACTGTTTGGTTGCAAAATTGAGTCCTATGGACTCGTATGAGACTCCGCTCACATGCAGAAACTATTCCGTCTTCGATTCGAGCAACTTTTCAGTTTGTGTTTAGGCACAAACTGGACGATTGCCTGAAATCAGTTTTTCAGTTTGTGTCCTATGGAATAATATGTAACTGCGCGGACATGCAACCAGTTGCGGATATTTAACCACATCATGGAATTTTGTTCTCTGTGCGAAAGAGAACAAACGTATTTTTTCTCTAATTTGCTGAGCGAAAGAATAGGACGAAGGCGATAATATTTTTCTTTGAATGTATGAGATAGAAAAACTGAATAAACATTGTCGGTGCGTTGGTTATGTTCGTTGCGATTGCTTGTGGAGTTGCTCATGTGCGCGCTCAGTAGTCAACTTGTGACTAAACTATTTTATTGCGGTAGCAGTTGCATGTGCGCGACTAGCCTAAGTGAGTAAGTAGGTATAAAAACTTGAAGATTACTTAGGATTATAATTGACTCTAAAACAAGTTTCAAGAGTTAATTCAATTTCAACCCAGAGACAAGGATGCTCTCTGAAGAACTGACCAAAAGTAATGAGCTGTCTTACCAACAAGTTTTTTGTTTGCACTGCACACGAACAACCAATAAGGGATTTGGTCTGTTTGTGATAGCTAGTGGCGCACTTAACTACATTTCAGTATCCACATTGGAATTTGGTTTTTTCCTGATCAATAAATAATCAACTAACAATCAATGCAAAGTAATTCTGTAGTAATTCGGATATATCAACTTTTCAATGGGCCCTTCGTTACTCGATCTGACCGCAGCCAAGACCAGGAAGCACTGTGAGGTGTCAAGAAGTTTGGGGTCGATACACTGTTTCCGTGACTTCCCGATCAAATACCAAACGAGGCTTACTAGCCAAACAGATTGCTGTGGCTGTAGCTGTTGTTGCGCCACGTAGCACAGTCAAAGAAGAAAGATACAAAAATAGTTTACAGTGCCACAATTTGAAGTTGTAAATGTAGCAAGAAATGTTGGCAAAAGTTAAACAAAATTCAATTCTTACTACAAGCTGCAGCTGCATTCATTCTGTTCAAGGGGTTAACTATACTCTCTTGAAAAGAAGTGATATAAAAGTTGACTATATTGCAGTAGATGCTGCGAAGTATATATCAATTTATATTGAATAGTTTTTGAATGAAGAACAACAACCTATATTATGTTGATTGTGCTTCATAAGCATGCACAACTCCCAGGGGTCTCAAAAAAGAAATGCTTATCGTTTCCGTTCTACATAAGAGTAGCATTCAGCTAAGTACCGCAGTTTTTTTAATTGATGATTTTACTTTTTTAATATTAAAAATATTTGCCCTGTATTTTTCTATATTTTGAGTGTTCAATCTTTATAAAAATTTAAAATAACAAATATTATCCGGTTTCGGCTTAAATATAGGCAAAGCTGCCATTTTATTAAAATATGTCACATCACAAATTCTTCGGAAATAAGCAAATACTATTAAAAATGCACGGTGAAAATCTACAATACACAGTGCTGTTAAAAAAATTGCTTTCAATAATTATAATTGTGGTTAACTTAGTTCCTGAGCCAAATGTACCTTTCGTTATCAAAAGACTTTATACAAAAATCTTCACTGACTTATGTGACTCAACAAGAACTGAACTTATACAGATTCTCAAGGTTTGTCGCAAATATTCATATTATAGCTTAAATAATGATGAAATGTATAATCAATTTACATAAAATTACCTTCTTATTATATATTTATATTTATATATTTCTTGGTCTTGATAAATAGGGCTGGCCACGATACCAGAAAAGTCTCGGTATCGTTTGGTATCGGTGTCGGAAACCAAAACGATACCGAGACGATACCAAACGACACGGTGTTTCTTGGACCGAAGTTTACCGATGCCCTCGGTAGTATCGTTTGGTATCGGCAGAAAATATAGTTTTTCGAATATTAACTATTACTAATTATTATTAATTTATTACAAACCAACAATTTTTGTAATTGGTTTCTCGGAAAAGGCTCTAATGATTTAAAATGTCATTTTTAGAGCTTTTCTCTTTAGCAGGAAGAAAGCTTAGGCAATAATTTTAATTACAACTGCCCATTGCCACGCCCATTTAACTTATGCTGGCTTTTACTGAAACCAACGATTTGGATGGAATTTTCAGGTTTGGTTCTCTTAAGTCAGAAAGTGATTTTAGTGAAATCCATGAAATATTTGTGAACATTATTTTCCGGTGAGCTTATGATTCCACGTCAAATTTTTGTGTCGAATTCCTTATCGAAACTTTACTAAGACATTGTGAAAAAGGTGCAGGGAAATAATTCCACGGGCATCTGCTCCACATGAGAATCTATTCCATCTTAAGTGGAAATCTGTTCCACTTCTCAAAGTGGAATTTATCTTCACGACGAGAGGGTACTTACTTCACCCGAAATTTTGTGGAATTTTTTCCCACATAAAATTTGGAATTTGAACTTGTCATTGTTTGTTTACATAGATACAATACTACCATTGCGGCGAATAAACAGTGAGATAGGTTGGCTACGTTTTCCCGAATAACGATGTATTCATTGAGTGAAACACAAATAAATAGTGAGGCATGTATGGGGGGTATGCTACCCCCCTGCAACCCCCCTGCTTAGGCTCACTATAGGATTTGTGGTATGTAAAGTTTCTTTTGCATTTCAAGAATCTGTATTTATAAGTCACTAGGACGTTATTCGGGCAAAAGTGATTCGGGAAAATGAATTTCGGGCAAACATAATGTTCTCAGTGAGATATGTATCGGTGGGGGGGGGGCATGCTGCAACCTCCTTGCTTGAGCCCATACCAAGTGCGCAAAAACTCCACTTTCCAAGTGCAGATTTTTCTCACTAAAAAGTGCAATAAATTCCCTTTATCGGTGAGAATTAATTGCACTCTGAAAAGTGGAACAGATTCCCACTTAAGATGGAATAAAATCCCATGTGAAGCAGATGCTCATGGAATTATTTCCCTGCACCGTGAAAAAAGCCTTTAAAAAATTCTTAATTCAAACAAAAAAAACTTCAGTTAAGAAAATTGTCTTTTTTTTTTAATTATGATTTTTGTTTTAAATCATAAAAATAATAAGCGAGTTCAACCACTACATCAAGAACATGTAATCAAGTCAAGCATTTCATTTTTGTTTGGGACTCAGACCAGACCGAAACCAGACTAGACCGATAACGATACCGATACCGAAATTTTGTAACACGAGACCAAACGAGACTGAGTTATATGAGACCGAGACCGATACCGAGACGATACTAAATTTTTTCGATTTTGACGATACCGAGACGATACTTAAAAAAGTATCATTTGGTTTGGTATCGTGGCCAGCCCCATTGATGAATAGTCAAACAATTACACCAACTTTAGTAGTATAGTATTGGGAGGGGTTTTATGGTAGTAGTTAAAAATTGTTCCTGCCCTCATTTCGTGCGCTGACGCCCTTACTATTAAATTTAATACTTTAAAAAAGTTATGAACATTTCGCACACAGCACAATAAATTCAATTTCAGAAAAAAAGCAAAACGGGGCTTTTATTATATTATTCACCTATACATACGACAATAATATTCATCCTATCGTACATGGTAAAGATACAAAATTTATATGGAAATCATCTAAGTGGGTGGTTAACCAAACTGTCAAAAAACGAATTCGGAAACATTCTGAATTTGAACTGCCAATATTATCGTTTTGTGTGTGTTCACTGGAAGGAGGAAGTTTTTGTTGTTACTCTTTTTCTTCTGACCCAGTTGTTTTGAATTCAATGTCATCGGGTGTGCATATCTTCTGATATGCACACAGTAATAAGATTTTTCTTGTCGTTGCCGTGAGTTTCAATAAATTCGATTGAATAAATTCGATTTTTGATTTATCAGTCTAGCAGCTGTGTCGAGAATATTATATTATATTTTCTTACATAATATGCAATGTTTTAACTGAAGTTCAATGTTCAACTCATATCTATTTGTTTTTAGATTTTTAAAATATATATGGCTGGTTCTACAAAAACTGAAATAAAATGATGGTGATTTCGACATAACACTTTTGGTAGCAAAAAGTCATAAAACCTTACTATACATGAACGTCCGTTCACATAATTAAAAACGGCCAGTCCAAAAAATTAAAAATAACGATTTTATAGCCTTTTTGTAAACAGGTGTTCCAAAGAACTGAACATTTTTTTAACTTTTTATTATTTTAAGTGATTTAAAAAAAAAAAATCATACCCCTCATCTTAATGGGGAGAAATATACCCACTCCAACACAATTTTTTTCTTGTTTCGACTGAACCTCTGCCATCTAGCACTTTTATACAATTTATGCAAAATACCCTGTGTAAATTATTTTCAAATTTCTTAACCACTTGAAAATAAGAGTAAGTTCATGCAATCGAGTTCTGTTTTTTATTTTACATGTATTTAAGAAGAAGAGCAGGATTTTGTGAGCATTTTTGGGGCCTCAAGAGATAAAATCATTAATTAAAAGTCAGGGGACTGAGTATTTTCATAGTTTTTGCCACTAAAATCTGTTAACGCATTGTACGAAAAAAATAAAAAAATAATACAATCAAGGTTTCACCAAGCTTATATTAAAATGCTTAAATATATACCTAATTACATATAAATATTTTCGGTCATACATGACCTCTCGCACAAATGCCTTCTTAACAAATGAAATAGTAACCGGGTGTAAGATACGAAAATGATTTTACTGTCAACAGACTAAATGTTTCACGCTGCTAGATCTGAAACTTGGAAAGTTTTCAAACCATAGGATATTTTTGACTGTTTCAGTCGGTCAGGGGACTGATTAGAAATCCAAGGGACAAAGTTCAATATTTTTTTTTTGTAATATAAAAAAATGGTACTAAGTATTCATATATATCATAAAGAGATATATTATCCAATTTTGGTTTTGGAACTCAAAGAAGAGAACTGTAAGAATTTTTTCCTTCGAAAACTAGCAGGGGACAGTTCAGGGGACTGAGAATTAGACCCTTTGGAGAATTTTTTGAGGAATGAAAATAAGTCAGATCTTAATAATTTTATCTGGCGATGTAGACAACAATTAGATTTGTAGTTATAAAAGAAATCAGGTAGAATACTTTAACCATAGATAAACAATATAAAGATGGGAAACCTTCGTACGTTTCACCCTACAAATTTTAAACAATTTGATATATTTATTTAGTTTATTCAAAACTACCTCGTCAATTTTGGTGGCTAGAATTGTGCTAATTGTGCTAGTTTTTTTTCCGTTGTCTTTTTCCTGAGATTGCAATACTCGCGACCCATTACTAAAATCCACCATGGTCCCTTGAGGACAAAGGGATAACATTTAACCTTGATTTGATATCACGGTTGTAAGATTCGATCAAAAGATCTTGGGTTTTAGCTCTCCATTTGCAAGGTTTCTCAAGCAAAATTAATAAATAATTCCACTTGAAATTATAATTTCACTATTTTTTATTTCAAAAATCTTTTCACCGTGGGTTCTGCTTCAGAGGTTTGTGATTTCCTTTTTCAAGAAAAAATCACTGCGCCCATTTTCTTCTGTTCAGATTGGGAAAAGGAGCGAGAAGATTAATCAACCGATTAATTCATAAAGGTAATCGAATTTATAATATAATATCTTCACTGAACCCACCCTTATTGAGCGGTCGGAGGTGACAGTATTCAACGTGCTGAACGCGTTCTTTTTCTCCGCTAGCTAACGGGCTAGCTAAAAATTCTTATCATATTTCCTCGTGGTCGCGCAGATTAGGATTCGTTTCGTTTGTCGTTGCCCGTGCCGGTGGAAGAAAAAAAAAGTAACAATATAGAAAATCTTCAAGATTTATGTATTAAAGATTGAAATGGGATAAGAAAATAACTTATGCAGCCCTAAACACTCTGTTGTATTTTGGATATTAACATCTAGTTCACAGGCTTGATATTACAATTAAGCTTCAAAAGTGAATAAAATAAATAGATTTCACATTCGCTGCTAAGCACTACTTTCACTTTTTCGATTCATTTGGCACAAATAAGCGATATTGGTTTTGTGAATGAAAACTATATTATCGATGATCAAACCACCTTACCATTTCTCCTAAAAACTACATGGTTCTCTCAATTTTCTCGTGTTTTTGAAGAGAACAGAGAAATATATGAGATATAAACACTTTTTTCTTTATGGATTTGACAGAGAAAGAGATATGATTGAATTTGACTTTTTTCCGTAATCGCTTTTTCATTTTGGATATTCACTTCCAAATTTCGACTTGGAAGAAAGTTATTCATATGAGAGTTTTTGATATTTGGTTTCACATTTGCACAGAATGGGAATCGGAATTAGTGTGAAAGCATGAAAAGTTTTTCGGTTCACTTTTTCACAGAACCAGAATAGGCCCCCGGCTAAATATAGCTTAAGGATTTGGCTTTATATTTTTAGCACGAAAAATGTTAAAAGAAAATTAGATTTTAGAAATTATTTTTGTTCTCAGGACATTTTTTGAAAATTTTAATTATTTTTCAAAATTAAGATATTTATAGGGTGAAATGGGGAAAATTAAATATGGAATTCGATTTTAAGCATTCTTTTTATACTAATTTGAAAGGTTATATTTAGGAAATGGTCATCTAGGACCACTGGCTAAATGTTTGCAAATTAAACCTGTTAAAAGTGTGAAATGAGATAAACTCAAAAAATACTTAACAGCCAACTTTAAAGTTTCCTTTTTTTTATAAGTTATCCTTCGATCAAGTTCAAATTGGTGCACGTATTGAGTTAAAGATACTTTGTATTTTGAAGGGGAGGTGGGTGAAACCAAACAAATAAAATTAAAATATAGAATTGAGACCATTACTCATGGAGGAAGCTGGTGATGGAGTTTCTATCGTTCACTTTTATTCAAACCTGACAAATTAGTTCAGAAAAATACACATATTATCCACCGCATATTGTTAATGTTTTTCCAATCTTCAGTTTACCCGAGCGGAGCTGGGGTGACTTTGGCAAGAAGGGATGTAAGTGTATTTTGACGGTAGTTGGACCTTGGAGTGAGAGACAAAGATTCGCCTTTTTAAGGGACACACTGAACAAATGTTGTTTTGTTTGAACTTATTCCGGTTTTCCTCAATGGCTACCTTATTGCACCTTCGGAAACTTATTTCTCTAATTCTGATAACCTGTTTACAGCTTGAATTAAAACATGAGATTCTCTTTTGGCTTAAAAGATTTTGTCCCGTTAAGAATAAAATTTCTTATCCTATAGAGAACTTATTTTTCGAAAAATCGTCAAAATTTCAAATATTTAATATTTAACTGTTTGATAGTTTGTCATTAATAAGTCGTGAAAAATTCAATTTTGTCTTGTGATGTATGTTTATGTATTTATGAGTAATTTGATTTCTACGTGTGTTAAGTGAGCATAGCAACTCTCACGGATAATTTGTCATTTGTTAACTGTGACACTTTCGAAATTGTCTTTCCATGTTTTCTATATTTTTTTAGAATAACGGTAAACTTTTCTAAAACATTCTATCGCTTAAAAATAATTATTTGTCGTTAATTAGTTGCGACAGAAAGGATTTTGTCATGTTATATTATCCATGTATTTTTTGGTGGTTTCCAAAATCACCAACTTTCACGAATCAAAAAATCGGAGAAAAATTAATGGCAAATTATAAAACAATTAATTATATACTAAGTTTATGAACTTCTTACCATCTTTCGAGTAAAAACATAGAAAATATCTCAACTAACAAAATTGCTTTGGTATTTCTGACATTAAAAAGTTATTTGTTTCTATGGCACTTCGGTTAGCCTGCTGACGCAAAGTTAATGCGTTATTGTTTCCTAGAATAAATTTTAAATGATGTGCAGTTGAAAATAAAATTGAGAGCAAATATCAATTTTATATATACTTGTTTTAAATAATAATGGTATTTCCAAGCAATTCATATTTTTAAATCCAAAATATACATTTTTCGAAATTTTCGTGTTCATCATCTCTCTTAAACGAAACCCGAAAGAAAGTCCTCTAAATTAGATCGTTTCTTAAACGACTCCAATCTTTGATACAATTTTCGTTCTTTCCTTTTCAAATAAACTCATAAAAAACAAATATTTATGGATAAGATTTTGTATATTAATTAAGTTATAAATTAAAACTTCAAGAACATATTAAGACAAAAATAAAAAAAAGCACCAAGAAGAAAATAATAAGGTCCTTTCTTTTATGCTATATTTCTTAAATTCAATTTAATGCACACACATAAAGAACATTCTTTCTTTCCATTCGCCATTTCAGTGCCATTAAATATATTTAATTATATTTTTTTTATTAAGTTTTTGTTGTACTTGCTTTCAGGATATTTTGTTTTTTTTATTTCGACATGGACCTTTGAGGAGAAAAATTCGAAAAACCACAAACACAGTGCCAACAACGTTGGTTGGTCCCTTGCAATCTATAAATATCGACTAATGGATTTTTAATGTTTTTCTCATTATTTCCAATGGAATCGGATGGTCCTGCCTGAGTTCTGCTGATTCCTGGTTGGTACTTAATTATATCGCACGAACTGGTGTATGTACGATGTGACGCCAAAAACGAAAAACCTTTATACTGCAACTGCAACTGCAAGCTGCAACGCCAAAAGAGTTTACGCCCGCGAAGGCGACTATGCGTGATTGTATTTATGTGTGTGGCAATGGCATTCATGTGCATGCATTCAATCAGGTTGACGATGCTGTGGATGTGTGCCCTCATACAAAGTGTATGGGTAGGTAGTATTTTTAATTTTACGGAAACATTATGCGATGTGGCAGGGCATACTTCATGGTTCATCATGATGAAAAAGTTTTCGATTAATTTACTGCAAGTAGGTAGGTAGGTACCTACTCAAAGATCAGCCGAATTTTTAATATAATGCTTCCGTAGAAATTTAAACCACTGAAAAAGTTTATTTAAAAAACAGTACTTCATGTATTGTATGATGGAGACTGGTTTTTTAATGATGCGGGTAATGTGGTGCACTTTGAGTAATAATAATTCCTTTCGGTAGGTACTTTAAACTATTTATAGCAGAATTAAAAGCCAATTTTAAGTGAAAACTTTCAAGACTTTTATTGCAATCATTTCGAGAGGCAAATGTCTCTCCATTTACTTCCTGCAGCCTAAATTTAGAGCTTGACTGGCGATCAAAAAAAAAAAACTAGTAGTCACACGGAAGGTGAAGCTCTGTTCATTACACCTGTAGGATCCAGGGCTTACAAAGACCATCTGAGTGAAACTCCACTCCTCATTCACCTACCAAATACACCAATAAACAGTTGTGTCTTGAGTATCAATATATCATCAAAGGGATAGCCAAAACCACTATAGGGTAGCACACCATCTTAGAAATAGAACCCGTTGCTAGGTTGAGAATGATTTAATGAATGTGTGTAGCTAAAATAGTGGACAGAAGATTCAGTGAAATACAATAGTGACGAAAAAGTAGTATAGAAAGTAGTAAGGAAAGGAAGACCCTTCGTTGAAAGAAGAGCATACGAGGCCTCTCAGTACCAGGAGATTAAAGAATCTTGCTATCGAAACAACTACAACACAAGATTGACGAGAAAATAGTAAAGAAAATAGTTAGGAAATTCAGACCTTTCGTAGAAAGAAGAGCTTCCAAAGCCTCTCTGAGCAAAAAGAGGTCCAAAAATATTCTAGCAACAGGTTGTTGACTTAAAGACCGTATGCAGAACTTTCGAAACAGCAAAGGTAATCAATTTAGTCACCGAAACATAGGGAATAGATTTTCAGCAACTGCTTAATAGACTCCATGTAGAACGAGTAATAGGGCTAGAAGATAATCAATTTCCCTTCGCTGGAGATCCGGTGTCATCTTACTTACCTACAATGCTACAATATAGGGTGAACTAGGCCCTATACCAACTTCTTCCAGCTGATTCAGTGGAGGCTAGCTGCCTCCAGTTCTGCACACCGAGTTGGTTAATGTCCTCTTCCACTTCTTCTTGCCTGCACCGTTGCTGCCTGGTACGCTGTCCTCTTCTAAGGCTATACCATGCTTTCGTCCTGAAGAATTGATGTTCATTCAATCTTAGTGACCAAAGCGCACTTCATTCGTTGGTTTTTTGGTGTCGCTGTACATCTCGTAAAGTTAGAGTTAAAGTTAGAAAGTTAGTTAAAATCACCCGCAGAATTTTCTGTCAAAAACAAGCCTAAAGCGTTCTCATCTACCGTTAAAAGTGTCGATGCCTTTGCACCACACATCAGAACAGGGATGTGGCATTTTCCTTTGTTCACTCAGAGTAGAGCAGTGAAACAGAGCATGAGCATGTCGGACATGCTCTGGGTTTTCCCAAAAGTGAGCGTTTTCTAAGAGCTCTGGGTTATTACATGAAACACACTTGAGCACTAGCTTTGTCTGTCAAATTGACGCTGTTCAGCATTTAACTCTGTCGGCTCAGGTATTTTATACCGAGCTCATAGAGTGCGCTCAAAACAAACTCTGAACTCTGCTCTCAATGAAAATAGAAACACAGATTTGAACTGTTTGCACTCTGAGCTAAAAAAGAAACAATTTTTTTTTTTACAGTTGGGGCTCTACTTTGAACTAAAAAAGAAAAACACCCATGATTAACCCAGGGACATTTTAATTGCTCAAGAGAGGTCAGCAATAAGGAAGAAAAATTCTTCATTTCTGAACTGAGTTGATAGCAGAGGTACCTACACAAAGTCTTTGAAAACCTCAAAATAACAGCTGTATGGAGACGTCCTTTTGAAGACATCGGTCGGTGTCGTCAGG